>OX344720.1:67539420-68001920 GCA_947034835.1 Ballota nigra
CACTTTCGTGTACCCATCGGACGGCAGCCCTTTCGGGGGTTCCTTAGGGACCGATTCACTCTGCGTAGATTGACTGAACGCAGAAAACCTTCCACTGGCAGGCGATCGTGTTTTTCACAGGATTTATCGTTACTCATGTCAGCATTCTCACTTCTGATATCTCCAGGTCTTGTCACCAAAAACCTTCCCCGATTGACAGAACGTTCCGCTACTGACACTTGAAAAAGCAGCTTTCAAGGTCTCGTCGCTTCGGTGAATCACTTGAGCCCTGATACATTTTCGGTGAGCCCCTTGACTGTGTGAGTCTCTGTATTTCTATTCCACCTCTCGATCGCAATCATATCTATCCAACTGGCATCTCATTCCTCTCTCCTCCTCCTCCTTCTCCTCCTCCTCCTCCTACTTCTCCTCCTCCTCCTTCTTCTCCTCCTCCTCCTCCTTCTCCTCCTCCTTCTTCTCCTCCTCCTCCTCCTCCTCCTCCTCCTCCTCCTCCTTCTCCTCCTTCTCCTTCTCCTACTCCTTCTCCTCCTCCTCCTCCTCCTCCTCCTCCTCCATCTGCATCGGCGGCCTGCTTATATAGGGGGAAAAAAATTTGCGACGGATAGGCGTCGGTCGCAAATTGTGCCCGTCAAACGCCAAAACGGCGTCGTTTTTACAAATTTGCGACGGCTTGTCCATCGCAAATTTGAAAATTAAAATTTTGCGACAGACATTCCGTCGCAAATTGGTCAAACGCGGCGTTTCCCGAAAAGTCACGCAAAACTGGGTCAGATTTGCGACGGCAAGTCCGTCGCAAACCAGTCAATGCACCGTTTCCCGAAAAGACGCGCAAAAATAAGTCAGATTGTCCGTCGCAAAATCAAAGTTAAAAATTGCGACGACCTTTTCCGTCGCAAACCAGTCAAATGGGCCGTTTCCCAAACGGCCACTTTTAAACGGGTCGAATTCCATCGCAAATATAGCCGGTATACAACGAAGGTGGTGGGCCCTAGATTTTGCGACGGACATACCCGTCGCAAAACACTAATTTTTGCGACGGCTTTACAAAACCGTCGCAAACTGTCATTTTTTCCGGCGGCTAACCAAAATCCATCGCAAATACACGAAATTTGCGACGGATAGTTGGCCTTCGCAAATTTTCCGTCGTTAAACCCCGTCTTTTTTGTAGTGTGCATTGAAAAGGATATAATTAAAATTCAATTGACATCGTTGTTAGTCGTAAATAGGATTTGCTATCAATTGATTTAATATTATACTTTCCAACTATGATTTGTTAGTCGTCAGTGCTATTTAATCAATTTTCAATATTACACTTTAAATATATATTGAGTTAAATTAGTTCATATATAAATTATTAAAAAATATTATTTATTTTCATTAAAAAGTATTAGCTATTTCTACTGTAGTAAAATTTATTTTGTCCTTTCAATTTTTCTCTCTATCAAAATCTCTTGTCAAAATCATGTTGCTTTTACAAGTATAGTCTTGAATTGCAAAGGGGAAATCAGTGGACGCTTCTGACATCTACTTGAAATATAAAAGATAACACTACAAAAAATGTGGTGTTTAGCGATGGAAAATTAGCGACGGACAAGTAACTCGTCGCTAATATACACATTTACAACGGACTTGCGACGGATGATAACCAAAGTTTGTCCGGATTCAATATTAACGACGGATTTTTAAAACCCGTCGTTAATTATTGAATTTAACGATGGCAAAGACCGTCGTAGATTTTAAAAAGAAATTAACGACGGTCAATCCGTCGTAAATTCCTGCCCGTTTAGCCGCGACCTTTCAAAATCGGTGCAATGCGTTAGTGGCCGGCAAGTTTACGATGGAGTGTCCATCGTAAAATTTAACTTTATGTTTTACGACGGTCTTCCCGTCGTAAATTTCCGTCCGTTGGGCCACGACTCTTCGAGAACCGGTGCGAATTTATTACCGGAGATTAATTAACGACAGACATGTTCGTCGTTAATTTTAAATTTAATATTTACGACGGACATTCCGTCGTAAATCTCCATATACGACGCCGTTTTTAGCCTAAAGGCGATAATATTAGCGACGGACTGATGTCCGTCGTTAATTTTTTCTGCCTATTATAAAAAGACAGTGCCGACGAGCTCATTTCTCACCTGAGCAAAACCGAGCAAAATTGAAGAAGAAGAGAGTGATTTCCGATGAGCACTCAGGAGGTAATTTCATCCCGATTAAAGTTCGTTCTTCGTCGATCTCTACTCTTTAATCGTAAGTTTTTCAATTTTTTACCATTTAAATTTCATTTTATAACATTTGATTAGTGATTAATTTTTTTATATGTGATATGTTAATTGATTAGATTTTATTTGTAGAAATCATATATGTTAATTGTTTAGAATTTTGTTATGTGTATGCATAAAAATGTTACACTTGGTTAGATTATGATTATGCATAAAAATGTTATAATTGTTTAGAATTTTGTTTTGATATGAGTATGCAATAAAAATTTAATTGATTAGATTTTTGTTTATATATTGCGTTTGTAGAAATCATGTTAATTGCTTAGAATTTGTTTAGATATATATGAGTATATACGAATCATGTTGATTGTAAATATATATGAGAATTTTGTTTATATTGTAGAAATCATGTTAAATGGTTAGATTTTTATTTATATTGAGTTTATATGGTTGTTTAAATATTGATTGTTATTATATATGAGAATTTTTTTTATATTGTAGAAATCATGTTAATTTGTTAGATTTTTATTTATATTGAGTTTATATGGTTGTTTAAATATTGATTTTTATTATATATGAGAATTTTGTTTATATTGTAGAAATCATGTTAATTGGTTAGATTTTTATTTATATTGAGTTTATATGGTTGTTTAATTAATATTGATTGTTATTATATATTGAATATTTTTAGATGAGTGGACAAGAAAGTGGATCGATCGGTGGTGAGAGTGGGGGAAGCCAGGAGAGGGGTCGAGGGAGAGGGAGACGAGCGGGGTCTCTTAGACCCATTGTGGATCCGGTTGTCGACCCCGAGGGGTCCTCGTCCGCACCCCAGACGGGTGAGGGATGAACTTGATATATAATTGCAGAAATACGTCCAGTGGAGACCGGAGCACGAGGCTCAGATGTGGAGGAACTTTTGTTTGAAATGTGCCGACCGATACAGGGACTTGATATATAACATTCGGGAGGCATGGTTTAAGAACGGAGAGCCGACAAATATGGGGACGGACATCAGGGGTCGGGATGTGTAGCCCCAATTTCTCGCCTACTGGAACAGCGACGAGTTCAAGGAGAAGTCGCAGAAGAACAAGGCGAATCTCCTTAGCGACCCTGATGGAGAAGGGGTCGCGCGATATCGGGCCGGTTCTCGGTCCATTTATGAGCACGGGTTGCATTTTGTAAGTGACCAGTTTTATATGTTTTTTTATTTATTTTTATGAAGTTTTGGTAAATTTTTATTACTAAATATTTAATTGTAGGAGCGGGAGCATGGACGTGAGCCCTCTCATTTTGATAGACTGCAGCTTGCCCACCCGCTGGATGAGGAGACCGGAAGGTCCATCTACGGCCGCACCACCGAGATCCACGTACGTATTATTTTTTATTTTATTTTTAGTATTATTTTCTAAAATTTCATTTATAAATTTTAAGTATTGTTAATTTGTAGATGAAGATGCACGAGGACCTTGCCTCCCAGTCCCAGCCCCAGACAGAAGGGTCGGACTCTATGCCTCTCCCCCCTCCCCCTCCCCCTCCCCCTCAGAGCCTTCTGTAGACATTCAAAATGAGCTCTACTTTAAGAATGTCAAGGCTAAGAAGGGTGGTTCACTGGATTGGGTGGTTTTGGAAAGAGTCTACTCCGATCTCGTGGACCCGGCTCATCCTCCTCCCAGTCCTCCATCGACTCTCATCCCAACGACATCAAGAGACAACTCTCGACTGCCGTCAAGCAGATGCAGCTCCTCCAGCGGCGAGAGGCGCAGCTGGAGTACGATAGGAGGCGACGAGCAGCGGAGGAGGAGGCGCAGCGAAAGAATGTGGAGGAGATAAACAACTGGTGGAGGGCAGTTACATCCACATTAGGTGGTTCGATACCACCACCGCCGGTCCCGGTGCAGCCCGTCATCCCGCCACCCCCGCCGAAGCTCCGAATGCCTAATCCGGAGGGTGAAGAGGAGGAGAATTTCAATTCGGATGAGTAGGATCCTTTTTTTTATCTTGTACTGAACTCTCTTTTTTTTTATTCAAACATTACTTTTATTATATTTTTGTAAATTTTATATTTTATTTATAATTTACATGTTTTAGATTACAAGCAAAAAAAAAAAAACTTACTAATACATATTTGATAACAACATTTATTAAAAACAAGTTAGAAACGAAAATGAATTAATTTGATGAACAATAAAAAAAGGTTCTATTTGGATACGTATATAATAAATTATGTACAAGTGAACGTATTATAATATTAATTATGCATTTTCCGAATTAAAAAAATTTACAAAACAAAAAAAAATATAATTGGTAACAACATTTATTAAAACAAGTTAGAAACGAAAAGGAATTAATTTGATGAACAATACAAAAAATGGCTCAATTTGTATATGTATACAATTAATTACGTACAAGTGAACGGATTATAATATCAATTTCGCGTTTTCCGAATTAAATAAATTTACAAAACAAAAAATATATAATTGGCAAGAACATTTATTAAAACAAGTTAGAAACGAAAATAAATTAATTTGATGAACAATAAAAAAATGGCTCAATTTGGATACGTATACAATTAATTAGGTACAAGAGAACGGATTATTATATTAATTACGCATTTTCCGAATTAAATAAATTTACTAAACAAAAAATATATAATTGGTAACAACATCTATTAAAACAAGTTAGAAACGAAAAGGAATTAATTTGATTAATAATAAAAAAAGAATGACTCAATTTGGATACATATACAATTAGTTGAAAGAAATCGACTAAAGAAGCAAGTGTCCTAATGGTTCATGCCCTCTCTATATGCAAGAGAGGTCATGGGTTTGATTCCCCTTGGATACAAAATTGGAATTAATTGTTCCAGGCTCAATAGGGCTAATATAGAAGTTGGGCCGGATTATATAGCTTGGGGGCCAATGGCCCAGTGGTTCGCACTCGCCCCGGGTGCCCGGGGGTTCCGAGTTTGAACCACACGAGCTACTTTTTTTTGTTCCAGGTTCGGTATTTACGACGGACACTTGTCCGTCGTAAATCATAAATTAACGACGGCTTTGTGCCCGTTGTAAATAATTTTCTGGCTGATAAAAATAATGAAATCGGATAACTTTAACGATGGCCGACGTCCGTCGTAAAGTTTGATGCCCGGCCGGGTCGTTGACGGGTCAGATTTACGACGGTTTTGTCCATCGTAAATTTACGACGACATTCCAAAAGCCGTCGTAAATTTTAGCTACAGTCGATTTGACTATGGGACCCGTCGCTAATCACGATTAGCGACAGATAATTTGTCGTTAATGCCGTCGTTAAACGCCGCGTTTTTTTGTAGTGTAACATCAACAATCATTAAAAAAAATAAAGGAAATATATATGTATATGTTTTATATCCCAAAAAAATTGGCATGATGCCAACTGTGTGTCCAATTTTATTTGGACATTTTTTTTAATTAAAACAAAAAAAACAATCGAGTTACAAATTTTTTTGGTAAATATGCTTTTTCTCCCGAGATATAATTATAAATCTTGAGATTGTAGCAAATTAAGAAATATATAGTTTTGACATATATATCTTTATACATGTCTCTTAAAGATCTACTATATTGTAATCCCTAGCTAAAAAGATCTATCAAAATTTTAGCAATCCCTAAATTATAGATTTTTCTTTTAAAAAATTAAGAGGTAAATTATGAAACACAAATTCTACCATGCAATTTTTTTTAAGAACCGATTTCAAAAATCAGGCCCAGATCTTCTTTCCATGTATATTGGAAATTCTTCATAAACTGAATTTGTAATATTTAAATTTAATTTTGAGGAGTTATAGGAATTTTAATATTATAATCCAATACAGTAGTTATCATAATCAATTGCTGCATTGAAAAGGATATAATTAAAATTCAATTGACATCGTTGTTAGTCGTAAATAGGATTTGGTATCAATTGATTTAATATTATATTTTCCAATTATGATTTATTAGTCGTAAATGCTATTTAATCAATTTTCAATATTACACTTTAAATATATATAGACTTAAATTAGTTTATATGTAAATCATTAATAAATATATTAGTTATTTTCATTGAAAAATACTCCCTCCGTCTATTAGTAAACTTCTCACTTTCCTTTTCGGGCCGTCCACAAGTAAGTTTCCCATTCTATAAATGGAAAAAGCAACACTCTACTATTTATAAACTTTAACCTTCAAACTCACAAAATATTACCAAAAATGTCACTCATTCAATTTACTTTTCAACACTATTCATTACTTTATCCCAAAAGTCAACATGTGGCCCACCATATATTAATAAACAAATACACTTTCTTAAACCATTCAACAAAAAGAAGTGAAAAACTTACTCGTGGACGGAGGGAGTATTAGTTATTTTATTGTAGTAAAATATATTTTGTCCTTTCAATTTTTCTCTCTATCAAAATCTCTTGTCAAAATCATGTTGCTTTTAGTTACAAGGATCGTCTTGAATTGCAAAGGAAAAATCAGCGGCCGCTTCTGACATCTACTTGAAATATAAAAGATAACATCAATGATCATTTAAAAAAAGTCAAATGTTGGTAGCTCAATTGGTTGAGGCCACCACCTAAGACCCAGAGGTCTTGGTTTCGAGATATGGAGAGGGAATTTATTTCCCTCTTGTGGTGGGGTGGTGTTCCCCTCTTTGGTGGGGGTGGTGTTCCCCTCTTGTGGTGGTTGTGGTTCGGAGTTGCGGGTTCGGGTGGTCTCCCTCTTATGGTGATTGCGGTTCCGGTCTACAGCGAGGTGAAAGGATGTTGTCATGATGGTCGAAAGGAGCTATTGTAATTGATTACCTTTAAAAAAAACGATCATTTAAAAAAAAAAGGAAATATATATGTATATGTTTTATATCCCAAAAAAATTGGCATGATGCTAACTGTTTTGCCAATTTTATTTGGACATTTTTTTTAAATAAATAAAAAAAACAATCGAATTACAATTTTTTTTTTTTTTTTGGTAAATATGCTTTTTCTCCCGAGATATAATTATGAATCTTGAGAAAATTAACATTAGGAAGCACTATTTATATAAGCAGACGATTCCTATCCCTATTTTCAAGATTATTTTCAAGATTTCATTCTATCCCTATTTTTGTTATCACAAAAAGAAGAAAATCTTTCAAAATCATCAATTATTATAGGATCTAATAACAAATTAAATCGATAATGTTGTTAGTTTGAGATCGAAAAAGATTTTGGGGTATGATGGTCAAAATTTCTTGATTCCCAAGCAAAAAGCTTGATATTGAAACTTCCCGAGCTATTAATAATACATTCAAATCCATTTAATTAATTCCAAAAAAAAAAAAAATGGGTATGATGTGTTTGATTCGCAGAGCTGCTTCCCATAGAGTGATGCAAGGTGCAATTTCATCGGCAGGAAGAATGTTGTTGGCGGAGTGGGACCGACCCTTGTCCACCGTTTCAAAACATCACCTCAAATTTGAAACTAAATCGTCATTCGACGTAATTTTACTTTTTTTTTTATAATATTTAATTAATTAATTAGGGGTTAATGATATTCTTCTTAATTAATTTGTGCAGTTACCTAAACCCCCATCTGGGTTTCCGTTCATAATCGAGGATATTCCGGGTGAAGATATTATTAAATTGAAGAGGGACTACGCCGGAGAGAAGATTATAGTGGAGGTTACCAGGCCTATCGTGTATCACGACGACGAATCCGATGATACGTATACATACACTAATCTAATTGTACAAGTCTCCAAAGGTAATATTGAAGGAAGATTTTTGCGAATGTGTTTTACTGCAGATTGTTTTAATAATATCGAAACCGAAGTTGTTTTATTTGAAGACCCTCAGAAGCGTACATGGAGCGGGTACGTTTCGCTATTTATTTTATTTTATTTATTAAAAACATCCATCTTAATTTATAACAATTGGAGTATTATGTTTCACAAAAATATTCATACATATATATTATTTCCTTGTGTGTGATAGGATTGCAACGCTTGGTCGAAAAGCGCTATGGAGGGAGTTTCTTCGAGTGAGAGGAATTGAGGATTCCATAGCTCAATTCTTGATCGAATATATGATGAAGAAGAAAGAACGCGATTACTTGCTTTTCTTGAAGAATTTCAGAAAATTCCTTCACTACAATTAATAGTCACCTCATCCATATAGAAACAAAACCTACGTTTTTTATTCAACTTATTTAATTCTTCTAAATTTCCTGTTGGAAGAAAAACAATTTCAGCGCGACTTTTGATTAGTAATTACATTATTCTGAACTTGAGTAAAGGGAGTTAATGTTTGTATCCTGTACTAGCTAGCATTAGCATTATATTTTGGAGTAGGTTTCATGATCAGTCTCGTTGTGCAATTTTGGAGTATTATATTATCAAATTATTGTATATTTCTTTTCATGAAATAACTAATATTGTTCGAATATACACACAACTTATAAAACTCTATTGGGATATCGATTAAAATGAAAAATTATACAAGTGTGAAAAGCAAAGTAGTTCATGAAACAGTTTTAAGTATTGAATATTTGATTGTTTTAAAAAAAAAATTGATCCGTACTTTTAATACTTTTGATAAGATTTTTGATACTGTTGATCAAATATTTAATATTTAAAAATAATTTTATGATAAACTTATAATACTATCATTTCAGATAAAATCTACTCGTTGTGTGATAGTACGTACCCTTAGTTTGAAATTTGAATTGATAAGTGGATTCTTTTTTGTAATCATGCGTGCTGAAGTGTCTTGCAACTTCTTGCTTATGATAGCATTGATGTATCTTTCTTTTTCAACACAAATCTTAGCACACATATATTTAATTTTAAACTCAATTCTAAATTTAATTTAATTTTTCAATACACTACAAAATAATGCTCATTTAAAGAGGGATTCAAAGAGGGATTTAAAGAGGGGCACAGGGTTAAAGAGGGATTTAAAGAGGGGGAAATGCCCTCGACAAAACAGGCCTCGCCAAACCCCCCCTCGGCTCGCCCCTCGTCAACTAACGAGGGTAAAGCGCCCTCGCCAACTAACGAGGGCAAGGCCCTCGCCTCGTTCAAATTTGCTGCCCTCGTCTATGCCCTCGGCAATTAACGAGGGGGGCGCCCTCGTGCGCGTTAACGTGGGCCACGCCCTCGCCTCGGATGGCTGAAGCTTGGCGAGCACCAACGCCCTCGCCTATTTTTGCCCTCGTCTCGCCCCTCGTTCGTTCACGAGGGGAGGCGCCCTCGTCAGACTCATTTTAAAAAAAAAAATTGCGGGCCGCACCCGCGGGCGGGCAAGACCCGACCCGCGAGCGACCCGCGCGCGACCCGTGTGCAAGCAGGTTCGAACCTGTGACCTCCCAAGAGGGAGAGATCTATCCCTTCCTCCTTACCGTTTGAGCTAGGCTTATCATTCGAAATATTTTCTATTGTAATTGTATATGTATTATTTCTTATTTGATTTCTTTGTTAAAACATTTAACTCCTATTTTGTTTATATCTTTAATTAATTAATATTATTATAAATCATTTCATTTATGATAACACCATCAAAATTAATTAAAATATTATCATTTTAAATTACATGATTTTCATATTTTGATTTATTTGTAGGGGTGTGCAAAATACGGTTTGAACCGAAAAAACCGATCAAACCAAACCGAAATATAAATTTTGGTTCGGTTTTTGGTTTATGGTTCGGTTTACGGTTTTGAAATTTGAATTTTTTTTATTTCGGTTCAGTTTACGGATTTTACGAATTAAAAACCATATAAACCGAACCAAACCGATTTTTTTTTGTAATAATAATAATATATTATATAAATAATAATATTCACTATATTAATATTTAGTAGCTTATATTCTAATATAATAATATTAATATTAGATAATTTAGATTCATGCATAAAAGACTTGAGTTGATTTGTGTTTTGCATAAAATACTTGAGGAGTGGTGATTTGTGTTGATTATATTTTTCAAATTGTTGCTTAGATTTTGAAAACTATTATGTTGATGATTTTTATTGGATTATGTAGTAGATTTATTGATGCATCTTTGCTTAAATTAGTATTTAGATGTTGGCATGTTGCAAATAATTGAATGAGATATGTGTATTGATGTTAAAAAAATTAAACTGATTTTAAAAAAGAAAAGTGTAAAAAGATTTCGGTTTGTACGGTTTGGAACCGAACCAAACCGAAATATTTCGGTTTGAGACCGAACGGTTTTTTAAAATATGGTTCGATTTTTGGTTTGTAAAATTTTTTTGGTTTGGTGTTCGGTTTGGCTAATACGGTTCGGTTTGGTGACCAAACCGACCGTTGCACACCCCTATTTATTTGTTAAAACTTTGAATTATTCTAGTAATATATTAATTTCTATTATGATTACACTTTTTATTAATTATTATATATCTTTACATTTATGGTAACAACTCCAAAATGAAATTTATATTATTTTCACATATATAATGAAATTAACACTTGCAAAATTATATTTTTACTTATGTATATAATCTTTTTAAATATAAAAAATTAACGCCCTTGTGCATACATATATATATATATATATTTTTAATTAAAATATTTTGAATATATTATGGATAAATTAATCAAATATTACATATAATTAAAGCACATACACAAATTAACAATAATTCATTAAAAATCTTACTAATTAAACACAATATATAGCTCCGGATTTCACAAACATTAATGAAAAATAAAATCTCAAACATAATAATTAAAGACGATGCACAATAATTCATTCCAAGCAATACTCTCAAACATTCATGAAAATAGTTAATCATTTTTCAAAAGTTTCAACTTCAAGATGATCAGGATCTTGGTCCCTTGCCACGGCTCGAACCCGATCCTCGGGGTGGGGGATACTCATCGGATGGAGGCGGGGGTGGTGGGGGATAACCACCAGCTTATGGGACGCTGGGTCCGGATCCCTGTTGTGATGCCCGCATCCACTCGGTAAACTGATTTTGGAAGTTCTGGGTCATCTCCTCACGCATTTGCCGTTGTCTCTCTTCCACTTGCTCCAACAATCGGCGATTCTCCTCAGCCGTCTCTCTCCGCGTTCTCTCACGCTCCTCAGCAAGTAGTCGGTCCACATCAATTTGACTGTAGGCACCAAAATGAGTCCCAGCTGATGTCCCGCCTGGGCCGGAGACTATGCGTCTGGACTTTCCCAATTGTCCGAGCCCACAAACTTTACCGTGTTTTTTCCCCACAGTCTTGACGTACATCTGAGATAACTCTGGAAGACTGGGTTCAGGAGGTTGCTCGTCAGAGTCAGAGGTAGGGTGCAGTTGGGAGACTCTCGCTTGTACATCAGCCTGCACATTTTTTTAGAGAATTATTTTTCTAGATATTTAAATATTCTTAAATATTCATATTTTTATTTTAAAATGTAACAAGAATACTTACCAATGTATCAGATATAAGTCCATATGTATACTGTCCTGGACCACGGTAGTGGAAGTGCTCCACAATTTCCCAATCTGTGGCGGGACGTCCCTTCTTCCTCTCCTATAATTTAGAACATGATGATTAAAACTTAAAATATGTATACATATTATAAAAATTAAAATAGTGTGGTATCAACAAATGACTTACAATATCCAGGGCAACCTCGACGGCACCACGAGATCCACCTTTATGGGTGGAGATGCCAGTACCCGGGCCAGCAGGCTCAAATAGTCTGTTCCGTCTACATTGTGCGGATTTGGCTTTCACGTCTTCTCTGTCCCAGTAAGCGAGCAAGGCCTTCCACACTTTTGTATCCCACTGTGGCTTCTTACCCTTCAACTCCCATTTTCTTTTCACAAAGTTCAAAAGATCTACATATCTTTCAGCAGCTCTTTTCAAGAACAAGTGATGCACATACTGTGTGGAAGTGACAGTAGGATCCCACCTAGCCTCTTTCTGATAAACAAAGATGTTATTATGCCATACAATAATATCATTATAAATCAAATGAATATATACCTGAAATGTCTCCCAGTACTCCTGCAGTCTTTCTTCGGATATCATCCTGAAGGTGAAGGCACCCAACTCCATATGTCCAGCCATGATACGTCTGATCAGCTTGGAGACCGGATTCGAAGGCATCAAGCTGCAAAACAAGTTTGTAATACATAATTAATATTCACGGATATATATTCCTCAAAATTCATGAAAATAGTAAGTCTAACATACGTATCGTAGGCAATATACACATCTAGCCTCTGTCCGACCATTTGTGAATCCGATTGTTCTTCAGAATCCGAGTCGGTATACTGCTCAGCTTCCTCGTCATCAGTCGTGGGGATCAACGGAACTGGCACTGGTATGTGTGGTATAGGCACTGTGTTCCGCGCCCCACTAGATCGGCCTCGACCCCCGCGACCTGTACTCTGTCGCCGTCCCCCGCTAGATCTACGATCGGATCCGCTCATCTGTAAAATTTTAAACATAACGTATTAATTATCATATAAATGATCAAATAATCAAAGTTTAGGTGCATCACGAAATAATTTATAACACCGATAGCAATTAATATAATAACATATTATCACATAAATGATAGCAATTACTAAACTACTTAATCTTCATCTGAGTATGAATTATGTTCATCATCGTCTTCTTCCTCCTCTTCATGTTCTTCTTCTTCTTCAACATCATCATTCTCAATTTGAATTAGTGCACCACTGAGATCTGCCAACACGATAGGATCACTGTCTATTTGCACATTATTCATTTGTGAATCAATCTCATCGTCTTGGAACGGGGGTAGCTCTTGTTCATTCCTTTTATCAATTTCCACTAAGGATCTCAGTTTGACTTTGCAAACAGCAAGCCATTCATGATTTCGCACCCCCGGGTATTCGCAATAGTAAACTTGAGTGGCTTGGTTTGCTAATACAAAAGGATCATAACGGCCATATACTCTTCTCCGATTAACATCCACAAGTTTGTAGTTAGGATGTATTCTTGTTCCATTTGGCATGGTAGGATCATACCACTCGCACTTGAACAGAACCACTTTTTTCTCAAGTCGTCCAGGGTATTCCAACTGTAATACTTCTTCAAGGATCCCATAGAAATCATTCTCATCTGAATCATAGTTTGTCCCCTTGATACAAACTCCACTGTTCACAGTCGATTTTGATTCACCATAAGTGCGTGTGTGAAATTTGTATCCATTCACGTAATACCCAGGATATGTGGTAACACAACTTATAGGACCGCTGGAGAGATCACGTATCCACCGGTTCTGAATATTGTTTACCTTAACCTATAGTTGACAAAATATTTAATCCCGAGTCTATGTATATATTTTATTATTTATATAATTTTATCAACTTGACTTACAACTTGTTCAAACCATGATGCAAACTGATGTTGAAGTTTATCGTCTTGTTCAGCCCTAGAGAGATTCGGTTGAACACTTTGAAGTTGATCCATAAACATACTACAAGAGGGAAGATGTACAATATTATCATTATAATGATGTTTTGTAATAATTATAGATGGACGATGTTGAATATTAACTTACTCAACATACGGTTGCACCTCGTTACAATTCAGTAACACGTAGGTGTGAGCTGTATTTTTCTCTTCGTCTACAATATATCTTGTATTCTTCCGTCCAAGTGGTCGTCCAGGAGGTATAAAAATTGACGGAGTACCGGGTTGGGGTTCTTCGGCGCCACGACCATCGTAATTACGAGGTACATTATGACGCCTCGTCAGAACATGATCCTCAAAGTAGTGGGAACAGAAAATTGATGCTTCTTTTGTTAGATATGCATTTGCGATCGAAGCTTCGACATGAGCCTTGTTACCCACACTGAGTTTTAAATTGTGAAGATACCTAACCAAATGCATCAATAGTGAGTATAATAACCGCTAATTGTTCAAATATTTGAAAGTTGTAGATTACCTCTCAAATGGATACATCCATCTGTATTGTACAGGACCAGCCACTCGTGCTTCGTATGCAAGGTGTACAGGTAGATGCTCCATCGAATTAAAGAAGCTGGGTGGAAATATACGTTCCAACTTGCACAAGATCAGTGGAATATCTACTTCCAACCGAGTCATGTTCTCAACTGTAATCGTCGTAGAAGTCAACTCCTTGAAGAATAAACAAACTTCAGTGATAGCTTTCCACACGTTCTGTGGAAGAATTTCACGGAAGGCAATCGGGAGTAGCCTCTGCATAAACACGTGACAATCATGACTCTTCAACCCAAACATTTTCACAAGTGATGGACGACGACAATATTCATTAAGTTCATCTCTGGACTTATTCGTGTCCTTTGTTTTCCCTTCCACATTCATTACAGTGTAGAACAAATTATCAAAGAAGTTTTTTTCAATGTGCATCACGTCCAGATTATGACGGATCAACAAGGTACTCCAATACGGCAAATCCCAGAAAATACTTTTCTTCTTCCAACCAGTTTCCAATCTCTTGTTGTGGGCCTCGGCACCATCTTCTGTCACTTTTCGACATCCCACCCAATTGATTTCATTTAGGAGTGATTCACCTGATCGAATGGGTGGTGGTGGGTCATCCACTATCACATTCTTTCTGAATGCAGTCTTGTTTCTCCGATACGGATGGTGTCTAGGTAAGAATTTACGATGGTTATCGAACCACGACTGTTTACGACTGAGCCTCAGAGTGAAAGCATCAGTGTATTCTCCACAGTAAGGACAAGCTGTCCGTCCAGCAGTGCTCCATCCAGACAACATTGAGTAAGCTGGAAAGTCACTGATGGTCCAAATTAGTGCAGCTCGCATCAGAAAATTTTGCTTTGTAGCAACATCGTACGTTTCCACCCCAATTTCCCACAAATACATTAAATCACGGATCAACGGCTGTAAAAAAATATCCAATTTATCCTTAGGATTTTTAGGACCAGGCACTAGTACCGTAAGAAACATGAATTGATCTTTCATACACAACCACGGAGGTAGATTGTACGGTGTCACTATCACTGGCCATGAAGAATATTGTTTCCCAGACTGTCCGAATGGTTGAAAACCATCGGTGCTTAGGCCCAACCTTATGTTCCGAATCTCGGAAGCAAATTCAGGATATGAATTATCCAGGTGTTTCCAAGCCAATGAGTCTGCAGGGTGACGCATAACACCAGAATCATCGTTAGAGCAACTTGCATGCCATGTCATATCTTTTGCAGTAGCAACGGACTGATACAATCTTTGCAGTCGAGGAATGATAGGAAAGTAGAACATCTCCTTGTAAGACTTTTTCTTTTTCCATTGACCATCAACACCACGCTTACGGGGTTTAAACCGTGGATGACCACAAACCTTACAATGTTCAAGTTCACTATCATTACCCCAATATATCATACAATTCTGTGCACAACAATCAATCCTCTCTACTGGAAGACCCATCCCACTCATTAGTTGTTTGCTATCAGAAAATTTCCTGGGCACTAGATTTTCAGGAGGAACAATATCCCGAATCAAGTCAACAACTTGATTATAACCCCTCTCAGACAGTCTATTTTCAGTTTTAATGTTCAACAGTCGGGCGTTGAATGACAATTGTGAGTGTGTTTCGCAACCAGGATACAAATCCTGGTTTGCTGCACGAAGCATGTCATAAAATTGAGCAGCATGCTCATTTGGGGGCTCCTCATTAACGGGTTCAGCTTCCACATTTCCAAAATGAAGATTAGGACCAGTTAGGTCAGTGATCATGTCATGGTACGAGGTAGACCCTGCAGTATCATATACTCTGTACGAAGTCGATGCCGACTGATCATAGTTTCGGTATGGTAGATGACCCCAATTTTGTTCACCGTGTAAAACCCAATTGTGATAATTGGGCATAAACCCATTTATATACAAATGTGTTTTCACGTCAATTGGTGCTCTAAACCTTTGGTTCCTACATCTGGATTTCGAGCAGGGACACCTAATTTCTCCTTCACTCATCCAATCAGGATTGCTAGTAGCGAATTGTATAAATGATTCAAGACCACTAAGAAAATCGGGAGCTATCATTCCATTAATTGTTCTTGGACCATACATCCAAGTACGACTTGAATAACTCATATTATAATCTGTTTCAAATTAAAGAATATTCAAAATTTAATAAAAATTCATGATCAATTGTAATTATCCTAGTGTTAAATAATTAGCTCATCTAAAATTTTCGGCAGAGTTTCGTTTATTTTTTTCGTATTCTCCAGTTATAACTAAGATCCTATATAGTGCATCTATTTCCGACTTAATTAAAATTAATCAAGTCGGAACGCACATTCTACAGCTAGCAAACAACCAATAATATATTCATCAACCCCCTCCATTCCAACATAATTAAATATAAACTTAATTTGAACAAAATTAACTAATTAAATAATATATTCATCAAACTAATAATAATGAAAATTAATGTAAATAATCGAACATCAATATTTATCACATGAATATATATATATACTTAAATATATATCATACAAATTAATTTATTAAATACAACAAATATATATTAGCTATTAATTATTTCTAATTAATTATAATAACATGAATACATTATCAAATTAATTAATTACCCACTAATTACAAATAACAAGCTAAAAACTACATAATTAGCAACTAATTAACACCTATACATGCATATATACATACATATATACATACTATAAACATATATATACATGAAATTAATTTGCATTTTACAAAGTATTTAACGGATTAAAACGAAAAATGTTACCGTAGAAATGTTCACGAGGACGAGTAGGCCAAAACCCGACCGGTGGAGGACACTTTCCGGCGACGGCGGCGGCGGCAGGTAGTGGCGGCGCGGCTAGAGGAGGGGGAGGGGAGGGTTTCTGCTGAAAAAGGGGAAGAAGGGGTATTTATATCCAATTTTTACCGAGGGGGTTAAAGAGGGCAACACCCCTCGGTAAAATCCTAGAATTTAACGTGGGCGAGGGGCTACGCCCTCGGCAAACTGGGCGAGGGGCCGAGCCCTCGGCTCGCAGCCGCGCATACATGGGCGAGGGGACGAGCCCTCGGCTCGCAGCAGTGCCCAACTGGGCGAGGGGCAACGCGCTCGTTAAGGCGCGAGGGGGCCCACCCTCGTTAATGCGCGAGGGATCCGCGCTCGCCAGGCCTTTTTTCAAATTTTGGCGAGGGGCCCGCGCTCGTTAAGTAACGAGGGGACCCCTTCCCTCGCCTCTGCCCTCGTCCATCCTTTTTTTTTTTTTGCCCTCGCCTCGGCCCTCTTTAGGGACGAGGGCAAACATTGCCCTCTTTAACTCCCCTCGCCATTTCTGCCTTTTTTTGTAGTGATTAAAAGTATATAATTAAAAAATATTAAAGTATTGTTCATTACTGTTTAGAATATTATTACCTATTGCTTCGTGTATTGTTCATTATCATTTGAGATATTGTATACGCGTATTGAGAGAGTTTGTTGTTGAAAACTGTATAACATAGAAGAGAGACTTATATACGTATGGATAAAATTAATGCAAAAAAGAACTGAAAAATATTTTTATGATCTCTTCTGAACCAAGAATGATGGTTAATGGGGCAATAATAAAAAAATTAAAAAAAAATTACACATCAGGATTCCAGGTGAAATATTTATTTTAGTCTCTCATTCTCTCCACTAATACCAGAAAATTGGGTAAAATTCAAAACCACTGACAATTAAACATGGAAAACACAACTTTTTACAAGGAAAATCGGATGATAAATAAAAACATTTAATGGTTAGGAATAATTTAAATTAGCAGTCAGAGAATTTTGGGCGACCAGGGGCCGTTTGGTTTGCAGGATAGGATCGGATTGGATTAGCTAGGATTGGATTATAACAATTATTAAAAAACGGATAGATTAGAACAAGAAAATTTGGAGTAGAACCAAATTTTCTGGATCGAATTGTACACGAGATAGACGTTCTAGTCTATCAAGTGTCATGGTCCTGTGCAATCCCTCAAACCAAACACGAGATTACTTGGGATTATAAAGACAACCCCAGACAATCCCTCAAACCAAACGTCTTAGAGCACATTATTTATTTAGAGAAAAAAAACTCCAATTTTTTTTTTTTACACTGAGAATATTTTGTTGGAGTGTGGCGGTTGAATGGACTGTACACTTGGGTCCAATACCGGCTTATTTTTTGGCCCAATACCGGCGAATTTTTTGGCCCACTTTTGGGCCCTAATTTTTAGGGTTAGGGTTCGTTTATTATATATACACGTTTTCTCCTTGTATCGGGTATCAGAAAAATATAGTGAAAATCCCTGGCTTGGCATCGCCCCCAGACGTAGTCGTAAGATGAACTGGGTAAACAAATCTTGTGTTCTATTTTGTGATTGTGTGTGTGCGTTTTTATCCTAACATATTTCTTATTCTCTCAGTGTACTGCACATTTCGTGTGTTCATATGTAATTTAATGTATGCTCAGTGAAAGCATATTTTGCTATTTATAAGTAGGAATGATTAACAAACTTAACAGATATTCTCCCTGCATAAACCCACAATGTGGGGGGGGGGGGGGGGGGGGGGTCTCTTCCAGGTAGTTGATTTAGTTTTAACATGTAACTGACCCACGTTGTCTTCTTCTTCTTCTCTTTTTTTTTAATCCATATTATGAAATACTAATAACATTTTTCTTTTATTCATAATGTAAAACAACAAAGGAAAAAGAACATTATAATCCTAAATTAAGGACAGAATAATAGTTTGTGTAAAATAAAACAGAAAAGTTGTTAACAAAATTGGCATACGATAACGAAACATTGAACCATTAATTTTTAGATTTTAATCCGCCTGATGAGAAAGAGAGAGAAATAAATGTGTTGGAAAATTGTTGAATCACGGGGATATTTCAATATTGTTAAGAAACAGGTTACATAAAGAAGAAATGAAACGTGAAAGATAAGACTTCAATTATATTGAACTATTAGTCAAAGAAACAGTCTAGCATTTGAGTTGGATTAAACTGTAAGTCGTCTGGGAGACTTTGCAGATTTCTCCTTGCCAAGAGATGAAGAACAGTATATATATGAACATAAAAGACTTGCAAGAAAAATCTTATACTATAAAAGGAGAATTAATAAGAAACACTAATTAAGTCTTGAGCACCATAACATCTTTGGCTGCCTTAATCTTTTGCCATTCAACTTCTCATATCCCAGAAATTGGTTTATGCAGATTTCTGCTTAAACATGTATATGGTAAAACTATGCATACTACGTCAGGGTAGGTAAGCAACAAAATCATAAAAGAAGACAAAGAAGAGGATTATCTATAATTTTTGTTCTTACTACTCATTTATGTGCTTATGTAAAGATCATCAAAAAAAAGGACCAACCTAACTTGCATAATTTTCAGCAGCATCTTGAGATGTTGGCTACCTAGCACGATAAAGAGAATGAACTATATATGAAACGAAGCAAAATCTAATTGAAATCTCCTCATTAGCAGTTCCTTATTCTCCCAAATGTTGTTTCAATGAAAAATAAATAAAAAAACATCAACCTGCTTGAGATTTGCCTCATTGTTTTATGCTCTTTACTTCCAATTATCAATGCACATTCGGAAGAATTTTACAACTAATTCAATTATTCCAAAAATGAGTAAATTCGAGGGACTCAAATTTTTAATCATGCAGGCAAACTACATGAGTAGCCGGTAAGGAACAATAAATGGCAGAACACAGATCCCAGAAAAAGATTCATCTCCTTCTAAAAGTTGCGTTCCTAGCTTATCAGAAATTTACCCATTGAACTCTGTGATATTCATAAGGCCATCTCCATTTGTGCGTTCAAATGTTTCTTTCTCCACAAGCCTATATAATTCCCAAATGATTTTTTATCATCTGGAGAAAAACAATCAATTTTTTTTTAAGTATTATGTTTCGTCCTCTTTTGTTTTCAAATGGTCCTATTATTAGGTTTCAAAGAGGAGCTTGCTAGAATTCCAACAATATTTTTAACATCTAAATGTAACATGCTTAAATGATTAAACCACATATTTGTACTGATTTTCCTTACCTACCATCACCACCTGCATCGAGCATGATAACAATGTGCTTTTTCACTTGTATGCTTGATTGGAGAATGAGCAAATAGAGAAAAGGGAAGTCTGAGTGCATAAGTATTATAATATTTAAAATCCATATGTCATATATATTATTTATATAAATTATTTATAACTACTCCAAAGATTTATTTATTATATTATGCCATCAACTCACAAATACCACTTTCTTATTATGGGTCAATACCATTTTTTTATTGACAGGATAACCAATACAACTTCTAAATAAGCAGAATACACATCCTCTATTGTTAGAAATTAATATAAGCTTCAGCGTAACTATATTTGATATGATTCAAAATTTAAATGTAAATTATATTAACTCATGGAACCGTTAATTTCCTTATGAATATGTTTACATCATTTTATTTTAATACAATTTTCAAGGTGTTTTTGGTTTGATTTTGGTGCATTTATTTCTCTGTTAGGTTCGGGACTTCTGATGTCCTGGTAATGCAGAAATATAGAAAGTGTTAGAGAAAATGGTTGGTGGTATTAATTTATAATTAATTGATATTAAAGTTTATTTGAGACTTTAATAGTTGACCAATTAATTTTAGGTGTTGAAATTAATTTCTCGGAAATTAATTGTTACAAGTGCGTTCTACTCACGGAGTAGATGAGAATGGTGTATTCATACTCGCAAAACCGATTTTCGGTGAGTGAGAAATTAAATCGGAAGTTGAATGGTTCAATACCTAATTATGGGATTAATGAAGGAATTAAATGAGTCATTTAATTCTTCACCCCACATTAAATTTTTAGAATACTAATATCATGATATTAGTATGGGAACAATGGATAATAAATTATAGTTGATTGCTAGTCAATCAAAGTTGTCACAACGCGCGAGTGCTGAGCAGAGCCGCGCCGCACCCGCGGCCTTGGACTTGGTTCACCACCAACAAAAATGCGTCCGCATTAAATGCTCACGTATTTTTTCCTTCTAGATTGAGTGGAGGTGCGCCTATAAATAGCGTATTCATGCATTCTGTCTGGCCACACTAAGAAAACTTCTCTTCTCCTTCTATCTCTCTACATATAGAGTCTTAAGAACCAGTCCAGTTCGAAGCGCTTGTTTTGTTCGCCGGAGCTCCAAGACCTGTGGTGCTACATTCTTGGAGACGATATTGACGTTTTACCTTTGGGGATAAATTTTGAAGACCGAAGAGCACTACCGGGAAATTTTGTCTTGCGGGAAGAGGTCTTCCTCGACTCGTCACAAGCTGCTGTCTTTTCTTTCTCTTCTGTGTAATAAGTTCAATCGAGTTGTAATTTTCTTTTTCTTTTTTCTGTTGAATTATTATTTCCGCATTCCATTATTTTCCTACAATAATAGCAAGACAAAATTTCCTTTTTCAAAAAATGACTGACGGAAATAACAATTCGGAGTCTGCTAACCAGAGAAACACTGTTGTTCCTTCTGGTACTCCCACTCCCCAAGGCACCACTACCCCCGTTCCCCATGTAACTGGCCATATTGGGCACCTTTAATCTCTCTGTGGTGAGCCCTTTCCCGTTTGATAACTTGAGACCTTTTATGGTCCAAAGTGAGAGACCCGAAAAGTTTTCGGGTAAGAACTTCAAGAGGTGGCAACAACGTATGCTGTTCTGATGTAGGGTGGATTCGCTGAACCTATAACAGTTTAGTATTTTGGTCATAACTTTCTCTAAAAGAGTCCGATTCATACACCGTTTGTGGCATTGGAAAGCCAACTTCATTATCTTTACAACCATGTATTATGAAACATCAGATTCAAAGTATTCAGAGAGTTATGGTCATTCAAAGTTCGTCCAGAAGTCAAAGAGTCTCCTTGAAAGCTTGAACTTGTTTACTCCTTATCCAATGAACCTATTTTATCTTATATCCTATAAATACCAAGTATTATGAGGCTTGAAGATAGATTTGAATATTATATGAATTATTTATCAAGATTGAGAATATAGTTCTCATTTTCGTATTATTCCCGACTTGGAAGTCGAATTTTGCATACTATCTTACTTCATTCCTATTTCTTTGTTTCCATCCCTCATCATTTGGTATCAGAGCCAGCATACGCTCTTGGTATTGTTGTCTTTCTGCAATGGCAGCAAGAAGAGGAAGAGGCGGACGTGGTAGAGGAAACATGAAAAATCTTGGAGATGAACGAGATGCTGAAATTCAGGCACATCGGAGGCAAGTTGAGGAGTTAACAATACGTCTTGAGCGTTAGGAGGCCAGAAGCGAACATGGTTCAGGACATGGCTATTTCAGTGATGACTCGGAGTATGTGAATCCTTTTACCAACAAAGAAATTGATAATTTCTTTGAAAGGTTCAATCGTTCCACAGATTTTATGAAGATGGATGTACCGGAGTTTCATGGTCGCCTCCAACCAGATGAGTTTCTTGATTGGCTTAGTGTCATAGAGAAATTATTTGAATACAAGGATATCTCGGAGAATCAAAAAGTTAAGTTGGTTGCTACTCGACTTCGAGGCTACGCATCATTGTGGTGGGATAAAACGCAAGAGATGAGATTGCGTAAAGGAAAACCCAAGATTACTTCTTGGGAGAAGATGAAAGCCAGGCTTCGTGAAAATTTCCTTCCCCCAGATTTTGCTCAAAGTATCTTTGTGCAATTCAACACTTTACAACAAGGTAACAAAAGTGTGACGGACTATACGGAGGAATTTTACAAGTTGATGACAAGAGTTAGCAGTCGTGAATCTGAGGACCAACTTGTTGCAAGATATATCAACGGGCTTAGAGCTCCAATCAGAGATGAGGTCGAGATGCAGCATCTTTAGAGACTTAATGATGCTTATCAACTGGCATTAAAAGTAGGATCCAAATTGCAAAGACGTGGGACAAAGAGATTTGTTGATGTCCAAAGTTTATATCCTCAAAAAGGTGAATCAAGCAAGAATTTTTTAAGAAATGAGTAAACAAGGAAGGCGATAAGGCTGCCCCTAAAGGCAAGTTGAAGCCATGTTTCATGTGAGGCAAACCGGTCATTATATGAGTGAATGTCCCAATCGAAAATTTGAAGCTCGTGCGGGAATTGTAGCCGAGGAAGAAGAAGAACCACAACTTGAAGATGAAGATCCAATCTATGATGAAGATCCTGAGTATGAACTTGAGGAGATCGAACCCGAAGATGGAAAATGTTTTGTAATATAAAGAGTTCTTGCAGCCCCTAAACAAGTCAATAATCAATCTTGGTTGAGGCACAATATCTTTCGGACGAGATGTAGATCACATGGGAAGATATGCTCGTTAGTCATTGATGGAGGCAGCTTTGAGAATTTTGTTTCTCAAGAAATGGTGGACAAGCTCAACCTTGCAACTGTGGCTCATGCTCAACCTTATTCAGTCTCTTGGCTAAAGAAGAAAAATGAGGTACGAGTTGATAAGAAGTGTCTTCTTTCTTTTTCCATGGGTAAAATTATCAAGATAAAGTGTGGTGTGATGTTGTGCCCATGGATGTGGGACATATACTTTTGGGCAGACCATGGCAATACGATAAGAGTGCTATTCATGATGGTTGAAATTGTTCTTTTACCATGTAAAGATTTATCTTATCCCAAGTCTTCAAAAATAGAGGAGGGAAGTGCTTTGCTTACCTTGTCGCAGTTTGAAAGGGAGGTTCAACATGGTGGTATAATCTATCTTTTGGTGGCAAAGGAGTTAGTGGAACCTTCAGAGGTACCGAGTGACATCAAAGAGCTTTTGGAAGAATTTAAGGATATAACTCCGGAAGATTTGCCTCATGGCCTTCCACCCCTACGAGAGATTCAACACCAAATTGATTTAATTCCTGGAGCTGCTCTTCCAAACAAGTCACATTATCGGATGAGCCCAAGTGAGCACAAAGAATTAAACCGGCAAGTGTTGGAGTTGTTAAGCAAAGGATTTATAAAAGCGAGTTTGAGTCATTGTGCAGTTCCTGCACTTCTGACTCCAAAGAAAGATGGTTCATGGAGGATGTGTGTCGATAGCTGAGCACTTAACCGAATTACCATCAAGTATAGGTATCCTATCCCGAGGATTGATGACATGTTCGACATGCTAGCTGGTGCGCAAGTATTCTCTAAAATTAATCTTTGTAGCGGCTACCATCAAATAAGAATCAAGCCGGGGGATGAATGGAAGACGACTTTCAAAACTAGAGAGGGCTTATTTGAATGGCTTGTCATGCCATTCGGGTTGTCTAATGCTCCGAGTACCTTCATGCGGATAATGAACCAAGCACTCCGAGACTTTATTGGTAAATTCGTTGTTGTTTACTTTAATGATATTCTTATTTACAGCAAGAATTCTTTTGATCATGTTGGACACTTAAGGGAAGTTTTACAAACTTTGAGAAAATAGAAACTTTATTTGAATCTCAAGAAATGCTCTTTCATGACCGCTCGTCTAGTCTTTCTTGGTTTTGTCCTATCTCCTACAGGCATCATGGTGGATGAAGAAAAGGTCAAAGCAGTACGAGATTGGCCTACTCCTAAGAACTTACATGAAGCTCGAAGCTTTCATGGTTTAGGTTCATTTTATCGGAGGTTTATAAAAAATTTCAGCACTATCGCAGCCCCTTTAACAGATTGCTTAAAGAAGGGAGAATTCAATTGGACTCGGGAAGCTGAAGAGAGTTTCAAGCTTGTCAAAGAAAGGTTATCAAATGCACCTGTTCTTGCACTCCCTAACTTTGATAAAGTTTTTGAAGTTGATTGTGATGCATCTCATATGGGTGTTGGTGGTGTGCTTAGCCAAGAAGGTCATCCACTTGCCTTCTTCAATGAAAAATTGAATGATACAAGGAAGAAGTATTCTACATACGATGTGGAGCTTTATGCTATTGTTCAAGCTCTTCGACATTGGCGTCCTTATCTTATCCAGAGGGAGTTCATCCTCAATTCTGATCATGAGGCTCTCAAACACATTAACTCTCAAGCCAATTTGAATAGGAGGCATGCTGGTTGGGTATCATTCCTACAGGAATACACTTTTGTGTTGAGACATAAAAGTGGAAAGCTTAACAAAGTTGCTGATGCACTTAGTCGAAGGATCGCCTTACTAAATTCTGTAAGTATTCAAATTGAAGGGTTCAAGGACATAAAAGAGATGTATGTGGAGGACCCTGATTTCATGGAAGCCTATCAAGAATGCAAGAGAGGTAATTGTGGCGATTTCCAATTGCTTGATGATTTTTTGTTCAAAGGAACAAGTTTGTGCATTCCTTAATGTTCTCTTAGAGAATACATCATCAAAGAATTCCATTTTGGTGGCCTTGGTGGACACTTTGGGAGAGACAAGACATTATTGTTGATTAAGGAGAAATACTTTTGGCCTTCTCTTTATCGGGATGTTGCAAGATTTGTGAAAAGATGTCGTGTTTGTCAAACTTGCAAAGGTCAAAGTCAGAACACGGGTTTATACACTCCATTGTCTATACCTAACCATCATTGGGAAGTTGTTAGCATGGATTTTGTTGTTGGGTCGATCGTTTTTCAAAGATGGCACATTTCATACCATGCAAGAAAACCATGAATGCTTCTTACATTGCTGAATTTTACTTCAAGAAGGTTGTCAAACTTCACGGCCTTCCAAAGAGCATTGTATCGGATCGTGACACCAAGTTCCTTAGCCATTTTTGGAGGAGTTTGTGGAAGAAGTTGGGGACTAATTTTCTTTATAGTAGTGCTTATCATCCGGAGACAGATGGACAAACTGAAGTTGTCAATCGCACATTGGGAAATTTACTTCGAAGTCTTGCTTCAAAGAGACCGAAATAATGGGATACCACTCTATCACGAGCTGAGTTTGCTTACAATTCTGTTGTAAGTCGTTCTACAGGGAAAAGCCCATTTGAAGTTGTCTATGGGAAGATTCCGAATCACTATCTTGATCTAGCTGAGGTTCCAAGTTCTTGTAAGAAAGCTGAAGAATTTATTGTGTCGTTGGAGAGGATTCAAGAAGAAGTGAAGAAGAAGCTCGAACAAAGCTATGAATCCTACAAGAATACAACAAATATCCATCGAAGAGCTCAAGTCTTCAATGAGGGTGATCTTGTTTGGGTTTATTTGAAGAAATAAAGGTTTCCTGCTGGAACATACAACAAACTCAAGGAGAAGAAGATTGGTCCTTGTCAAGTATTGATTTGAGTTTTTGAGTAACGGTGTGGACAGTAATCGGCAGATTTGACATGGAGGCGCTGCAGGCCACACGGTGGCCATCGTGATCGCTGGCTGTGCGTTTTAGTCATGTGCATGGAGATTGATTGTAATTCCGTGCATGTACGTATATAAACAAGGATATGGTCCACAAAGAATATATATGCATGTATACAATATCCCTAAACTTGAGCCCAAACTAAGTTAATAGTATGTCTTGCTAATAAAAAGAATCTCAATATACATATTTTATAATCAAACATTATTCTTTTGACACTTTGTGCGACAAAAACCCTAGACGAAGGGTGTATATTCTTCTCAAATCTTTAGTTACTCATACAAAATGATTATTACCGGTTTCTTTTAGACACGTACGTTGAGTTGAAAGGAAAAAACTTCATATAGGAAAATTTTCTGAATATCGGCTAATACTTATTGACGAAAAGATGGAAAAGATGATCATCTACTACTAGCAACAATGCTCTTAGCAAAAGTCGGAATGAATCAAAAGATGAACATCTTGAAGACGGAATGTAAAAAAATGTGCAAAAATCAATTGAAATTTATCTATTATTTTAAGAAAAATTCAGATTTGCAATCTATATTAAAACAATTAACAATATAATACATACAAAATATTATACATAATACAATATATAATGATGATGAAATATTACATATGATACAATACAATTAGTTATGGGGTTCAAATACAGAGGATCAAAAGTTATCTTTGTCCGAACAATATTAATACCAACTCATCACATTGGAATAATCCTGGATATAGGGTATTAGTTGATGACATATTACTTATTTTTACTAAAATGTACTCCCTCCGTCCCAGAGGAATTTGCACCCCTGGGATGACACACATATTAAGGAAAGTGATAAAGTAGTGGCATATGGGTAAATATGTGTATATTTATGTGAGTGTGCACGCAAATCGATGTTTCCTTTTTAGGTAGTGTGCAAATTCGTTTGGGACATCCAAAAAAGGAAAGTGTGCAAATTCGTCTGGGACGGAGGGAGTATTAGTTTTGGAGGGTATTAATTATTTCCACTTAAGGGTACGAAAAACAATAATTATTTAGCTAAAAAGTATCGGTTGGTTACACTAAAAAGTATTGCAAAGTGATTAATGTAAGAACTGTTGATGGGCGAACAACTTCGCATTTAATCAACGAAAGATTATCATAAAACTTGATAACAGGATAGCAAATCAAATGAGCTAGCAGCCTCGTGGAGCGAACAGCTTCGTAGCGGAGCTAGCAGATTCGTAGGGCAAACAGCTTTGTAGAAAAGCACTAATGCGGCAATCAGAATTGTGGCGAGCAGCCTTGCAAAGAACAGCTGTGCCAGCGGCTCAAGCCAGTCAATATGGGCGAACAAGGACGTAATCGAGCGAGCAGAATCGTAAAATGATCCCAAGCGAGGAGCGAACAGCTCAGAACGCAAAGGACCATGACATCTAACGGAGACGTACAAGCGAGCAGCCGGTCACCGTCGAGAGCATCTCAGAAGTGCCAAAGATCAAGTACAACATGGGGAATCCCAAGAGTTACTAGCTTAGATATGGTCCAAGTGTCCTAACACTTGGCACCCATCCAATGAGTAATAGTGTAGATGTTGTACAAGTGTCCTAACACTTGGCAAAGATCCAATGGTTAAGCCATCAAGATGATGACACATGACCACTTTGTATGTCTATAAATACTCCCTTCTTGTACATGAAAAAGGGGAACAATTCAATACAAGTCAAAACTCTTGTCAAATTATTACTTGAGCTTTACTTAGCAAAATTCTATGATCTTGATTCTTGTTTGGTGATCTTCATTAGATGAAAAACAGCCACTAACCTTCTTAGTTAGAAAAGGTCATCAACAAGAACCAATTTCATTCTATACATACTCACTTTAATGTTAGGTCAACTTAAAAAAAACAATAAATAATAAACATATAAAAACAATAAACATAAAAAAAATGTGATATTTTTATGTATTTGTGGTATTTTGCGATATATATGCAATATTTTTCGATTTTCATTTATTTTTGTATTACAAGTGAACAAATATCGATATCAATAATATATTATATATCGCTATATATCCACGATACGCTGTAAAAAAAAATATTGCGCCTCATTATCCGTAACTCAATCTCAAAATTTGCGATATATCTGTAATATATTGCGATATTTTTACCCTTGGGTGTTTTATCCAAATCTTAGTGGGAATTAAATAAATAAATAAATAATAAGTTAAGAATTTGAAATCTAAGGAGCCCAAATCAGATAAATAATATGTTAATGGGTACAGTTATTTGCACAAGCCACTACCCTCTTTGGTAAAACAATATCACATGTTGTTCAGAAAAGATTATCGATATTATTTCAATTTTTTTAAATATATTTTTCGAATATAATGGAATGCATAATATTTCAAAAAAATATATTACTTTTTATGTTGATTTCTTCGATTTTTTTATTATATTTCAATTTTTTCTTAAAACAATAGGTTCCTGATAATGTTATTGCCAAAAATGATACACTAAAAGAAAACATAAAACTACCTACATAAATTGTTAATATTGTTACGAAATGTCCAACAAATTTTTTATAGTGGAGATTGCTTAAAAAAGTTTCTAATTATATAGACATTTTCATTTTCTACCTACAAAAATTGTAGGTAATTAATGATTATGAATTTTATTTCATTGACAAATTATTTGTAGGTTGAGAAATGAAGGTGCCTACTTGATTGAAAAAATTTGTAGGCAAATCATATGCAATTCTAAAATGAAATATTTTTTTAGAAAAATTCAACAGACAATTTTAATTTCCCAGGTTTTTTTTTTGCAAGTAGTAGGATAAGTGCAAATAATGATTTTTCGTCACTCCAAAACAAATACTACTAGTAATTATTAAGTTCAGAATAACATAATAGGTGATTTGGAAACCGGTGCCGAAATTCTCAAGCGGTGGAGGAGCAGAACAGAGAGTACGCATTTGCTCTCATTAGAGCATGCGGGAATCGGTGGCGAAATTCTCAACCGGCGGCTGAGAAAATTCAGAACAGAAAGTGTGCATTTGCTCTCATTAGAGCGTGCGGGAACCGCTGGCGAAAACGATCTGGATTGGAATTCGTTTTCATTGAAATTAAGCGGCAGATGAGAGAAGTAATCGGAAATTTGCTCTAATTAGAGCAGAAAAGTGGTGGCGCATGGGCGGAAACTGCTGGAGAAACCCGATCGGAAGTTGTTTTAATTTCATTGTTGGCGAAGGAAGTTTTCGACACAGTGAGAAAAGTCTCTACTCTGCAACAGCTTTAGTAACCGCCACAACTTAGTAGGCTAAATGTCTGAAATGCCCTCATACAGGCTAAATATCCAAGGGGTGGCTACCTAGAGGTACATTATAGAGGGTTTTATTGCCTAGAGGTAATAATTGTTTTTTCATTTTTCAAGCAATACATTGTAGTTGGGTGTAAATTCGTGAACAGTTTACTGGCAGTACACTGTTCACTGACATTAATTTGACAAGTGCATCAATTTTATCGATTTTCTATACTACACCCTTTTTTAGTGTACTATAGTGTAACTTTATATACTATTGATATGTTGAGTATACTCCGTTATTTTTAATATACTACACCTTTATTCTTTATACTATAGTTATATTTAATATACTATACAATTTTTCATTATACTATAGTTATATCCAATATATTATAACAGTAATTATGTATACTATAGTTATATTTAGTGCACTATAACTGTTATTGTGTATACTATAGTTATATTCAGTGCACTATAATGGTTATTCTTTATACCATTTTGAAGCAAAAAATCGAAGCAAATGCAAAGCAAAATGAAGCAAGAATTGAAGCAAATCAAAAGCAATCAACATATCATCACTTTCAACCCTCTTTCATGAATAGTCAACTACAAAACTTGCATAAGGGATATCACAATATTCAAAATCATAGCCACAAAAGTGCAAACTCCCACAAACAAATCCTAACTCTTTCTAAAAAAAAAAGATTCTTGCAAAAATAATTCATTCTTATCTTAGATTGACGGCTCCGGTGGACCGCGACACCAACATTTCTACTGTCTTTCTGAAAGAAAAGAACCAAAGCCAAAATCAAATATTTGTCTCTCAAAGAAGATCAAAGCAACCAACAAATATAAAAAAAAACCCCAAATTATCTGTGCTCAAAGTTAATACTTCTCTAATTGAACTGAGTTGATAATTCTGACGCCCTCCATCGTTTCTCTTAGCAAATCCCCATCTGTAATAGTATCATGGTTCTTCTCCTTGAAAAGCCTTCCCACTGAGCTTTCAAGAATTCACCACAGAAGAAAAGCTGCTAAATTGCCATGGCCTTTTCCAAATAAAGCAAGGTTCAAGACTGAAACTTAAACACTCTTCTCTGCAGAAACACACACGCATTCAAATGGGGTTCACCCCTTTTCTTTTGTAGATCCAAGAAAGATAATGCAGAGATATCAGAAAGGAGAGGGTTTTGGCAAATAGATAGAAGGAATTAATGGAGGTAAAATCAAAGAAATACCCAAAAATTAAAGCAAGATTGAATCTCATTGTACTGCAAAATCAGAATTCAAAAAATCAAACAAAATTAAAATTCCAAATATGAAATGAATTGACCTAAAAATTGAAATCGAGTGCAGAAAAATTCAATGAGAGTGAAATTACCCTTCCAGTTGGATCAACCTCTACAAACTCGGAATCCTGTGAAAATTACCCTAGCCTCTCCACCATCTCCGGCGACAGCTTTTCCGCTGGGTTCTTCTCCTCCTCCCGCCGGAAATCAAACCCCAACGCTTCTGACACCTATTCGGAGCTCCACCCCCCTTTTCAGAGTGTATCCAACGGCAATTCACGGTGGTGGTGGTGAATCGCGGCGGCTATTGTTCTATGACTCCCTTTAGCGGCGGGGTACGGTGGTGGTGAATCACGACGGCTATTTCTCGACATCTCCCCTCAGTGGCGGCGATGGCGCCCTCCTCCGTCTCTATACTTGAAAGAGAGAGTGAGCCACCGTCTTCTCCTTACGGGGCAGCAAATTCGAGAGAGCCACCGTCTTCCCCTTACGAGGCAGCAAATTCGAGAGAGAGAGAGGGAGGTGGGACGTTTTTTTAGAGAAGGAGAGGGGAGAGAGAAACGTCTGGTATGAGAGGGGAGAGAGTGATGGCAGAAATAATGGAGGAGAGAGGGAGAGGATTTGAATTAAAGTATGAAAGAGAATGGAGGAGGAGAGAGAGTATCAAATGTAGTTGAATTAAATGAATTGTATCTAATATAAACTCAATTTGTGATTTGAATGAGAAGGGAAAAATAGTTGAATTTGTGTACTACAGGGCAATTATTTCAATATCTAAAATGCTGTATTTAAGGCATGCTCTTCTAGATTCTTTCATTGTGCGCCAAAATTATATATTACTTCTTCCCCCACATATACTTCTAAATAACTCTTTATCTTAAATATATAATAGCAACATCATTCACATATATAGTTTAGGCGCCATTTTGTTTTGGCCGTTGATGATCTTTTCGATTTCTTATTTTGGCCGTTGGATTAATTTCTTGATTTAATATGAAATGCTTTTTATTGTTGCATCTGCAATCATTTAATATAATTGCTGGGATTAGTTATTTTCAATGGATTAGTGTTTGACTTTTGGGACCGTTACGCTTTTTTTTACCTATATATATATATATATATATATATATATATATGTTCATTATTCATCTACATCATTGTTTACTTTTTCTTTTTTCTTGCATAATTTTTTTTTTTTTATTATTGAAGCATTTTGGAATATTTGGGAGGTTAATGGTGTTATGCATGCTTTGTATTTCTAATTTTTTGATGTTTAGAGAGTTTCGAATCTTAAGATTATATATATCTCACTACAAAAAAAAAACATTGTTTAGCGACGGAATTTGCGACGGAAAATCCGTCGCAAACAGTGTTTTGCGACGGATTGCGCCTAAAACAGCTGTAGCTAATTTTTGCGATGGATTTTTGTCGTCTGTCGCAAATTAACGACGGATAAATCCGTCGCAAAATTGGCGGGTCAGACCCGGCCGGGTTGCACAAAATTTACGACGGACAGTAGTCCGTCGCAAATTATTCGGGTTAGACCCGATCGGGTCAACAATATTTGCGACGGCAGTAGTCCGTCGTAAATATTTATTAATATTTTTTTTATTTTTTTCTGTTATAATTTGCGACAGAATTTGGCCGTCGCAAAATACCGAGTCTATCTATAAATATATAATACAAACTAATCTTCTTTAATTAGATTGGGCGGGAAACTTTTCTGACCATTGATCATATTTTCAACAATTGATCATCACCATTTAATAGTTTGTGGAATGATTATGGTAATTTAGCATTTAATTAGTCAATTATTTGCTATAATCTTCAACAATTGATCATCACCATTTAATAGTTTGTGGAATGATTATGGTAATTGATCATCACCATTTAATAGTTTGCTTTAATTAGTCATTTAATTTAGCATTTAATTAGCATTTAATAGTTTGTGGAAACGTTACACTTTGCATCCTATTTATATCATACGATTCTGTCAAAATAATCTTACACCATTCACAAATCTTTGGCGCCTTTCAGTTTTTTTTTTGTATTTCGATTGTAGAATCATTAACGATTGTTTCGAGCTTTCTTCGTAAAAGTATTTTAATTACTACAAAAAAATTGTTTTTTCGGGGCGAATTTTTTAGTTACTAGAATGTAATTTTTGTCACTAAAGGCTTGTAGTGACAATTTTTTTTTGTCACAAGCGCCGTCACCAAAAGTCTGTCACGAAAGGTTTATGGTGACGATAAAAGGATGTTGTCACAATAGCTTGTGACAAAATAAATTTGTCGTCATAAATAATATTGTCGTGACGAATGTATCATCACTATAACCTTATATTTTCGTCACCCAAATTATATTTTGTCACAACAACCTTATGTATTTTTTGTCTTACGTGATAAAATCTATTTGTCGCCAAAAATAATATTTTTCATAGCGAAATTAACGTCACTATAACCCTATATTTTTGTCACCTCTTTGTTACAATATCCTTACAGTTTTTGTTTCACGTGACAAACTATATTCTCCACTTAAGGAAGAATAATTGTGACAAATATATTGTCACAATACTTAGAATATTATCATCAAATAAATTGATTTTCGTCACAAGAATTAATTGTTTATATCATTTGGTGTGACAATTAAATTCGTCACTAAGAATTATTTATAACAAAATTATCGTCACAGTATAATTACTTACATACCCTTCTTGCGACAGCGACTTTGTGGTGAGTCAACAAAAAATATATAATTTTGTCACTGTAAACTCATCTCAATAGAATATATGCAATTTACCAATATGATCCTAAAAAACAAATAAAATAAATAATTGTAATAAACATAAAATTAAACATAAATATGTTCACTAAAAAAAATTGTAATCAACATCGTACAAAACATTCATTGCCCCCAAAAATTATAAACTACTAAAGTACTAGATTTTAACAGTCAAAATATCATGAAACTACAAAAGTATTTACACTAAGATAATAATTTGAGTACTTCCCTATATACCCAAATATCCGGACCAAATTAAGAAGCCGATCTTCATTCCATATGAATCTTTTATAAAAGCAAATGTACATTCTGCACAAGAAAGATTATGTCTAAACTATTAAGTATTAAAATACAAATCATAGAATATTTATTTCAAAAAACCCAAATAAGATCAAAAAACAAAAATAGATTTCCATCTCCATAGCTTGATAACAGTTTCAACCAAAATGACATTTAAAATCAAACATTAACAAACTATATAGTCACACACCCAGTGCATGAATGTCATTCAAATTGCCCAAGAAAATCTATATCAAATGAAACAAATGATATCTCTTAATTACAAGCTTCTAGTTGAACTTTTACTACTTTATATCTATCCTTCAAGATGCTTTAAATGACTACATATCAAATTAAACTCATTATATCCTTTATAAGTTTCTAACCGGATTTTTAACTATGGGTGTGCTAAGAGCTTAAGTAGCAAACAATATACCCTAATACTTATACTAAATGAGGAACTTGCACTTTTGGTCCCATTGGACATGTAATGTTTTACTTTCAGTTCCACCCAAAACACTTTTGGTCCCATAGAAATATTTTTTGGCACTTTTAGTCCCAAACGTTCCAAAACTTGCAAAATTAGTCCCAAAGTTAACGGCTACTAACGGACTTGCACTTTTAGTGCCATAGGATAGGATACACTTGCAGATTTGGTCTCATATGATTAAAAAATTCACATTTTTTTACCTTTTTTTACCAAAATAACTTTATAAAAAGAAATATAATTACAATATATATACAAATTTATTTTTATTTTAAAATATATATATATATATACATATACAATAATATATATATATATATATATATATTATATATATACAATAATATATATATATATTATATATATACAATAATATATATATATATTATATTTTAATAAAAAAATTAATTAGAATAATTTAATCTATATTAATTATTTTAAAAATTAGATTTTTTTTTTTACTTTTGTGCCATTCTTTTAATAATAATAATAATTTTCTCAACATCTTATTTAATTAATAGTTCACTAATAATCCCCTATAAAAATCTCTAAATTACATATAATTTCACTAACGATTACACACAAGAACATCTTTTTTTTATTTCATTCCTAAAATTTAACAATGCACCCACATAAAAATTATATTATCCATTTTTTTGCCAATTGTTCAATAATAATAATTTACCCTATGTTTTATTTAATTAAAAAACAAATAAATAGTTCTTTAAAAAATAGAATTATTTATTTTTTGTATTTAATTTAATTTTTAATAAGGTTTTTAACATGTACAAAAATTGCTACATTATAAAAAAATATTTATAAATTGGTATGTTATAAAAATTGGTACATTGATATCATTAAAAAATTGGTATGTATTAAATAAAGTTGAACAAAAATTTGTACGAAAATTGGTATTAACATGTACAAAAATCTTCGCTATGTTATAAATACCGAAACGTACAAAAATTGGTACTAACATTTACTGAAATTTTGGTACGAATACGGACACTCTTATTCTAAATTACCTAAATTTTTCTATGGTTGAGTCTATGGAAAATTGAAAGGTGAAGTCTGTGGAGGATTTTTCTAACTTTGTGGTATGCAAGTTATTTTGAAATGTTCGAATAAGAAAATGTGCAAGTTATTATGGGACTGAGTGAGTAATATTTTTGTAAAAATTATAATAAATTTTATTTATTATATATCTAAAAATTACAATAATCAATAAAACCTTATTAAAAATTAAATTGAATTAGATTAAAATAATGTTAAATTATTCTAATTTTTAAAATAAATATTTATTTATTTTTTAATTAAATAAAACATAGGGTAAATTATTATTGTTGAACAATCGGTATAAAAATGGATAATATAGTTTTTATGTGGGTGCATTGTTAAATTTTAGGAATGAAACAAATTAAAAGAAAGATGTTCTTGTGTGTAATCGTTAGTGAAATGATATGTAATTTAGAGATTTTTATAGGGGATAATTAGTGAACTATTAATTAAATAAGATGTGGAGAAAATTATTATTATTATTTAAAAGATGGCACAAAAGTTAAAAAAAAATATTCTAATTTTAAAATAATTAATATAGATTAAAGGATTAAGTGCAGGATAATACAATCCTGAACCACTTTTTACAAATTGGTACAAAATAATTGAACAGATGCACAAAAATAAGTTGAACATAAGTATATATTTTTTGAACACTGTACTATCTTGTAAATAATGGTTTGTGATTGTACCATTTTGTGAACGCCCCTAATTTACTAATTAATTTTTTATTAAAATATAATATATATATATATATATATTATTGTATATATATATTATTGTATATGTATATATATATTTTAAAATAAAAATAAATTTGTATATATATTGTAATTATATTTCTTTTTATAAAGTTATTTTGGTAAAAAAAAAAAAAGGTAAAAAATGTGATTTTTTAATCCTATGGGACCAAATCTGCAAGTGTCTCCTATCCTATGGGACCAAAAGTGCAAGTCCGTTAGTGTCCGTTAGTAGCCGTTAACTTTGGGAATAATTTTGCAAGTTTTGGAACGTTTGGGACTAAAAGTGTCAAAAAATATTCCTATGGGACCAAAAGTGTTTTGGGTGAGACTGTAAGTAAAACATTGCATGTCCAATGGGACCAAAAGTGCAAATTTCTCTATACTAAATACACACGTCCAAAAGTCCAGATGCATGCCTAAAATATATCAAGTACATACAAACATTCACAAATAATTTCAATAGACATCAAGTAGTAGCAAATAAAATGACCTTAATATTCATACAAAAACACCCCCCTTGGTATTCATACTCATGAGAAATGCTACCTTATTATCTAAGTCAAAGAAGTTTAAGATGACAAACATTATGAAATAACAAGCAATGAGGAAAGGACACCAACCTTTAGGGGGCTGAAGAGAAAATAATATTAATCAATAAAGCCCCATTGCATATCCTAAAGAAAGCAATGTAGTTTTGCGATTCTAAAAGTGATTCAACCTTGGTTTATACACCCCCTTCATCCTAAGCCAAAGAAATAAAAAATGAAATACAATCTCAATTGTTAATAATTGAACAATTAACTACCAAAATATTTGTACTTTCTAGAATCTTTATTCACGACAGTAATAGTAAACTTAGGATGACTCCACCTCGCTCCTAAGCAAAACTGTGGTTATACAAACTGCAAATCAACATAGAGTTTTAATCGAAATCATCATCCACTATGTCTCAAACCTGGAAGAAGCTTGTCATGATTTGCAGCAAAGAAACAAAGAGAGATGATTCCAGAGTCGCAAACATCACAACCTGGAGGATGATAAAAAAAATACCTATCAACTAAAGTATAATCTAATTACTTATAAGCAACAGGTTCAAAATTGTAGCATTAACACCTTGAGAAAATATTCTAACTACTGGATTGACGGGCTGAAATAAAGGAATTTATAGAGATGGAATTATGCAAACTAAATGTTTTGATAATGAAAAGATTAAAATAATTACTTAGAACAAAAAAATTGATTAAATTACTAGTTTATAGATTTAATAACAAATAAAACTGAAAAGACTTATTAGTAAAAGATGTACTCTCGGTAGCAGGGACGGATCCAGGAATTCATCCCAAGGAAGGTGAAATATATAGGGAGTAAAAGAAAAATCCGGAGGGGTGGGGTTGAAATTACAAGAATTCATGAATTTAACGCATATATGAAAAATTTCTACATGTACAACATAGAAAATTTAAATCCCAAGAGAGGGAACTCCTCCTAAGTAAATCCATCCCTGCTCGGTAGTAGTTGGTGATTTATTTTCCAGGGAAGAAAATTGTGTCCAGAGGTTCAAGATACAGCTAAATCAGTAATCAATGAAACTTATATACACTAAATGAAAATATTCAATGAAGTATGTGCGACAATTTTTTAATTCTAAAACTTATCTTATGCTTCAATTATAAACATGTGTGCTAATGGATCACAAACAACAAAAAATAATATGGTAGCAATAAATTGACATATCAAACTGCTTCAACAATTATTTGGTAACAAGATATTAGTTCCTACCCGAACTCAGTTTACCTAAGACACCATTGTTGATAGGCGAAAATCAATCATTGTTGGGCGAACAAGGTTAAAGCCTAAAAAAGAATTATGAAGAATTGACCCCAAGTCAAAGATGATTAGCAAAGGAAATCAAGTTGGGGTGCATAAATCAATCCAGAGAGTGTATGAACTGACGAACAACTCTACCGACGAACAACATACTAGCGAACAGGTTTTAAGACCCGAGACCAGATATGAACATTCTGCCAAGTCATTGATGACGAGCAACATTATTAAAATGTGGTGCATCTATCAGCCTAAGAGGTGTATGTCAACGAACAAAGGACCAAAAATCCCAAAGTCAATCTGTGTAAAACACAAAGGCGAACAACTTCTGAGCCATGCACCCAAAAGGCGAACAACTTTTATGAAAAAACCATTCTGGATATACTAAGCCGACCTGGACGAACAACAATGAAGTCCGAGATAAGACCAAGTAAGACTTTGTAACTAAGATTCAGCTTAGATAAAGTCAAATTAAGGTCAAAGGACACTTGTCAAGCATGCAGGCTAGGGAGACCAAGAGTCATAGACACCTCATGCTTGCTAGTCTCTATAAATAGTTGTTCTCCAGCTTAAGAAATACAAGTTCAATTTGACAAATACTCCCAAAAACACACATACTAACACACCAAAACGTGCACACATACGAAATTAATACAATTTTGACTTTCGTATTCTCGATTTCATATCTCAAATCTTCGATTTACCATTTACGGTGGTAATCAATCACACGAAATTGATTGGTGATCCTAAACTGAATTAAAACAGTCACTAATCCTATCAACTAAATTTGATCATCAACATATTGGCGCTAGAAGGAGGGTCCGAACCTCCGATTCAGTGTGATTAATCAAGAACTTCAAGTTAAAGACTTGATGATTTGAAGAAGGTTTCAAGAAACATTTGAAGATTCAAATAGAAGTGTTCTTGGTGTTCTTGGTGTTCTTCATCATAAGAACTAAGACAAATTAATTTGAAATGCCTCAATCCAAGGAAACCCAAGGATCACGCTTGTCAAGGAGAGCATCTCCCACCCGAGCTTCGTCGGCCGATCACCAGGATCGTAATCCCAGGCATGTGAACAGATAACAGCATACTGCTATAACCCATAATCTCCCACCTGAAATGGAGGCCCTAGCAAATAACCCTAATGAACTGGCCAAGACTATTGCTGCTCTCCAAGCTCTTCAGAGACAACAAGATCAGAATAGGCCTTCACAAGTGAGGCCTAAGGACAGACCCATAGAAGTTGTTAGGGCCAAGTCAGCTAGGGGCGAACAACACGAGGTGAACAGTGCCCAGGTCAGGCGGGATAAAGGCAAAGCTAAGATGGTCGAACCAAGAGAAGGTCAGGCTGAATCTGCTCGCGGGTGAACAACAATGTCGAGCCATGGAACTACACGTTCCAGTGCCCAGGACAGACTTGGCCAACCCCAACAACAGGAGAAAGTTGCTCGCCAGGAAGTTGAGCGTGGGCGAACAACATTTGAACAACCACGCCCATCAGTTCATGAGAGACTCTCCCAGTCTGCCTTCAGGCGTCTAGGGCCAAATGCGGCGAGCAACCCTAGAAAACAGCTCCAGGATTTACCCACTCCGAGTGAGGGACTGCGACGAGCAGAAAGGTTGGTACCTTTGCTCGCCGAACAGCCTCCAAGCCAGGGGGCATCTTTGGATGAGCTATCAAGGTTAAGAAGGGCAGTGGAGAGCATGCAAGGACAGTTGGACCAACAAAGAGGAGTGGGGACGACCAGCTTGTCATCCTCACCACTATCACCTATCATTCTGAAAGCCCCGATTCAGAAGAAGGTCCAGTTCCCGGCAAGCATACAGTATGACGGTGTTGCTGATTCCAGAGTTCATCTGACGAAATATTCAGATTATATGGTCTCGGTGGGAGCCAGCGACGCCACTCAATGCCGAAACTTCCCCTTAACTTTGGGGGATCGGGTGCACAAGTGGTTTTCGGCGATGCCACCAGCATCTATCCACTCGTTCACTCAACTGAATCGAAAGTTCCTTTCTCATTTCTCAACGGCGGGGTCATACTTGTCCCAGAAACACCGATTGTCGGACCTAAAACAAAATGACGATGAGTCGGATCGGACATTCATGGAAAGGTTCGACAAGGTGTTGTTAGAAGGTGAACCCGTCAGTGAGGACACAAAAATTGTTGTCGTTATGGCTGGGTTGAAGAAAGGATCAAAGCTATGGAAAGAGGTACGTCTGAAGTGCCCAAGAAGTTATGCCGAATTCAGAAATCAAGCCGGCATATTCGTTTCCATGCACGAGGCCTTGCAATCAAACTTGGGGGAGAACAAAGCTGATCCCAAGGAGAATAACAAGAAACCTGGCGTAACAAGCTATCGAGACCCTAAAAACATGAAGGCATTCACTGAAGGGACGGAGCTCAAGGAAAAGTTGAATCAAGTGCTAACAGTGTCAGTCGATACTGTTTATGAAAATGTGAAAGAGAAGGAGTTGCTTTTCCCTCCACGGAAAATCCATCAGGACACCGGCAAACTCAACCCTAACAAGTATTGTGCCTACCATCAAAGTGTGGGGCACTTTACGAGTGAATGTAGAGATTTGCTCAAGCAGCTTTGGCGGTTCTATGAGGAGGGGAAACTTTCTGACTTTGTTAAAAGACAACCCGGAAAGAGAGTCCGGGAGAACAACTCTGAGGATGAGGATGATCAACCTCAGAAAAATAATAAACCAGGACGACCAGTTCCTACCATTCCTGCTCGTCCGTTGGAAGACTTATACATGATGGAACCTGCAGGTCCCGCAGGAGGGTGTTCTGATGGACGACCACCAATCTCCAACCGAAAGAGAAAGGCTGAGTTACGAGCGATCGATCAAGTCCAAGAAATGGGGGTTAAACTGTCTATCATGCAGACATCAGAATTGACTTTTACCGAAAATAACTTGGAAGGGATATTAACTCCACACAACGATTCGCTCGTAATCTGCGCAAAGATTATGGGAACACGAGTCCAAAGATTGTTGGTAGACACCGGAGCCTACACCAACATCCTGTTTAAAAAGATGCTTGATCACCTTGGAGATTATTCGGGCTATATCCGGGATTCGACTCACAGAATAGTAGGCTTCGGGAATGCTGTAATGGTCCCATTGGGAATAGTTACTTTAGCAGTACAACTTGTAACGGCCAACGAACCCGAGAAAAATATTACAAGAATGGTTGACTTCTTGGTTGTAGACCAGGATTCAACTTATAACGGGTTTCTTGGTCGACCCGTTAAATGAATTTAAAGCTGCATGTTCCACTTATCACTATTGTTTGAAATTCCCAACAGCAAGCGGAGCAGGCACTATCAAAGGAGATCAAAGAAAGGCCAGGGAATGTCTCCTACAGTTGCAGGCCAAACATGCACTAGTATCCATGATGGAGGCCACAACTAGCTATACTGCTGATGAACCATCAATATTAGAGAACATGATGGACATAGAGGAGGACCACATGGATACTGACGAGCAACATCTTGACGAGCAGGTTTTGGACGAGCAACTCTTTACCACCTATGAGGAACATCATTCTGACGAACAACAAAAGGGTGGTGACGAGCAACACTCGCCAGGTGACTTGGAGGGCCAGGTGTTGACCAACAACAATGAGTCAGAACCAACAGATGATCTAGATCCCCGCCTGGGAGCAGAGCCCATGAACATCGAAAATGATTTCAACCCTGAGGGACCAATACTTGATCCTCGTTGGAAAGGACAAAAACGACGAGCAACTCCAGTAGAAGAACTGGAAGCGTTCAGAGTTAATCCTGAAAACAAGGACCTTGAATTATATATAGGATCTGAGCTCCCTGAGCCTTACAGATCCAGAATGAAAGAATTCCTCAGTAAGAATCTAGATGTTTTTGCTTGATCTCATGCAGACATGGTGGGGATAGATCCAAAACATGCTTGTCACAAGCTCAACATTAATCAAGCAAAAAGGCTTGTCCATCAAAAACGAAGAAAATATGGCCCAGACAAGTATCAGGCTTTGAATGAAGAAGTAAAGAAGTTGTTAGACAACGACTTGATCCGACAAGCACTCTGTCCACAATGGGTAGCAAACCCAGTCCTTGTGAGGAAACCAAACGAGACCTGGAGGCTATGCATAGACTTTACAGATCTGAATGCTGCATGCCCAAAGGACAACTTTCCTCTTCCTCACATTGACCAGTTGGTGGACAGCACTGCAGGTCATGAAATGCTAACATTCATGGATGCCTTTACCGGGTACCATCAAATTCCAATGCATCCAGACGATCAAGAAAACACAGCATTTTATACAAATAAAAACTTAATGTGTTGGAAAAGAATGCCCTTTGGCCTCATCAATGCCGGAGCAACATACCAGAGGTTGGTGAACAAAATGTTCAACGAACAAATCGGAGATACGGTAGAAGTCTATGTAGACGATATCGTAGTCAAAAGCCCCCGAAAAGAAGACCATCTTCAGCATTTGACCCAGGTGTTCGATATTCTTCGGTATTACAATATGAAGCTAAACCCGAAGAAGAGTAGTTTCGGAGTCCATTCCGAAAAATTCCTGGGCCACCTTGTTAGTCAACGAGGGATTGAAGCCAATCCAACAAAAGTCAAAGCAATCGTGGATATGCAACCACCATGTTCGATAAAAGAAGTGCAAAGGCTCACAGGATGCCTAGCAGCATTGAATCGATTCATATCCAGGTCGGGGGAAAAATGCCGTCCATTCTTTGAAGCCATTAAGAAAGGACAGTTCACGTGGACTAGCAACTGTCAAAAGGCGTTCAACCAACTTAAAGACTACCTGGGAGATGTTAAAATCCTATCAAAGCCCGTCCCAGGAGAAAAGCTATACTTGTACTTGGCAGCGTCAGAAGTGGCAATCAGCTCTGTTCTGGTAAGAGAAGATGGCAAATTTCATCAACCCATCTACTACGTCAGCCAAGCTTTACACGACGCGGAGATCAAATACTCTCCAACCGAGAAACTGGTGTACGCACTTGTCATGAGTGTGAGAAAGTTACGACCATACTTTTTTTATCATCAAGTTGAAGTGCTAACAACTTTCCCACTCAGACAAATTCTCCATCGCCCCGACACAGCTGGTCGCCTTTTAAAGTGGTCGCTAGAGATTAGCCAATTCGGGGTGACATATGCTCCTCGAACAGCGATCAAAGGGCAAGCGTTAGCCGACTTTATAGTCGAATTAACCTTCCCACCAGATTCGACGAGAGGATTTGATCACCCCTGGCATCTTTATGTTGACGGATCTTCAACCAACGTAGCCTCGGGGGTAGGAGTGGTTCTAATCAGCCCTGATAGACAAGTATTCACCTCGGCGATCAGATTTGGTTTCATGGCAACCAACAACGAGGCTGAGTACGAAGCTCTTATTGCTGGTCTCCACCTATCTCTAGCAGTAGGTGTTAGACGGTTACAAATGTTCGGCGACTCACAATTGATTGTGAACCAAGTCCGAGGTGAATACGAGGCGGAAGATGATAATATGATCGAGTATCAGCGAATTGTTGCTTACCTAATGTCCTTGTTAGAACAAGTCTTCATTGAAGAAATTCCAAGGACAAGCAACACGCAAGCAGATGCGTTGGCCCGACTAGCAACAAGCGAGGGACCTGCAGAGTTGGCAGACATTATAATTACAAAGATGAATGATCCAAAACGAGAAGTTATAATGTCAACCAACTTGACGAACAAGCAAGTGAAGAAGAAGACTGGAGAACAAGTATAGTCAAATATTTGAAAAGTGGGGAAAAACCAAACAACCTTTTGAAGCTACCAAGCTAACAAAGCAAGCCGCTAGATATACTCTGGTGGGCGAACAACTTTACAAAAGGGGAATATCAATCCCACTTCTCAAATGTTTGCCTAGGGGGCAAGGACGAGCAATACTCGAAGAAATACATGTTGGAGTATGCGGAAATCACACTGGGGGGCAAGCCTTGGCGTACAAAACTATCAGACAAGGCTATTATTGGCCAACTTTACGTCAAGACGCAATTAAGAAAGCAAAGACTTGCCATCAATGTCAAATTTTTGCCCCAAACATTCATACCCCGGCCCAACAGCTCGTATCAGTTTATAGCCCGTGGCCATTTGCAAGATGGGGGATGGACATTATTGGTCCCTTCCCAGCAGGAGTTGGAGGTGTTCGATTTGCCGTTGTGGCAGTCGACTATTATACAAAATGGGCAGAAGCAGAAGCCATGGTAAAAATCACGCAGCATAAAATAATCAACTTCATTTGGAAGAACATTGTCTATCGTTTTGGGGTTCCGCAAACCATCGTAACAGACAATGGTCCACAGTTTGATGGAAAAGAGTTGAGAGATTTCTGTATAAAGTGGGAAATCAAAAAATATTACTCTACGCCCTATCATCCCCAATCAAATGGACAAGTCGAGGCCGTAAACAAGATAATCAAGCATACATTGAAAGTACGGCTAGCGGAGAGCAAAAGCAGTTGTCTGAAGAACTCCCGGAAGTCCTGTGGGCATACAGAGTTTCTCCCAGGTCAAGCACCGGAGAAACACCTTTTGCAATGGCTTTTGGAACAGAAGTTGTAATACCAATCGAGTTAAAGACCAACACGTTCAGAACGACCAACTTTGATGAGCAGGCGAACAACTCTGCTCTAGCTACTGAGATGGATTTGCTCGAAGAAAAAAGACTGAATGCCGAGCTAAAAAATGCTACCTATAAGCAGCGAGCAGAACGCTATTATAATTTCCATGTTAAAATCAGGGAATTCAGAGTTGGAGATATAGTTCTAAGAAAGTTGCTCGCCCAACCTCCAGGTGTATTAGGACCAACTTGGGAGGGCCCGTATCGTATAACAGAAAAATTCGTTAATGGTGTATACGATATCGAAGATATGGAAGGCAAGCCGGCCCAATACTCCTGGGATGTTGTACATCTGAAGAAGTACTATCAATGAGACGAACAAGTCCTCGATTAGGCGAACAAATGTCTTGGGGGGCAGGTGGTGAACCAAGTAAGGCAAACCAAAAACTTGCCTAATTTTTTGAAAATTTTTCTAAGTATAGAATGTAAAGTTGTTCGGCACATTGTATAGTCTAGTGTTGTTTCATCTTTTTTAATTTTAGACAAAGTTGCTCGGCAAAAATATTATAAGTGGGCATGTTTTCAGTTAGTGTTCAAAGTTGTTCGTCAGTTTGTATTTGTTAGTGACGAGCAGTCTTTTAACACTTGTAAATTTTTCATTAGGTATACATAGTTGTTCGTCAAAAAGAAAAGTCTGAAAGCTCGAGGTACAAGTCCATTTTGAGGACCAAAGCCAATTAAAGGTTGTTCGTCTTTTAAGATGAGCAGAACCTAAGGCTAAACCCAAATTCCATTAAGACAAAGTTCAATTCGAACAAAAGCCCAACATTATATGTTATAATTGCAAAAGCATTGACAAAAATGTAAAGGCAATTAACATATATAAGAAAATGAGCGAACAAAAGAAAGACACTTCATTAAAATAAAGGCTTTGAAGCCTAAAAAATAGTACAGCTTTGAAAAGCCATTACAAAAATACTACAAAAGGAACGAACAGCTATTACAAAATAAAGACTATTCTAAGTCCTAAAAACTATTGCTGCTCGACGGGAGGGAGATCTTGAGTTTGGTCGGCAGGAGGATCAACAATCATTTCCCTAGCCATGTCTTCAGCAGCTTTTTGCTCCTTTTCAGCTTGCTCGTCCGCAGTTGCCGGCTCCTCCTCTTGTTCGCCCTCATCAACTTGGGGTGGAGGATGGGTAATAGTGATACTGGGGTCAAGGCTGTCAATCTTGACCCCCAGCTCGGCGATATCCCCCAGTTGGATCGCTATGTTGTTCGGCGGGGGATAGTGCTCCAGAAACTCGGTCAGGTCTTTGCCCATTTCCACCACCATATCCTTGAAATCATACGCATCAGCCATGCGAATGCAGTCGGCATAAGCGCAGATATATCCCAAGTTTGAGATAGGGGCAGACCGGGCTTGGAGCTCGGCCTCGACCTGCTCGCGAGTGAAGGTGTTGGCCTCCGCATCCCTGAGGCGAGCAACTTCTGCTTCGAGCTCGGCGATTTTCTGCTCGGCCGCGGACAGCTTTTTCTTCTCCTCGCCGAGCAAGGCATCTTTGCCTCCCAATTCACCAGACAAGCCTTGGATTTCTCCAAGATATTTATTTTCATTGTCAATGTAAACATTGATCTGGTTAATGAGGCGAGCAAGTTTTACCTCGTACTGGCTGACCAGGCCATTCTTCTCCTCCGTGAGCTGCCGAGCAGTGCTTGCGTAGCGGCGAGCAGCTTCTTCTTGCTCGGCTATCTGGGCCATTGCCCTTTGAGCCGTGACGAGGCCATTAGCATGAAGCATCATGGAGAGATGGACGTTATCCGCCAGCCCTTGTTGGAAGACAGCTTTGTCCAGGGGACGTGTCCAAGCTCGGGCGATCAGCTCCGTCGCCCTGCGAATGTGATCGCCGGGAATCTCCCTTATATTGACGGGAGTCTTCGAGCAAGCATACTGATGAACAACACTTGCTCGACCAGGGTGATCGTCAGCACGGTATCTGCGAACAAGAAAGCAAATGATACTTAGAAAAAAAAATTGAATCTTGCTCGACAGAAGCAAAAGTAGACTTACTCCTGGAACTTTCGATCGTCCCAACCCAGATGGGTGATATCCTCAGGACCGCGAACAGGAGTGGAATCCCTGCCCGTCTTGCTTGTCTTCTCCACAGGCTCGTTGGAGGAAGGGCGAACAGTTTCTCCCTCCGTGTGATGGCGAGCATGGCTCTGCCCCACTTTCTCCTTGCCCTTGGTCCCGGCAGGAGCAGTCTGGGACACAAAGGTCCCATCCCCTTTCTTTAGGCGCTTGGCACCGCGGGGTGATGGTGCAGGGGGGGAGAAGGTGGTAGGTTGGACAGGGGCGCGGCTTGGCGAACAACTTTCGCCCCTTCCGCCTTATTCGTCATCGCCAACACTTAGGATGGTGGGTCACCCTTCTTTCTCCTTCCTTTCGGTGGTGCCATTTCGAATACTCTTTGCTCCAAGAGTCCGAAGCAGGGAGGGACGGCGATTGTGACTTGCTCGGCTAAAAAAAAGGAAAAAGAGTTAAGACGAGCAAGTTTTGATATCAAAGGACGAATAAAGTAATGAAGGAAGAGTTGGAAATTTTCTATACCTGGGGGCACCTCAGCTCGAGCTTCTAAGTGATGGGGATATGTGAATAAGCGAGCAGCTCTCTGACGCTTCTCGTCGCTTAGATACTGGATAGTCCTATCTGCTCTTTTGCGTAGGCCGACCAAGCAGGAAGTAAATAAAAACTCTGCACCGATCTCTTCCTCCTCCGAGTTCCACTTGGGCAACCGAGGGCCTGCAAGTAAACAAGAAAAGTTAAATTAGAACAATACAGTTCAAGAACGAACAAAGATAAACTTACGCTTAATTATTCCATAAGCGTCGGGAGAGTTTATTCGCCCAATGCCCCCGTGTGGACCGGAAGATGCTCGCCAATCACCCCCTATGAAAAAGAAGTGTTGTTTCCAGTCCTTGATCTTGTTCGGCACTCCTTCTACCATCTTGAGTCCGGTTCTGCCTTGAGGTAGTAGTAGCCTTCTTCGCCTATGGGACATTTGGTGATTGTCATAAGATAGTTGATTTCCTCCGCAGTAAGGCGATCAACATATCCTTCTAGGGCGAACAAGCACATGGCGCCGAGCAAATTCATCCACCCAATTGGTGTGATCTGGGTAATGGCAAGGTTGGTCGCCTCGAGAAAACGACCAACAACTGGGGGCAGCGGCAACTTCAGACCAGCCATCAAGGTATGAATGTTGATCGCCGTGCATCCTGGGGGTGGGCGATCAACTCTCTCCTTTCTCCTGGGAGCCCATATATGAATGCCATACGGGATCTTGTAGGTCTCTCAGATCGAATCAAGATCCTCCTCGAGGACAACACTCTTAATTTTGCTCGCCTGGAGGTCAGTTTTTACCAAGTCCATTACTTGTCTTTGGGGGCGAGCAAAGTGGTTCATGTATTCCTCAGTATATGCTCGCCATTCGAAAGGCCGAGCAACTCCAATTGGAATCTCGTTTTCCAGCATCTTTGGAGATGGGAAGTTTATCCCCTCCAGAAATTCGCGGGTCAATTCGTCAAATTGAGGATCTTCCGATTCAGCACTAGACGAAGAGCCTTTGTCAGAATCCCTGCTCGCAACAACCACTATTTCCCTCTCGGATGGGCGAGCACCAGTATCCTCAACTGAACGAACAACCGAGTCAACGTGGGGGTTTGACGCCGAAGAACTTTCAAAGGGAGGTTGATCGACGGGAGCCGCAATTGGGAAAAGAGGATAAAAGGGTTTCCTCAGATTTATTGCTCGATTGGGAAGACATAGAAGGAAAAGGGAGAGGAAAACCAGACGGCGACAGTAGAGGTTGCAGACGACGGCGAATCCCCGGAGAAGAAGGCGACGCAAGGTCCCACACGGCGGCGATGGAAATTTTGGAAGAATAGAGGAAAACAAAAGATAAAATTGAGTAATAAGAACGAAAATACTACCTTGGAGTTGAATTGGAAATGCAAAATTGAAGTAATCCCGTCGGGAAACACTGGAATTCACCGGAGGAAGCTTGGAAATGACGGAGCACTGTAGCAGAGTCGAAAGAAGTGGGAAAATTTCAGTTCCCACTTCTATTTATACCCCATGAAAAAACGGGGTATGGAACGTAATTTCCAACAAAATGTGGGCTAAATTGAAGAAAAACGGGGTTAATTCCGAGCAAGGTTGAAAATCGAAGGGCCTATTTACAAATACAGGGGCGCGTGACCTCGGGACTGCTCGCGCGTGGGCGGCGCACAATCATGCCGCCCACGTCATCCTCGTACATCCCCCAGATCGTGGGAAGACGAAACGGTGAACCCGAAGTTGATCGCCTAATTCAATGATGATCGTCCAAATCCTCACCAGTATAACATCCTAACTACATTTGCTCGCCACAAAGTTGTTCGTCTGGGGTAACATATAGTCAGGATAGGGGCCAATTGTTGATAGGCGAACATCAATCATTGTTGGGCGAACAAGAATTAAAGCCTAAAATTTTTTTATGAAGAATCGACCCCAAGTCAAAGATGATTAGCAAAGGAAATCAAGTTGGGGTGCATAAATCAATCCAGAGAGTGTATGAACTGACGAACAACTCTACCGACGAACAACATACTGGCGAACAGGTTTTAAGACCCGAGACGAGATATGAACATTCTGCCAAGTCATTGATGACGAGCAACATTATTAAAAGGTAGTGCATCTATCAGCCTAAGAGGTGTATGTCAACGAACAAAGGACCAAAAATCCCAAAGCCAATCTGTGTAAAACACAAAGGCGAACAACTTCTGAGCCATGCACCCAAAAGGCGAACAACTTTTATGAAAAAACCATTCTGGATATACTAAGCCGACCTGGACGAACAACAATGAAGTCCGAGATAAGACCAAGGAAGACTTTGTAACTAAGATTCAGCTTAGATAAGGTCAAACTAAGGTCAAAGGACACTTGTCAAGCATGCAGGCTAGGGAGACCAAGAGTCATAGACACCTCATGCTTGCTAGTCTCTATAAATAGTTGTTCTCCAGCTTAAGAAATACAAGTTCAATTTGACAAATATTCCCAAAAACACACATACTAACACACCAAAACGTGCACACATACGAAATTAATACAATTTTGACTTTCGTATTCTCGATTTTATATCTCAAATCTTCGATTTACCATTTACGGTGGTATTCAATCACACGAAATTGATTGGTGATCCTAAACTGAATTAAAACAGTCACTAATCCTATCAACTAAATTTGATCATCAACAACCATCTCTTTATACTCGCTCACAATGATTTCCTAACAGAGATAGTCTAATGTATTTTGCAAAAGAGTAGGTCTTGTATGAGACCGTCTCATGGCATGAGACAATAGGAATTGGTATAATTTAGGGCAATATCTCATTAACACTTTAGTAGGGGTAGGTGTTAATTTGAGTTGTCTCATGCCATGAGACGGTCTCATACAAGTTTTTGTCTTTGCAAAAATATTACTTGCAAGTTCTCTAAAACGTAATTTTCATCCATTTTTTTTCCTACAAATGCAAATGTCAGTCGCTCCTAATTTTCATCTATTATTTAGGTACTTGTTCTGCATTCTTTAATTTCAACTCCACCTAATTTGCATCATGTGCGTCCTTTAGGAATCGAAGATTGAACAAGCAATAAGCAATTTAATTGAAACATAGGGCTAACGCTAAGCTTTATTGAAACAGAGGGAGAGATGAACCTGATAAAAGATTTTTCCTATCTCCGAAAACTTTTGACATACAAGCATGTATTCACGTTGCTTGTCACCAGCTCACGTCGAACAGTTTGAAGCCGCAAATTCCCGAATTGAATTGGCTAGGGCTTGCGTACAAGAATAGAGGAGATGAGGATCATCGACGAACTAGGGCTTGCATACGTGAACCGTGTATTTTTGCAAGGAGGGGAGATGAGAACGTCGATAGGCTAGGGCTTTAGAGGGAGAAGCTACGGCGGCACGGGACTTTCTACTGAGAAGAACGAGATTGAAATTACTGTTCAATTTATAATTTTAATAGAAATAAATATAAACTTTTCAAGATGGAAAAGAGAAGATTGATTTACTGAGGATTAATCTATAGAATTTTTCTTTATTATCATTATTAAAGAAAATAATAATATTTTTGTAATATAATTTTTTTTTACACAAACTTATATAAGACCGTCTCATAGTATATGACCAACTAAATTTAAAAAAGTGATAGAATTATACTAAAATGTAACAATGTTTTTAAAGAAAATTGATAAGTCACTTTTAATAAAAATATTATCACTTTTTGTTCAAACTCTATCACTTTTTAAAAGTGATAAATTTTTAATTGATAAGTAACACAGTTTAAATTAAAAGTGGATCAAATAGTATTGATCTCATATTATGAGACAGTCTCACACAAGATTTACTTTTAAAAAAATATATAAAATAAACCTTTTTTAAATATTTAAATTATTGGAAAATAAAAATATATTGATTGAAAATGGTTCATACATGAATCATTTGAAAGGTATTAGTTATTTTCATTAAAGATACTAATTATTTTCACTGAAAAATATTATTTTTGGAAGGTATTAGTTGAAGGGTACGAAGAGTATTAGTAGTTAACTAAAGGGTAGTACTTGGTAAACTAAAGGATATTTATTGGTTACACTAAAAATATTGCAAAGTGATTCGTGTATTAACCAATTTCACATATACATTCTATTGTAGAATATATTGACATATAAGTTAGACAATATTTTAATAAATAAATAAATATTTTTAATTAAATTTATCAGAAATCAGATAGGTCAACAAAGACAAAGTACAGAGTGAAATGATTTATACATGAACCGTTGAAAGGTATTAGTTGTTTCCAATAAATAGTATCAGTTGTTTTCACTGAAGCGTATTAGTTGTTTTCACTGAAGAGTATTAGTTGTATTGTGAAAACAAACTAATACTCTTCATTGGAAAATAATTAGTACTCTTCAATTAAAATAAGTAATACTATCCGGTGAAAACAACTAACATGTATGAACCAATTTCTCTCTATTAATACTCATCAACAAAATATATATGACATTGATGTTTTGAGTTTTATAAGATTATACATTACAATAGACCATGTTTATTATTTGTAACCAACACTTTACTTTTTGTAAAGATAAATAGAATTTTTTTTGTAACCAAAAGGAAATTTCGTAATAATAAGTCATTTTTTGTAATTATTTAAAGGTTACCAGAAGTTTTCTTATAGTGGTTATATCATTTAATTTAATGTATTTAAATTATTAAAACTCTGTCACACCAAAATAAAATCGTGACAATAGATCTCATTTTTACTTGGCAAAGAGTGAAATCGTCACCACAATCAGAGGTTTCTTGTGACGACATGTGAATCGTTACAAGAGGTCTCCCTTTTACGTGACGAAGTGTGTTATTGTCACTCCAACATGTCTTTTATATGATAAAAGATGATGATCATCATTACAAATAGAGACTTCTTATGAAAGACTTTAAATTTGCCACAATAAATTTCCATTTTTACGTGACGACGACCTACATCATCACTACAAACAAAAGTTTCTCGTGACTACTTGCGGATTGTCAAAACATATCTCATTTTTACATGGTAAAGTTTGAAGTTATCACCACAAATAGAGGCTTCTTGTGATTACTTGAGGATCGTCACAATAGATCTATTTTTCCGTGACAAAGATGAAAGTTGTCATCACAAAGGGAACCTTCTTGTGACGACCCATGAATCATCACAACAAATCTCATTTTAATGTGACAAAAATGAAATTCGTCACCAAAAAAATAGGCTTCTTGTGACACCTTGTGAATCGTCACAATATATTTTATTTTTATGTGACAAAATTGAAGGTCGTCACCACAAATAGAGGCTTCTTGAGACGACTTGAGAATCATCACAATAGGTTTCCTTTTTACGTGACAAGGATTGAAGTTGTCACAAAAAACAAAAGTCTCTTGTGATAAGTAATTAATCGTCACGATAAATCTCAGTTTTATGTGACAAAAATGGAAGTCATCACCACAAAACTAGGCTTCTTGTGATGACTATCAGTTCGTCATAAAAGATTGTCGCATTACAATGATTTTTATCACTGCAAATTGTCATTTGTGACAACTTGACAAATCGTCACAATAGATTTCCCTTTTACGTGATGATATATGTGATCGTCACGATAAAATGTACTTTATGTGACGAAATTAATTATTGTCACCAAAACGTAGGTTTTTGTGATAAATTTTGTATTTGTCACAATAGTTTTGTCACCTAAAAATAATTTTTTTGTAGTTTGGAAATTATGAGCGTATTTTCCTATTTCAATTGTTGATTTCTTCATTGTAAATATATGTTCTACATTTTATTTGATATGGATCAAATAAGCCCCTCAACTTATCCACGAGGACCAAATATGTCCCTCAACTATGTTTTTGTACATCTAAACCCTTATTCTTATTAGTTGAGATAAAATAGGTCCCTCACCTCAATAAAATAAAATAATCAAATCATTTTGGTCAAATAAAAAAAAAAAATCTTATGGAACATAAATTATTCACTTTAGGAGTCTTATAAAAAAAAAAGTAGTGCAGTGGCCTAATGAAACAATAATTAATATTTCAATGGCTTTTTAAAGTAAAACACAATTGGGAAGATGTTGTTAGAGAGGTAAGTATAATCATTCTATTTCTGAGATTTTTCAACTATATTCTGTTTTTTATTTTATTTTCCTTTCTTTCCAGTTGAGGCCAACAATATTTTGGCCTAATGACAGACCAGGATCGGTTCCGTCTGTCAGTCACTAGGGCTATAGCAGTAAGTTTTTTTTCTTAATTCTTAAAAAAAATTGTTTTTATCTAAATTTAATGATTTCTTGACCTTTCATATATTTTTTTTTCTTGCAGATGCTTGTGTACCATTTGTGGTAGCAAATTATGTATACAACAATTTTTTTATGAATTGTAGACCACCTTTTCTTCCATCGAGGCAGCAGATATTTGATGTCATATGTTACTACAACTATGAAGGTAGCTAATATTTTGTAAATTTTTTCAACTTTCAATTATATGAATACATAATTTTCTGTAACATATATATTGTAGATGGGTATAATAATTGTACTTTTGAGGGCGCTTTCAATTATTTGGTGGTAGAAGGTGCCTTCTCTGATGTTGATTATCCGTTTACTGGTGGCCCTGGCAATTTATATACTCCTGATCTCCCTGTGGTAAGATTAATTTATTTTAGTTCAATTTTTTTATTGTGATTATGATTTTTTTTATATGTAGCATTCTAAAATATATTTGCAAGATTACTACAAGATTCATGCTGCTCGTGTTCCGAAAAAGTTGCAGGAACAACCTGCCCTGGCTACAATGATTTACTGTACTCCGACCTTTAATGTTTTTGTAAGTGAGGTTACCTATTCTTTATATATCTAACTGTGCTATTTGTTAATTTTTTAAGTTTTTCTTGTATGATGGACATGGTGTGTATTCTTGTAAAAGGAGTGAAGTGGACAACATCTGGAACAAAGTTTATGGGGGTCATGGAGTCACAATAGTTGGCTTTGGATCCACTGCCTAAATTGATTAAGCAATTATTCAAGATAAATATGGTGAGGAAAGAATGTTGTGTGGGTTTTTTATGATGGACCGTGCAGATTTGTTTGAAGTTTTGTTCCAGTTGGACCACATCGTGTTGTGCGCCCTCGGGGACCCTAATAGTAGGGTATTGACAAAGTAGTTGCAGTATTTATAAACAATAGTTCCTCCAATCATTATTAGATTCTTATTCCTCCACTCACGGGTAACAACAGAGCATTTCTCATTTAATGTTAGATTCTTATTTTGTTTCTTTTGATCGAGAGAGTCATTATATATTTGATTCCATTTTTTAAATCAATACTTACAACACTTTGACTTATATAAGCGATTGTGAAACTGACAATGTAATATAACTATGATTATAAAATGCAATGCCTGATAGAGCAATGTATGATTGTGAAATTGACAATGTAATATACCACTTATCAACATTTTTTTTCAATTCAGCTTTAACAACTTATGAAGATTTTTCATAAAAAAATTTTACTTTATCAAAAACTTTTCATTAGATCATTGTTGACAACTTATTATGACTTTTATTAAATTTTTAAACAACAATAATAGTCACACACATCTTTAACCAAGTTTCTTTTTTACATTTGATAAAAAAACATCAATTCGTTGTTTACAACTTTATAAGAACGTTCATTAATTTATTTTCAACTTACCAAGATTTTCATCAATAAATATGCATATTCATATAACCTTGGGCCCAGGGCGGTCGCCCCTCCTTCCCCACCCCAGGGCTACCCCTGCCTCTACCCTGTTTTTTTAGCATATTCTTTATGTGATAAAAAAGCTCTACGATCTATCATGTTGAAAAGCTACATGTTAGATTTACTTGAGGTTAGGTTTCTTAGATAACATTGAGGTCAATATCTGAATAATTAGGGGTTTATTTTGTGGTCATTATCTGAATAATTAAATAATTAGGGGTTAGATTTACATGTTTGATTTCGTAGATAACAACCTACAAAATTAGGGATTTAATTATTCAGATAATGACCTCAAAATAAACCCTAAACCCCCTAATTATTAAGATAATAACCTCAATGTTATCTAAGAAACCTAACCTCAAGAAAATCTAACATGTAGCTTTTCAATATGATAGATTGTAGAGTTTTTTATCACAGAAAGAAAATGCTAAAAAAAAAAGGGTAGAGTGTAGTGTGTAGAGCTTGAAATTGAGAAAATAAATGGAATGGATGATAAATTACCTGGAAATTAGGCTAACAGCTGCAAGTTTTTACCAATTTGGGTGGACGACGCCCATTATATGTTTGTCCGCACATGTCATGTTTGGGTAGGTGGCGCCCAATAATTGCTCAAATGTGACGTAGTTATCATGTTGGATCTCGATTAAGCAATTAATACCCCGCCTTTAAAATGTTCCTCGCTAAAATATGGTTTTTCATTAAATTGACAGATGTCTTCCATTAAAATTAAAAGTAAACCGGAGATTTCGTTCCATTGAGTATTTAAAGCCCAAATCTTCTGCTCGGATCTACATCTAACGAGACTTTTATAGGGACATGTTTGTCACCGCTTAACGGTTGTAAACCAACTTAATTCTGCTTCACCAGCCCAAGCAGGGAAACGAGAATTAGGTGACATCTGATTGAACTAGGTTCAATCAACTGGGAATTGCATGAGGCAATTGGCTTAGAGACCTACCAGTTCTGATGTTGCATTGTTCAGCCCAAGCAGTCATTGTAATAGTAGGAATGTGGATCCTAGTACAAAAAAAAAAAAGTGGCTCGCGTGATTCGAGCCCGGGCACCCGGGGCGAGCGGGGCGGGCGCGGACCACTGGGCCACCGGCCCATAGCTTATAATAGGCGGTCCACCTTCTATATGTCTCTTATTAGGCCTTGAACAATTAATCCAAATTTGCGCCCAAGGGGAATCGAACGGGCGACCTCTTGTGCATGTGGAGGGGGCGCGCGCCACTCGGGCACGTGCTACTTTCGTTCATTTTTACGCAATTAATTGTATATGTATTCAAATTAAGTCATTTTTTTTCATAATTCACCAAATTAATTTCTTTTCGTATCTAACTTGTTTATAAAAATATTTTGCCCAACTATTTTTTTTATTTCGTAAAATTATTTATTTCGACAATGCGTAATTTTATAATTCGTTCATTTGTACACAATTAATTGTATATATATCCAAATTGATTCATTTTTTCCATAATTCACCAAATTAATTCATTTTCGTTTCTCACTTGTTTTTATAAATGTTGTGGCCATTTAATTTTTATTATTTTGGTAAAATTATTTATTTCGACTCCCGCTTAAATTTATAATTAGTTCATTTGTACGCAATTAATTGTATATTTATCCAAATTGATTCCATAATTCACCAAATTAATTCATTTTCGTTTCTCACTTGTTTTTATAAATGTTGTGGCCATTTAATTTTTATTATTTTGGTAAAATTATTTATTTCGACTCCCGCTTAAATTTATAATTCGTTCATTTGTACGCAATTAATTGTATATGTATCCAAATTGACTAATTGTTTTCCATAATTCACCAAATTAATTCATTTTCATTTATCACTTATTTTTATAAATGTTGTGGCCATTTAATTTTTATTATTTTGGTAAAATTATTTATTTCGACTCCCAGTTAAATTTATAATTCGTTCATTTGTACGCAATTAATTGTATATGTATCCAAATTGACTCATTTTTTTTCCATAATTCACCAAATTAATTTATTTTCGTTTCTCACTTATTTTTATAAATGTTGTGGTCATTTAATTTTTATTATTTTGGTAAAATTATTTATTTCAACAATGCGTAATTTTATAATTCCTTCATTTGTACGCAATTATTTGTATATGTATCCAAATTGACTCAAATTTTTTTTCTATAATTCACCAAATTAATTCATTTTCGTTTCTCACTTGTTTTTATAAATGTTGTGGACATTTTTTTTGGTAAAATTATTTATTTTGACTCCCGTTTAAATTTATAATTCGTTCATTTTTACGCAATTAATTGTATATGTATCCAAATTGACTCAAATTTTTTTCTATAATTCACCAAATTAATTCATTTTTGTTTCTAACTTGTTATATACACAATAATTTAGTAATTATAATCGTCGTCCTCTTCCTCTTCTCCATCCTCTTCATCCTCATCATCATCTTCATCTTCATCTTCATCCTCATCCTCATCCTCCTCATCATCATCTTCATCTTCATCCTCCTCACCGCGCTCTTGTCCATCATCCTCATGATCACTTTCAATCATTACCATTTCTGGATTTGCAGCAAGTAAGTACACAAAAATATTCACAGCTTCTTGATCAACCTCTGTTTGAGCCTCTTGTATCTCTGTTTGAAATGGATCTGTTGGTTCTACACCGTCTTTCTTTGACGGATTAGAAATTTCAACCAATGATCTTGCCTTCACTCTGCAAATTGTCCTCAAGTTGGCCCTACTTGATCCGGTGTATTTGCAATAATATACTTGAGATGCTTGCGTTGCAAAAATATAGGAATTTTTTGGGAGGTGTATCTATAATTATATGTTGGATAAAATTATCATTTTAAAGTGGGGATATTTAGTTATAAAATATAATATATATCAACAAATTACCTTGCCTTTTGGTTTCCATCACGCTCAAATTACAATCCTTCTGTGATATAGACACTCCTACACAAGTTAATCATGTTTTTAGCTGATGTATTAGAGAGGTGGGGGAGTGGATATATTTGTAACATCATATAACCGCCTACACTTTTCAGTGTAAACAATCTCAACTATTAAGTGAGTGCACCATGCACCAAATGTACATGAGAGTGCAATTTTAATATAATCCATAGAAAAAAAAAACATGAAAAAATAGCTAAAAGGACACTTACTTTAAAATAAAATATAACTTTTAAAACGACACTTATTTTGCAACGAATGAAATATTAAATGTAATAGTAAATCCAAATTGCAATTTAACCGTAAATAAATGGCGGATGTTAGCTATTGTTTTGCAGCGGCTAGAAGAAAAGGTCTCTGAAGGTCAATGGAGCTTCATTTAGTCTTATAGTCTCGCTTATTTAGGTAGTTGTTACATCCAATTAAATAGTTATAATCATATTTAATATTCATATTTAAAAATATTCAAAGGGATAGATTTCAAATGCTTAGTATTAATTCTAATTCAAATTGGAAGAATTTCAAATATTTAACAAATCCACGTCATTTGAAATTTATGGAATTTAAATTCATTTATTTTCAAATTTCTTGTATTTCAAATGATTTCATCCAAACACAACCTAAGAGTAACTCTTTGTAGCAAAAGGCGAAGCCCTCGCCCCCAGGACCCCCACCCCCTGGCCCGACAGGATTGGGTGGAGGAGGTAAATCATGGTGACTCAGCGGCCCATTAGGTGGGAGGACCAGTGCCTGGTGCCCACAAGGAGCTATCCCCCACATTGGAGGGATAAAACTCCCACACTGCGGCTGCCAGGGCTCGATCCTGCGTCCTTGTAGCAATCTGTCACCCAAGAACCAACTGAGCTACGCCCATGCGGGCACCTAAGAGTAACTCTCTTATACACTTGGTGCATAGTTTTCTTCCTTAATAATTGAGACTGTTTACACTAAAAAAAGTATGATTTGATTACATTGAGAATTAATTTTTAGTGTAATCTAATCGTGAATGTACCGTACACCTGGTGTATACGAGAATCGTGAGAATTTATTTCATGGTCACAAATTATTACTATAATCTAGGAGGTCCTTATAGTCCAATTAAATTCCTATAATCACCTTTATTTATTGTAGTGTGCTTTATATATAGCTAACAAATTATATTGAATATGCATAATAATGCAATTATGAAAAGTATTATTAAAAGATAATTGTTAATTTTTTGGAAATTGTAATTTTTAGCAATGAATGATAAATCAATTTACTTAATATCAATCTACATACATCTATAACTAATTATAGAGAGAGATCAAATTAGATTGACTAATAACTCGAAATATGCACTAATTATGCAAGTCAGTTAATAGTATTATACGTCAATAATGATTTAAAAAGCATGGCATGTTATAAGGTAATTATTTTTTAGAACTTACAATGTTAAAATCTTGTAAATTATACATTATAAAAATAAAATTGCATGTATTGGAAAAAGACACACTCTAATTTAACATAAAAAATGATAAATATTAATCTAATAGTAACATTAATCATGACAAAATCATAATTTTTTTAATACTTCTCATTTTATATATTTCTATGATGCACCACTTCAATAAACTTCAAATCTTTATTTAACATCCTAAATAATCTTTAAATATTTTGTGAATGCCTTCAAGTCTTATACAAATGTCTTCAAGTCTGAAGAATTATTGGAAAATTTTCCAATCAATATAAATCCTAAAAAAAGTGTGCGACAAAATACATATTTAATAAAAATAAGATATTGATATCAAATACTCCCTCCGTCCACAAAAATTTTACCCGGTTACTGTAGAACACGGTTTTTAATGAAAATTGGTATTTTATTGAAAAAGTGAATAAAGTAGATAAAGTAAGAGTATTGTGGTGGGTATTGTGGGACCCATTTTTTGTTTGTGAGTGTAGTTTATTTCCAAAAGAGGAATGGGTAAAAATTTGGTGGACGGACCAAAAAGGAAAGCGGGTAAAAATTTGGTGGACGGACCAAAAAGGAAAGCGGGTAAAAATTTGGTGGACGGAGGGAGTAACATATATACAATTCTTTTTACATAAAAATGATAAAATACTGAAAATCTATATATCATTTACGAAAGAAATAAACGGTTTGGAAAGGTGGTTAGATCTCCAAAGAATGTTAAAAAAATATCCTCATAATCTTCAAATCTTCATTGAATATCTTCATATCTCTCTAAACAGTAAAATGAAAATACATCTATATCCTAAATACACTTTGTAGCAATCTGCCACCCAGGAACCAGCTGAGCTACGCCCATGCGGGCTATATATCCTAAATACACTAATCTATAAACGTTCTAAAATTACAGATTGGAATGGATTCATGCTAAATTGCATCTAAAAAAATTCTTAGAAAAAAAAACCGATAAAATAATCGAGAAATCTTAAAATCACGTAAAAGAAAACGATGATTTGCAGAATAGTGGTTAAGAATATGCAGGAATTATAGAGTATAAATAGACACAAAAGTAAAATAGTCCCTAAATTTCAGCAAATCATGGAAAAATTAAATACAGATTACCTTAAATATTAAAACCAACAAATGGACGGTAATGATAAATTTATGAGATGTAGATTAATGGCTCTAAAAGTTTCCCGCCTAAACTATATAAGAAATTATTGTTTGTATTATATATTTATAGATTATAGATTTATGCAAAAAAAATAAAATTATTATCTCCATCAATTACGCCTCATGTTGGTCATTATTAGTGACCATTCCTTTTGTTAATATCTAAACCGCCAAGTTCATGGAAAATTCTGTGGCAAAAGATTTTTAAAAAATTATCTACTATTTCAAACATTTAAGGAGAGGAAGGAGGTCATTTAATGACGTTTAAATATTAAATTAATTTGAAAGAATGGAGATTAATGAAGAGAGAGACATTGACCAATTGAGTAACTGATTGTTCAATCACCATAGTGTGATAGGTATATTTCCACGAAATCAAGAATTGTGAATAAAAATATTATTGGTAATAACCACAATTATTGAGTAGATTAAAAAAAACTTGAATATTATAAAAAGTTTATAATAACATATTATCTCATTATATTAGTGTTCAATATTATTAATCACATTATTAATATTTTTTATTTTACTATATGATTTGTGGCAAAGTCTTGAGTGAACCACTTTTACTGTGAAATTGATTTACATTTGTGTGTATGTTATAATGCATAAATTGTTTCATTATAATGTATTAATGTAACAATATTGGTTGGTTTCTTAAAAAGTATTAGTTATTTTTATAAAATATTAATTGCAAAATAGGTGCACAGTTAAATTGCTTCACACGATCTAAAAATGAAAAGAAAGAAAATAATAGGCAAGGCAGACCTCTTAATAATTATATGGTATTGAACTTGCATATTTTTCTTCATATAAATCACACTTATTCTTCTCCGTATTAAAGTATGAGTGATTCTTAATGTTTGAAAAAGTCTCACACTATTAATGAAAATATGAATATATGCAAGTATGCAACAAAATAATTTGTTTACAATAAACCTATTTCCATCTCAAGTAGTGAATATTTTAATAAATATTTTAAACTTTGAATCAATAAATTCTTATAGTATTTATATTTAAAATTATTATTTTATATGGGTTATCCATATTTTATTTCTATGTTGTTTGATAAAGGTGTAGTTGCAAACATAAAACAGTGATCGTCGTTGATCGAGGTTAGTATAAAATAGAATTATGTACTTATTTGCTGATGTATTTAATTACTGATTGTTTGATATGTCTCGAATGGTGATTGGTTGGTGTTAGGATTTGCACACGTCTGACCAACAACAGGTACATATCGTGTCACTATGCATTGAAAAGTGATTGGGTCTTTCAAGGATAGTGCCTACATGAGGATATTTTTTATTTTGAGTTATAATATAAAGTGTATTGATTTATATATAAAAATTATTGGTTTAATTGATTTATTATTCAATAGTTTATTTAAAAAAATCTCACTTATATTGTGCTCTCTCACATTGTTGGGAAAATGTATAAGACTTGTTTTGATTAGATGCCAACATGTCCCTCCTAAGTTGTTTTGTAAGTAAATTATTCAGTAGAGTTAATGTTTAGTTCAACAGTTCTAAGTGTTAAGAACTGGAGTACAGTTAGTAATAACTAGAGTGTATTTTAGTATGAAGTCTGCTGAAGATAAAATCCGCTGGAGTGAAGTCCGCTGAAGACTAAGTGATCTGAGAAAGAAGTCTGAGTCTTGAATGTTTTCTAAGTACATTCTCACTAAGACTAAATCTATCAGTAGAGGACGAAGGTCCACTGATAAAGAAACTAACAAGTACATTGAATGCTAAACATATTTAAAGCTGTTAGTTAATCCGGTTGGAACAAGGCAAAATGAATTTCAATGAAGCTTACAATAAATGAAGGAATAAGAAGGTTCTCTCAGAGGAGTTCCACCTTAAAGCAAGACAAGAATCTGGGCATACAGACTTAAGGTCCAATGAAGAGATGACACGTCAGTGTACTTTACTGACAGCCGACCTGCCCCAGCCTGACAAGTACCAAAAGTCTTTCACCTAGCAATCTACAGAAAGTTGGTAAACAGCATGGTTTTGCAGCCGTTTCTTGACAAGACTTAAAGCTTCAAAAAGAGCCGTTTGAACCAATCAGATACAAGAAAACTTACTTGAGAAGATTCAAATCCAACGGGAAGATTTTCAAGGAAGCCTATAAATACAGAAGGACGTGCACATTTACAAGCACGGGAAACTCACAAGATCAAAGCTATCTCTACATTCATAATCATCCAGAAGCACTCGAAATTATCATTGTTTCCCAAGTGTTTCACAATTGTAGAGAGCCTAACAAACCTTCTGTAACCAAGCTTAAAGCTATATCCAAATCTTAGAAAGAGATAATCCAATCCTAAGCATTGAGCTAAAACTTGTAAGGATTATCTCAAAATAGTTGGAACCAAAACCCTACTCAAAACCCTACTCAGTGTTTAGGTTGAGAGCTAGTGTTAAGTGGTGTTAGTAAGCTGATTGTTGTATCAGTCTGAAAGCTGGTTTGTTTTGGGAACTAGGACCTGGAATTTCCTAGTGATCAATCATCCTAAGAGAGGAGAAGTTGATCAGTGCACCTTGGCACTATAACACAAGGAATTCCAAGTGAAAGGAATTCTCCTGTTTGATCAGGCCAGTGGACGTAGGAGATTTATCTCTGAACCACTTTACATCTTGTGTACTTACATTCTGCTATTTCATAAGTGTGTGTTAATCTCAAGTTTATCAAAGTAAAACGAGTTTTCTAAAGGGTTCACTAATCCGCATCTGAAAGCTAATTAGATAGTAGTTCAACTGAAAGTCTTGTGCTTTCAGTAGAGGTATTATCTCAGTAAGCTTTCACAGAATAACTCTCAGCAGACCTCAAGTCCACTGACGAGCTATTGTCTTAAGTAACCTGATAAGTTTTGAAGAAGTTTTAATTTATAATCACAGGTGTATTCCCCCCCCATACACCTGTTTACTCGTTTCGGGACCAACAATTGGTATCAGAGCAGTGGTTCAAAAGACCATTGTTCTAAGTATACCTTGTGCTTAAAGGTATTCTATTAAGGTCACCTGAATTGATCTTTTGATAAACTTGCTTTTATAATATGGCTGACAACACAGCTAGGGTTGCACCACCAGCAGAGAACAACATGGGAGTTAATCCCTTGAACCATATGTCTCATCACAAGCTTCCACAATTCTCAGTGGAAAACTATGATTTCTGGAAGATCAGAATGAGAGCTCATCTTGCCTGTGTGCATGATGAAATGTTAAGGGTTATTACTAAAGGTCCATTATTGTTTATGACACCTAACCCTAGAACTACAGCTGAAACTATTGCAGATCCTAGAGAAGAATGGCCCAAAGATGAAGATAATTTCACTGCAGATGAGAGGAGGAGAAACAACCTCAACTTCATTGCCATGAACATTCTCTACACCACTATTCCAGATTCTGTAATGGGAAGAGTGATCCACTGCAAGACAGCAAAGGAACTATGGGACACTCTGGCTCTCATGTGTGAAGGAACTGACAAGATAAAAGAGAACAAGCTTTCAGTAGCTGTTCAAAAATATGAGCAGTTCACCATGGAGTCTACTGGGACCATAGACCAGCTTGATGGGAGGTTCACTGACATCATGAATGAGATAAATTCTCTGGGAAAGGTCTACACCAAAAGAGAAGTTTCCTTAAAGATCCTGAGAGGTCTAACCTCAAGATGGGATGTGTACTCTGTAATGATGCAGAATACCAAGGATCTATCCAGCATGTCTATGCAACAGGTATTCTCTGAACTTAAGGCTTATGAGTTTGATCTGAACAGGAAAAGGGCTCCTGATGAGACCTCAGTTGAGAAGGGAGTTGCCTTCAAAGCTAAGGAGTCTGAGCCAAAATCCCCAAAGCCTCAGAAGAGTACAAAGGCAAGCAAGTCTCAAAGCAAGGCTGAGATGCAGGAGGAACTCAGCCTCATGGCTAGAAGGTTTGAACAACTTAACAGCCGCTTTGACAAATATAAGAGATTTTACAGGGATAACAGGGAAGGTAGAAGTTATCCACAAAAGACTACCAGAGAAGAAGAGAAAAGCTCATCTGAGCTAGAAAAGAAGAAGGAATACAAGAATTACACCAAGGCTGAAGGATCATCATCAAAGACCAGAGAGTCCACTGAGGAAAAGAATGATGATGCCAACAGGTGTTTTCAGTGCAAAAAGATTGGGCACTTTCAATATGACTGTCCTCAACTGAGCACAAAAGAAAGAAGAGAAAGGCAAGCCAAAAGAGACAGAAGATATGGAGAAAGGAAAGCCATGATGGCTGGGGATGTTGATGAAAACCTGGAGTCACCTGATGAACTGTTCTCTGACAGCAGTGAAGATGACATGTGCCTCATGGCAAGAGAAGAACCAGAGGTACAATCTAAATCATCCATTTCTCTAGAACACACACCTGAGCTAAGCTCAGAGTCAACTGAGGAACTCAATCTTCAGTCCGCCTTGGAACAATTGATGATTGATTTCTCAAGGTTGCAAGAAGCAAGTTTCTGTCTTCAAGATGAGAACAAACAACTCTTGAGTGAAAACTCCAAGTTAATTAAGTCTGGGAATCAAGCAGATCTGAACCCAGTCAAATCTACCATTGAGCTGACAAAAGAGGTGGAAATCCTCAGAAGTCAAGGAAATGATAGAGATCAACTGATAAAAGATCTCAATGAATCTAAGACAAAGTTAACTGAAGAGAATTTAAAATTGGTAAGCCAAATAAAGGATTCTCTCCTGAAAATTGATGTCTTACAAAAATCTGAAGAGACTTTGTTAAAAAGGATTGATGCTCTAAACAAACCCTCTCTTGCCATAGAGGAGATCCAAAATTTTCAAACCAATCCAAATAACAAGTGTGGGATAGGCTTTATTCCAAAACCTTCAGAAGGTCCTCTGAGTGTTGCTTCTTCAAGTGGCACAAAGAGAGTTTTTGTCAAGTCTGTGACATTTCAACCACAGACTGTGGATAAAGGAAAAAGACCAGCTGAGATCACTCAAAAGAAAAGTCAATCTAAGCCAAAACCAAATGGAAAGGCTCAGGTGACTTATCAGACTAGATCTCAGCAGAGGTACTATCAGCCGAGGTCTTCACAGATGAAGCAACCTCAGCTGAGAACACCCAGGTATGAGCAGTCCTCAAGGAATGACTCATATGAAAGACCTAGTCCTTTTGTGCCTAAAGGAAAAGGTCCTTCATACCTTTATAAACAAAAACCAAGACCAGGTGCACCCAAGCCAAAGAGAAAGAATGTGAAGAAGGTTCCTGTTCCCTCAAAGGCTGACACCCATAGAAAGTTTACTCCCAAGGCACCTAGGGAGATAACAATCTATGTAGATATTTATGGAAGACAAATTAGCCAATCTAAAGTGATTAGAACAGTAAGGCAAATTTGGATTCCGAAAGGTACAGCTAACCTTGTAGGACCCAACACCAAATGGGTACCTAAAGCTTGATCTGTGATTGCAGGGCTCAGTGGACCTCAACAAAGGAGAAGCTCTTATATCATTAGTCTGGTACTTGGACAGTGGATGTTCTAGGCACATGACTAGCAACAAAGATCTCCTGACAGAATTTGTTGAGAAGGAAGGTCCACAAGTCACTTTTGGTGACAACTCTCAAGGAGCCACTAGAGGTTATGGTACTTTAATTATTGGCTCAGTAAGAGTAAGCAATGTATCCTTTGTCAGTGGACTTAAGCATAATCTACTATCCATAAGTCAATTCTGTGATAAGGGATACAGTGTTGAATTTTCATGTAACCTGTGTTTTGTTAAGAATGTATCTTCACAACAGGTATTACTAACTGGGTCAAGAAAGGGAAATGTCTATCTTGCAGATTGGAAGTCTTGCACACCAAATGCATGTCTTATAGCTAAGAGCTCAACTGACACTAATTGGTTATGGCATAAAAGGCTAAGTCATCTGAACTTCAAGATGATGAACAGGATAGCAAGACATGGACTGGTAGAAGGAATGTCAAATGAAGTTTATAACAAAGAACATATCTGTAAAGCCTGTCAGGAGGGGAAGCAAGTAAAGGCATCTTTCAAAAGCAAAGTAGCAACCTCTACTGACAGAGTACTTCAACTATTACATATGGATCTTTTTGGTCCAGTAACCCCTGTAAGTATCAATGGGAGAAAATATACACTTGTTGTTGTAGATGACTTCTCCAGGTACACATGGGTGATATTCCTTGCAAGCAAAAAGGAGACTCAACTGAGACTGCCAGAGCTCCTGAAGAAAGTTAGCAATGAAAAGAGCCTGAACATTGTAAAGATAAGATCAGATAAGGGCACTGAATTCATAAATTCTATTATATCTGATTATTGCAAAGGATTAGGTATTTTTCATGAGACATCAGCTGCAAGAACTCCACAACAAAATGGAGTAGCTGAAAGAAGAAATAGGACTCTCAAGGAGGCAGCAAGGACAATGTTAGCTGAAGCTCAGGTTCCTAAAAGATTCTGGGCTGAAGCTATTAATACTGCCTGCCACACTCAAAACAGATCCATGGTAACCAAACATCAAGGAAAAACTCCATATGAGTTATGGAATGGCAGAAAGCCACAGGTATCTTACTTTCATATTTTTGGTTGCAAGTGTTTCATTCACAACAATGGGAAAACTCAACTGAAAGCTTTTGATAGCAAAGCTGATGAAGGAATTTTCTTAGGATATTCCCAAATCAGTAGAGCTTTCAGAGTTTACAACTGTAGAACTCTTGTTGTGGAAGAAACACCTCATGTGGTATTTGATGAGTCTACCTTTGAGTCCAGAAGTAAGGAGAATGAGGATGTGATAAGCAAAAGGCTAACTAGACTGAGTATCAAATCAAAAGGATATCCTGAGAATTGTGTTGATACATTCATCCCAACTTGGGACAACCTCAATGATCAACAATCCAAATAGGACACTCAAAATAAGACCACTCCTCAAAGCTCACCTGAGAGCCCTCCTGAAGATGTAACTGAACTGATGAACACCATCCCAGTTCAAGAGGTAACCAATGTCAATGAAGATGTGGTCACAGCTGAGACATTCACTGAAACTATCATTCAAGGGGGAACCAATGAAATTACCATTGAGAATGAAAATACCTTGAATGATGACTCAGGACTTCAACCCTCTGTCTTATTTCCTGAATTCGATTTCATTCCAATATCTAGTGACTCAACTTCAGAAGAGTTAAACTCTACTGAAGGGCATCAGCCTAGGAGAACTTGGCTCTCAGATCACCCTGTTGAGCAAATCCTAGGTGATCCTACCTCAGGAGTCAAAACTAGAAGTTTTCATGGTGAAAGTGCTTTGTTTTGTTGTTTCTTATCAAACCAGGAACCAAGTTCCATAGCAGAAGCACTTCAAGATTCCAACTGGATTATTGCCATGCAAGAAGAGCTCAACCAGTTCACAAGGAATCAAGTATGGGAGTTGGTGGACAGACCATATCACTGCAATGTGATAGGAACCAAGTGGGTATTCAAGAACAAGAAGGATGAGAATGATATCATAGTCAGAAACAAGGTCAGGCTAGTTGCAAAGGGCTACTCTCAAGTTGAAGGATTTGACTATGATGAAACATTTGCTCCAGTAGCCAGATTGGAGGCAATAAGGTTATTTCTTGCATATGCTGCTCACAAGAAATTCAAGGTGTACCAGATGGATGTTAAAAGTGCCTTCTTGAATGGAGTACTCAATGAAGAGGTCTATGTGGAGCAACCCCCAGGTTTTGAAGAAAGTCACAAAGTATATAGACTGAGGAAAGCTCTATATGGACTGAAACAGGCTCCAAGAGCTTGGTATGATACTTTGTCACAATTCCTTTTGGATCATGGTTTTATCAAAGGGAGAGTTGATAGAACACTTTTCAGAATCACAAAAGGAGACGACACATTGTTGTTTCAAATTTATGTGGATGATATCATTTTTGGATGTCCTAACCAAGTCCTCTGTGAGAAATTTTCTCAACTGATGAAGGGAAAGTTTGAGATGTCTATGATGGGAGAAATGAATTTCTTCCTAGGACTTCAAGTCAAGCAGTCCACTGAAGGAATCTTCATCAACCAAGCCAAATACACAAGGGAGCTGATCAACAAGTTTGGATGCCAGACCAGCAAGGTTGCAAGAGTTCCACTCAACACCAACACCAAAATGGAACCAGATGAGGATGGAGAATCAGTAGACCAGACTTCCTACCGAGCCATTATTGGATCTCTACTGTATCTCACAGCAAGCAGGCCTGATATCACTTTTGCAGTTGGGATTTGTGCAAGATATCAAGCCAACCCCAAGAAAAGTCATCTGGAAGCTGCCAAGAGAATTCTCAAATATCTTAAGGGTTCTGTGAATATGGGATTGTGGTATCCCTCAGATGACAATCTAGAACTCACAGGATACTCAGATGCTGACTATGGTGGATGCAGAATTGATAGAAAATCAACCTCTGGCACTTGTCAATTCTTGGGAAGTAAACTGATTTCTTGGTTTTCCAAGAAACAAAATTCAGTAGCCACAAGCACTACTGAAGCTGAGTATATGGCAGCTGGAAGTTGTTGTGCTCAAATTCTTTGGCTAAGACAACAACTGAGAGATTACAACATCTTTGCCAATGAAGTCCCTATTTTCTGTGACAACAATAGTGCAATTGCTATTTCAGAAAATCCAGTTCTCCACACAAGATGCAAACATGTGGATATAAGGCATCACTTCATCAGAGATCATGTGGAGAAGAAGGACATCAAAATGCTCAAAATCCACACTGACAAGCAGAAGGCAGATATCTTCACTAAACCATTGGCTAAAGCAAGGTTTCAAGAGTTGTCAGTGGAGCTTGGACTCCTAGATCCAGGAGAGTAAAGAAAGGATTGAATCTCAGTAGAGTTACCTTCAACTCAGTGGAGATTCATACTCAGAAGAGGATCTTCTCTCAGAAGAAGCTCCTCATCTCAGAAGAGGCCTTAATATCAGACGAGGTCAAACCTCAGTGGAGGTCAAGTTTATACTTATGTTATTTCAAAGCTAAAGCCTCTTAGTTTTATATATATTTTAATTGGTGTCAATATATTTACTAATGAGTGCTTTCTGAAAAATTAAATCTCTTTCCACTGTTCCGAAGAGATTTTGGTATAGCAAGCATTTAATGCGCGTAGTACAAGTCAGACATGCTTTTTCAATTACCTATCTCACGCGCCCTAAAAGCCGGATGATGTGACCTTCCGGCTACCTACTTTTTAAATCCATACCATTCAATTAGGCGGTTCTTTTCTAACCGTCAAGATTTCTTAAAACCCCCCCACTAAACCTTGCAACTATCCACGATCTCAAACACGATCAATCTAAGGCGTTGATCTCTTTGTTCAATCTCACCATTCATTACTCATATAAAAACTCCAAACGATCATTTGTAAACCTTTTCGAAAACACTTCCAAAGCAAACACTTACTTCTTTTCCCAACTCTCTGCAAATCGTTTCTCTCAAACCCTCTTATTCAAATGGCAAAACTAAATCTCAGCTTCCTTACCCATAAAGATAACTTCTGGTATGAACCCATCGTGGTTTTTAATAACCCAGAAATTGAGTCCAGATCCGAGTATGCTCACATCAAAGAAGCCCTTGAAATGATAAAAAGTGCTGGGTTAGAGAAATTTCTATCTGTCCATCCAGAGAACTGTTTTGACAGACAGGTTCTTGAATTCTACAACAATGTCTCCAACTCAGATACAAGGATCAAGTCTCATCTGATCTTGCAAAGGAAGAAGAAAGTTATGAGAGATGACATGGAGGTCACAGAGCACCAAAAGATAAAGAAGGAGATTCGAGTGAGCGGAGAAGTTCTGAAGGAGCTTTTTGATCTTCCTTCTGAAGGTCCCAATCCAGACACGTGCATAGTAGAGAAAGAGGAAGAATGGGTCAAAACCATAATGCAGAGGAAGGTACAATACACCCCAACAATGAACAGAAGTGAACTCCTGCCAGTTTACAATGTTCTCTGTGAAGTCGTGAGTAAATGTATCTTGGGAAACCAAGGGAGTACTGAGCAAGTGAGCAAGCCAAAGCTCAGGCTGATGAAGGCGATAGTTGAGAGCAAGGAAAGGCCATACAATTGGCAGCAATTCTTTCTGAGGGCCTTGAATAAAGAGCACTCGAAGTTTCAACCTGACAAATCTCCTCAACTATCAAGTAAGCTAAACTATGCAACAAAAATCTCTTACTTGATAGAGAATGTAGATCTGGGAGTAGATTGGATCCCTGATAGGAAATGGAGCAATCTAAAGATCTTATTCAAGTCTGGAAAGACTCTGGAGGCAAGGATGATTAAGCCTACTGTGGAAAGCCCAGAGGCAGTTGAGGAGGAGGAAGCTACCCCTGCTGAGGGGAAGAAAACAAAACTGAAGAGGAGATTGGTAAAGTTGAGTGACAAAATGGCTCAACATAAGGAGGCTGTGGCAGAGAAGGCCTCAAGGAAGGAGAAGAAGAGGTCTTCTGAAGTAGAGAAAGAGGCTGCTTCGAAGAAAGTCAGGATCACTAACTCTACTGATGAGTCTTCATCAGGTAACCCTACCTCTTCTCCCAACACTATCTCAACTGAGTCTGACTCAGATGTCCCTGCACCTACCCCCATCAAACCTAAAATCACTAAACCTCGCACCCCTGCCGCCAAAACCAAACGCATCTCCAAAATAACTCACACTCAAACCCCCACTGATGGCTCTCAAAAGCCAGCAAGTGGATCCCAAACTGAAACCCCCACTGAACCCATCTCCACCCCAACTGAAACCACCCCATCAAACCCTACTGAACCCATTCCCTCAACCCCATCTGAACCCGTATCATCCACCCCCACTGACCAAAACCCAACCTCACCTGACACTCAAACCTCATCTGAGTTGAACCCTCCTGAAATTCATCCAACTCAACTGGAGTCAATCCCAGAAGAGCCAACAGAAAGCAGATCCCCTACCCCTTCCCTTCCTTCAGACGATGAAGAAGAGTACTCCTTCCTTGATACTCTCAAGGATGAAGTTGCATACTCTTTAGAGTCTAAGTACCCTGAGCTTGATGGGTACCCAACCCTGAAAGCATTATTCTTGAGACTGAGACTCCTTGTCCAGCTCAAAGATAGGAGGCTAGGAGAAATTCTACTGGCAGTCAGAGGCAGCAATGCTGATGATTGGAAGAAGGAGGAGGTGGAGGTGTTGCAGTTTGCAGGGATGACCAAATCCAGACTTCTCTGTGATGAGAAAATTTTTGAGAGTCTGGTGATGGAGAAGATGGCTGAGGCTAAGAAGGCAACTGAGGTGGAGAAAGCTGATGGTGGTGAGCAAGAGAAATCAGCTGAATTGGTAGCTGAAGGAGAGGGGGAGAAGGAGAAAGAGGAGGAGAATGTGGAAAATGTACAAGGAGGAGGGACCTCACCAAGGCAAGGTGATGGTGAGGTAGCCAAGGATGTATCCAAGGCAAGGGATACTGAGGCTCAAAATTTGCCACAGGAGAGTCCAGTAGAGGTGTCTACTGAGATTCTCCCACAACAGCCCTCAGTGGTGGCTTCAGAGTCAACTGAGGTGACTGGAATAGAAGGAGTTCAAAAAGAGAAAGAAAAAGTTGAGGGTGCTGAAAAGGATGTTGAAATCACTGGAATTGTGAGTGGCCAAATAAAAGCAATCATCCCTGTAAAGGGTGAATTGGCTGAAAAATAAATAGTTGAAAAAGAGAGTGATGAGAGAAGTAAGCTGAGTGAGGAGGAGGGAGTTCCAATGGAGGTAGAAGTTACAGGTGACTTAGGTGGTGAGATTGAGGGAGGAAAAACTAACACTGTCTTAAATGCAGGTACTCAAACTGATGAGATCCCCCCAGTCCAGGTCAACCTAACTCCCCTGAAGGATGCAGTGCTTAAACTCCAACATGAAAGAATCCCTGCTCTTGAAACTCAGCTGAGAGATGTCCAAGAAGTTGTCCAAGAGGAGGTGGACGAAATGGTCATCCTCTCAGATCACATTGACGAACTCATGGAGTCCACAACTACATCACTCCAGAATCTCACACTTAAAATTGACGACTCTCAGCAGATGGTGATTGATGTAGTTGAGGGGCAAAGTGTGCTAGTCATTGATGCCCTGAAGAAGCTGGAGGAAACTGAAGAAGAGGCCAGAGCCAAATTCCTCAAAGACTCAGTAGAGAACGTTTCCATCAACCTGAAGTCATCAGTGGAGGCCTTCTCAACTGACCTTCTTGGAAAGGTTGAAGGATTATGGAACTCGAAGATGTCTGAATTCGAGGCCAAGCATGCTGAGCTGGGAGCCAAACTGGGAGAGGTACTAAAGAAGGCAGCTGAGGATTTCCCAACTCAAGAGAAGACTGATGTGCTTATCAATGAAAAGTTTGCGCAGTTTGTTCAATTTGGGCAGACTGCTGGGGCTACTTTAGAAAGGCTTGAGGATGAGGTAGATCACTGCTCAACTGAGCTGAAGGCATTGGCACATGATCAACTGAAGCTCAACATCACAGTAGCTGAGTGTATGATTAATGCCGGAAAGGGGGAAAAGAGGATAAGTGCGAAGGATATGAAGGCTGATCCCAAGAATAAAATGAACATTATCCTTGAAACCCCTGATTTCGAAAAAGGCCAACAAGTGAAGAGCACCCTGAAGAAAGTTGATGCTGAGGCCCAGAGGCTGGTTGGAGAAAAGAAGGGCAAGGAGACATCATCAGAAGACCTCTCAAAGTTCAAAGAAGCTCATCTGAAAGAGAAGGAAGAGAGAGCTACAAAGAAGGGGGAACCTGCAAAGAGGAAGGCATCTGAAACTCTCTCAGCAGAGGTTGCTAAAAAGACAAGAACCTCAGGGAGGTTGGCAGCTAAGTCCACAACCTCTACTGATGAAGTTCAGGTACTTCCTATTCTCAACCCTGAACCCTTATCTTCTGAACCTCCCAAGTCTGCACCTACCAAAGTCACAGAGCTCGCTGAGCTAATTAAAGAGGCTGGAGGTATGAATGAGAGAGCAAGGAAGCTAACAGCCCAGCAGCAGGAGAGGAGAGATAAGGTGGTTGATAAGATAGAGACCATTGCAGAGCTGGCTGAGAGGAAAAGAAAGGAGAGGCTAGCCACATTTGATAAAACTACCTCTAAGAAGTTCAGAAGTGGTTATCTTAAGTGGGCTGCCAAACTGAAGAAAGACAAGATCACACCTTCTCAAAACAGATTCCCTCACCATGATGCCTGGGTTCCTAAGAAGCTCAATGATGCTTGGGAGACTGCAAAAAGGGAATTCGTTTATTCCTTTTATGTCAGTGGAGAGTTAGGAAGGGACAATGCACAAGAAGTCTTCAACTCATGGTTGTTTGATGCCTATCCCAAACTCTATCCTGAGATCAGTGGTGCTTGGAATGATGCCTTCCCTGATCATGCTCTGAAGGCCCCTGAGCCAATCACCTACTGGCCTCCTCAAGATGCAACAGGAGCTGTTGATAGAGAAAGGATCACTGAAGAGTGGACATCCTTATGCGAGCATCTTGGTCTCAAAGGACATTCGAAGGAAATGATGGAAAGGAAGAATGAGCTAAAGATCAGAGTCTTCAAGCAATATGGACTTGAACCTCTTTTTGAGTCCATCTGAGTAAGTTGTATCTTTTGCTGGGCATTTGTTTATAAGTCCCAGGTGTGTTTAGTTTTCAAACTTTTTGAGAGTTGACTTCATGTAATTTGTACTTCATCTTTTTTCAATGAAATGAACTCTGCTGATGTGTGCCCAAGATAATATCTCATTATCATTTAGGCTTATGTACTTGAATGTTTTTACTTACAAAATCTGTGAACTTTGAATGCCATCTGAAGAACCTCATCTGGAAGAAGATATATAATAAGATAGGTTCCGGCATAATCAAAAAGGGGGAAATTGTTGGGAAAATGTATAAGACTTGTTTTGATTAGATGCCAACATGTCCCTCCTAAGTTGTTTTGTAAGTAAATTATTCAGTAGAGTTAATGTTTAGTTCAACAGTTCTAAGTGTTAAGAACTGGAGTACAGTTAGTAATAACTAGAGTGTATTTTAGTATGAAGTCTGCTGAAGATAAAATCCGCTGGAGTGAAGTCCGCTGAAGACTAAGTGATCTGAGAAAGAAGTCTGAGTCTTGAATGTTTTCTAAGTACATTCTCACTAAGACTAAATCTATCAGTAGAGGACGAAGGTCCACTGATAAAGAAACTAACAAGTACATTGAATGCTAAACATATTTAAAGCTGTTAGTTAATCCGGTTGGAACAAGGCAAAATGAATTTCAATGAAGCTTACAATAAATGAAGGAATAAGAAGGTTCTCTCAGAGGAGTTCCACCTTAAAGCAAGACAAGAATCTGGGCATACAGACTTAAGGTCCAATGAAGAGATGACACGTCAGTGTACTTTACTGACAGCCGACCTGCCCCAGCCTGACAAGTACCAAAAGTCTTTCACCTAGCAATCTACAGAAAGTTGGTAAACAGCATGGTTTTGCAGCCGTTTCTTGACAAGACTTAAAGCTTCAAAAAGAGCCATTTGAACCAATCAGATACAAGAAAACTTACTTGAGAAGATTCAAATCCAACGGGAAGATTTTCAAGGAAGCCTATAAATACAGAAGGACGTGCATATTTACAAGCACGGGAAACTCACAAGATCAAAGCTATCTCTACATTCATAATCATCCAGAAGCACTCGAAATTATCATTGTTTCCCAAGTGTTTCACAATTGTAGAGAGCCTAACAAACCTTCTGTAATCAAGCTTAAAGCTATATCCAAATCTTAGAAAGAGATAATCCAATCCTAAGCATTGAGCTAAAACTTGTAAGGATTATCTCAAAATAGTTGGAACCAAAACCCTACTCAAAACCCTACTCAGTGTTTAGGTTGAGAGCTAGTGTTAAGTGGTGTTAGTAAGCTGATTGTTGTATCAGTCTGAAAGCTGGTTTGTTTTGGGAACTAGGACCTGGAATTTCCTAGTGATCAATCATCCTAAGAGAGGAGAAGTTGATCAGTGCACCTTGGCACTATAACACAAGGAATTCCAAGTGAAAGGAATTCTCCTGTTTGATCAGGCCAGTGGACGTAGGAGATTTATCTCTGAACCACTTTACATCTTGTGTACTTACATTCTGCTATTTCATAAGTGTGTGTTAATCTCAAGTTTATCAAAGTAAAACGAGTTTTCTAAAGGGCTCACTAATCCGCATCTGAAAGCTAATTAGATAGTAGTTCAACTGAAAGTCTTGTGCTTTCAGTAGAGGTATTATCTCAGTAAGCTTTCACAGAATAACTCTCAGCAGACCTCAAGTCCACTGACGAGCTATTGTCTTAAGTAACCTGATAAGTTTTGAAGAAGTTTTAATTTATAATCACAAGTGTATTCCCCTCCCCCCCCATACACCTGTTTGCTCGTTTCGGGACCAACACACATATATATACTATACCACATTCGTCTCTAATTATCTGCCTCATTTTATTCACATTAAAAGACTTTTATACCCTCATTTATCATATAAACTATGATTAAATAAAAAATAGTATTTATTAGATGTATTGTTGGAAAAAATGAGAAGTTAAAATTTTGTATTGGTACTAACCGCGCAACAAATAAATAGGAACCCTATTTTCATAAAATGGGGCAGTTAATGTAACATTTCAAACTCATATGTACTATATATAAATATTTATTATCTATTTTAATAATTTATTAAATTAACGGTATTAATTTAATGGATTTAATTATCAAATCGTAATTATATGATTTAAAACCTAAATCCTGATTATATGGAAAATGTGATTATAATCCTCATTTTTCGAGCTCGAAGAGTTAAAATTCTCATTTTGTCCCTTTCACCCAACTAAATAAAATATCAGCCTGAAGAGTTAATTAATATCTGTCACTCAATCCTTAAGGTGAGAGTTAATATTTTAAATTTTTTTAAGGATCATAACTTTGGGGCTAGCAATTTAAGGACTGTAATTTTTAAGAGTTTTGAATTTGGACACAATTAAACCTAATAAACCAAAATTGGCCAGAGTTTGGCCCCAAGTTAGGCCAAATCGGGCTAATTAGCCCAAAATTCATATAGATTTCAATCCAATTGGGTCATGTAGCATAGTTCGATTTGGGTTTACCTGATATGGTTTGACCTCAATTTGTGACTTTTAAAAATTATTGTCTTTAATTACAATCTCAAAAGTTATGTTCCACATTTTGCAACCACTAAGTTACTGTCCTTAAAAAAAATCTCATTATTTGATATACTTATTTTTGTTATATTTTTCTTAATCATTTGTTTTAAAAATAAGTAACATTGTTTTTGTTTTATATACATCAAAAAACGAATATGAAAATTATTAATTATTAATCAAATTACTTATGATATTTTTTATAGATAATTTTTTTAAAAGATTGTAGTTATCTTCCAACACTATTTTAATAAGTTCACTCACTTCTTAACTCAATCTCCTCTTTTTGCCTTTTTTTAGTAAATATACTACTTTAATATTATAATTTTATGCAACATATAGTATTTTCACTCACGTCTCTAAAGATACTCATTCATCAATCTTCTTTAATTTCAATACAACTGCCAAACCCACTTACTCCCTCAACTCTCTACTCTAGCAGGGAAAAAAATGATTAGCGTATTTGACAAAATTATCTATTATTATTAGGTAAAGGAATTGAGAATTAGGTATGAAAGATACCAACAAAACAAGGTAGTTTGTTGATATGTATTATGTCTTTCTATAAAGTAATAAACTTATGTATTATATTATATACTCCCTCCGTCCCGGATCTTTCTTCACGTGTTTTCTTTTTGGGACTTCCCAACTCTTTTTTTACACTCTTAAAAAGGAAATAATTCATACTCACAAAAGTCAATAAAGTATATTTTTTTATTTAACTTCACACTCACATACTCCATTTTTCTTAAAAATTGTGTCTGTACCGCTATGAAGAAAGATCCGAGACGGAGGAAGTATTTTATTATTTTCTGTTTGAACAATAATGAAAAATTCAATTGGATCATCTATATGTAATTCAAGTTTTTCTCTAAATGTTTTTTATTTAAATCAATTTCATTCAATTACTATACCATCAAACATATCGACTTTCTCACCTCTTTAAACCAGCAATGGAAAATATGATTAACGTCATTGCACAACAGTGTTCATAAGTTGGAGAGACATAGAATTAGGTATGAAAGAAACCAACAAAGAAAAGTAATTTGTTCAGACGCATTTTTTAAAGTTAAATGTAATTGTCTTTTTTCAATTGTGTTATAATCTTTATTTTGTTACTCTATATTAAACAACGAAGAATGTCATTGAACCATTTAAAGGCAATGTAAGTTTTTCTCCAACTGTTTTAGCTGGAAGTCAAATTGATCATTTTAAAGATAATTTTGAAGGAAAATTAAAACCAGTGAATATTGAAAAGGTAATTGAATTTTCTATGAAATGCAAAAAAGTTGGATTTAAACGTTGTTTGGTGAGAGTTATATTAATTTCTTTGGATGTATTATTTTTTAATTTATTAGTGAAATTGTAAATTAATATGTTTTTCATGTTTTTGTTGTTTTCTTTGTACATGCCAGGGTCAGGTGAAAACTTTAATGGGCTCGAGTAATATTATATTGAAGTGTGTTAGAACTTAAGCTTTGTTCCCAATGTATTAAGAATTCAAGTTTATTGGTGATAAGGATTATCACATTCTTCTAGCAAAAGCTTGGTATAAATTTATTAGAAATGTTGGACTGCATAAAGATGATTTTTTTTTTTTTTGAAGAAACATAATGGTATTGATGTTAGAAGACTGATTTCCATTGTTTGTGTACAAAAGTAGAATACTTTATATTGATTTTTTCAATTAAGTTCCTTTGTTTGTTCTTTTATTTGTATTGCAATATTTTAACAAATACTTTTTTATTGTATCGAAAATTCATTATTTTATGTGGATGTTAATTTTTAAAAACAGTTTATTGTCGGGTTACAAAGATTTGAATTTAGTGATTGTTATATGGTCTGAGGTTTTTTTTCATAATTTACTTAAATATTTATTTTTTTACTTTGTTTGTGTGTTTGTTCCTTTACTAATATAACATTTTTTTTAAATACTTTTAAGGATCACAACTTTGTGGGTTGCAACAAGAGGTCCATACCTTTTTGGTCAGACAAAATGAGGACAGTTACTTTTCAGAATGACAATTTAAAGGACTATAATTTTAAAGAGTCGTGAATTTACACACAATCAGCCGTAATAAACCCAAATTGAGATTGAATTTAGTCTGCATGTAGGCCAAATTGGGTCAATTAACCCGAATTCAGATCGAATTCAGCCCAAGCCGGACCATGTAACATATCCCAATTTGGGTTGACTTGTGCTGGTTTGACCTCAATTTATAACAATTTTACTACTTTCTATTTGAACAATATTAAAAATAATTATAGTGGATCATGTATAGGTAGTTTAAGTTTTTCTTTAATTATTATTTTTTTTTTTTTTTGCTGAAATCAAATCTCATTTATTTTCAATACCATCCAACAAGTCGAGTCACTCGCCTCTTCAAACTAGTGGTGAGAGACATGAATAGTGTCATTGTATAAGAGTATCTATAAGTCAGAAAGACTTATTAAGTGTGAAATAAACCAATAAATAAATATAATTTATGTAGATGCATGATATTTTTACTTTTCAAAATTAATCAAACTGTCTTATTTTTATTTTTATTATATTCTACTTTTTATTACTTTATATTTCATTAGTAAACCATTTATAGACAATTTAATTTTTTTCTCCAAATGTATCAGTTGAAATTCAAAGTGATCATTTTGAATTTTATTTGAAGAAAAATTAAAACCAGTATTGAAGGATGGTGAAGTAATTGAGCTTTCTGTAAAATGCAATAATATTTCATTTAAACGTTGCATGGGGATATTTCTAAATTTCTTACTGAAATTGTAAGTTTAATCTGTTTTTCATCTTTTTTTTTAGCACATACAAGTTTTGAGTGAAAAGTTAACTGGACTCGGGTTATTATGAACTGGAGATTTGTTCTCAATTTAATTTGCAACCCTTGATTTGAGTCTGTCATCACCGAGTCATTTTAACCAACCATCTTGGTACGACAAAATATAGAATGAAAATGGTCCATACATGAATCATTGGAGGGTATTAGTTGTTTTCAATTAAGATTTTTAGTTTTTTTCACCGAATGATATTAGTTGTATTCACTGATGAGTATTAGTTGTTTAATGAAAATAAACTAAGACTCTTTAGTGAAGACAATTAAAATTCTTCAGTGAAAACAACTAATACTCTTTAGTAAAAATAACTAATACACTTTAATGATTCATGTATGAACCAATTTCAATCTATACATACTTCTTGGTAAATATTGATTGACTCGACATCCTCTATTTTTCAATGTATACTATTCTCCAATAGTTCCCTACTCAGGCATCTTAGATAATATGATTATAAAAAAAGACATGTTCAAATATTTTCAATGGTATTTCAATATTATATAAATAATTTTAAATTGTACAGATTTTGATTATATTTAAGATTAATATCAAACACACTATTTGATTAAGATGAGTTGATGGTAAGAATTATAAAATTATCCGTTATTCTTTATAAATATCTATTTTATAATAAAATATATAAATACTTTTTCATGTTATACTTACATATAATTAGAAATAAGGAATGAAAAAAATGAAACAATTGTGTGAAATAAATGCGACATTTGTAAAACATAAAAAGTATATATAACTATATATAAAAAAATATAGTAATGAAAATGACTTCCATGCAAATGGTCATTTAAGATGATATAAATATGTATCTAACTATATATGTGTGTGTGTGTGTGGAGTTTGTAGGATGTATATAATATATGACAAAACAAACATCAATTATAGCTATCAAAACTTGAAAATAAAATACTTGATTCCATTTACTTTCTAATTTGTAAGATAGTTTAAAATAAAAACAAACTGAAACTCATCTTTGCTGCTAGCGTCTCACAAAAAAAAAAATCAATCTTTCTTTTGTATGCAATATTTTGAAGAAACAAATATTTTGAAGACAATATTTTGCATTACTATTTATTGTAACTTTTTTGTTCATTAAAGTATATAAGGACTCAATAAGATGTCTCCAATTTATACCTTTGACTAAAGATAAAAATTCATTGAAAATTTTGTAAGGCTTGAAGTGTATTTTGCATGTGTGTACGAGTGAATTACTTATTGAGATTATGAATATTTGACTTGAAGCGATGTTACTAACTTCTACTAGTCGCTTACCCGCAAGCGGACGGGTTCACTGTAGTATAAGTACGTATAATGACCAAGTAGTATCGAACCCAAGGGATGGTGTATATGCGAATAGATCCCTGAAGATCTACGCGTCGTAGTTAATATGAGTGTATGTTTTTGGATTTGAAAATTAAAAGAATTAAGTCTAAACTAAATTACTCTACGAATGCAAAAGGAAAATTAAACTAAGTATCTAAGGTGTGTATGCAAGTATGAGATGGTGATGCTCAGGATAGGAATCCCTACGTATACTAACGGAGCAGGTACATAATCAAAGTAATCGTGACAAACAAGAATTAACCTAAGTAAAAGATCGTAGAATGAAAGCTCAAGATTTATAACCCTAATACTTTATCCTAGCAATCGACTTCACTAATCCACTAACAAGTTAATAGATAGCGCTTAATTAATGAGACCCTAATTTAACTAAGGTGATGCGGTCGTCCTCCTTCGCTAAACCGGTAGATGAATTAACCCTTTCTAAACCCTCTCGGTAAGACTACTAATCGTTATTGAGTGATGCGGTCGTCCTCTCTCTAACACTTTCATACGAAATTCAAAGGTAAAGTTAAGATTAATTATAAGAATTCATTAATTAAGAGAATTAAAACTAACGTCATGAATTACCCTAATTACGTACCCACATCCTACTTCTACGAGTTCATCCTACCCTAAGCATGCAAGGGTTTTAGCTAGACATGACGTTAACAAACATAAAAGCAATAGAAGAAACAACGAACATAAACATAATGAATTGAAGAACGAAAATATGAAACATGAACTAGGGTTTAAAGAAATAAATACTAAGAACTGAAATTTAATTACTTAAAACGAAGTTTCAAAGTGTTTAAAGAAATCAAACTAATGAAAAAAAGGAGCTAAGAAACGAAAAGAAACTAAGAATTCGTATGCAAAACCTCAACAAAACGTAAATAGAGCTTGTTCCTCTCCAAAAACTAAGTCTAAAGTTATTTCTAAAGTTCGGGGATCCTTCAAAACGTGTTTGGAAGAGGTATATATAGGCACGGGTCGAAACGGGAGTTAATGGGCCGAAAATACGCATCCGGAGGTAAAAGTCCGAAGTTGCTCGAGCAAAATGCTCGAGCGGTCCCGCTCGAGTAGTGTAGCTCGAATGACACAATCGCTCGAGCGGTTTCGCTCGAGCCGGTCGAGCGCTGAAATTACACTGTATGTTTTGGGCGCTCGAGCAATTCGCTCGAGCGGTGGCGCTCGAGCTGCTCGAGCGCAAGAAAAGTTCTGTAAGTCTTAGGCGCTCGAGCAATGCGCTCGAGCGGTGGCGCTCGACCTAGTCACTCGAGGGACTTCCAACTCATCCCAACTAATACTTTTCCTCGTCCGCACTAATACCAATCGTATTTCTTCAATATCTTCTCATCCGGGTATCCGTTTGAGTCGATTCAAAGTCCTACGAACTTCGTTTTTCGTCCTCTATTCACCTATGAGCATCAAAGAGACAAATTCATCAATGTGTAGAAATAATGCTCAATTGACTCTAAATAATCGATAAACTCGACCAAGATTGGGGTATTTCAAGCTACGAATCATGACAATTTCACGCCTAATCAACCCCCCCAAACTTACCATATTGCTTGTTCCCAAGCAACGAAATAATAAGTCAAGTGAAATTGTTAGGAATGAGTCAAAAAAAAATCAATTAGTGCAAGCAAATGAACTCGAGCTTCAAAGATCAATCACCCGTATACTCACTCATTTTCTTTTATCATACTCATGCAACAATTACAAGAAACACCAAGATCAAGCATGGATGTGCACTCAACGATGTGTTTCGCTCCCTCACAAGTGTATAACAATGATCAAGGGACTCACTCAAACAATCAATCACACAAATTGGCAGCCATAGGCTTGTAAGTGCTCTTAACTTCGACCGTACTCTAGAAATCAATGCCGAATCAAAAAGGGCTTTTCTCAAGGTTGTAATGTCGGCTCTTTGGACAGGTGGGATAACAATATGGGTTAGTGACTTAAGTGAATGGAGAATAGAAAGTCAAACTTTGGCACTTCGAGATTAGGAACAGACTACTTCAAACATATTCAATCAACACTCTTTCAATTCCACTTCTCTCAACACTTCAATCTTTTCTTTCTCACTCTTTTCACTTTTTTTTTCTTTTTCGCACAACACATGAGCTCATTTTTTCTTTTGCTTGTTCTCAATTTTTTTCTCTTTTTCCCACATCTCATAACTTCATCACACCTTCTTCTCATTTTCACTCAACAAACAACCTTTTCCTTTTTCAACTCAATTCACTCCCTTCACATTCACACTTTCCTATTCTCCACTCAAATTGGGATAAAAAGGCTTAGGAATTGGAATAGTGTTCATATGTGCTAGCAAATAAAATAGGCTTTAGGCTTAAAGGGGCTAACAAGGGACACATGTCATTGGTAAGGAAAATTTTGGCTAAGTGACTCAATTAAATCAAAGATGGCCTAAGATCACATTCGGCATATCAAACTGGACACAATCAAGAAGCAAGAGCACACACAAGTTCTAGCATCCTCTAAGGTGATGATTCACTCACAAACGAAGAGATTAAATCATGCATTTAAATCTCGTAAGGCTCAACTCTCACGGTTTTCACATCCATGCTAGTCTAGTGCACTCTCACTCTCATCACACAAGTACTCAAAAGAAAAATTCACAAGCATACAAGTTCTTTCTCAAATCAGCTCAAACTCAAACACTCACACAAAAGAATTTCTAACTCACCCTTACAACTTACTCTACTCATCAAATCATACTCAAAGATAGCAATCAGCAAGCACAAGATGATTGATAGGCATGAAATATGCAATCGCGAGTCAAATCAAAATCACCCCAAGGAGTATCTCAAGGCACCCAATAACTAACTCAACTCAAAGATAAGGGGTGCTCCGGTGCAATGTAAAAAGAAAACATATAAAAAAAACACCACCCCCCCAAACTTCGACCTTGCGAAGAGGTCTAAGTTTGGGGTTGTGGGTTACCTCAACCAAACAATTCAGTTTCTCTTCATCAACTTGGCACACTCCCTTGCTTGAGTTGGTCCTTTCAATCTGAATAACTCCATGATACCTTTACTCCTTTAGAGACAAGCCTACAAGCAACTCACTCAAAAACGAGATTAAACATACGACTCAAAATAACTCCCTAATAATTAAAAAACTCAAAGCAAATAAAAATTAATGGGTTGCCTCCCATTCAGCGCTATTTTTAAGGTCCTCATGCCGGACCAAGCTCAAAGGAGCTTATGGGACATCATACTCAAATTTACCTCCCTTACTCTCATAAGAGTGGTGTTTGAACTCCTTTCCTTGATGCCCCTCCATCATGAGTTCCTTTCCTCTTTTCTCATTCCCAAGTGTTATGGGTCTCAACTCCTTCTTTCCTTTATCTGGAGGAGTCTTACCAAACAAGTTCTTGAATTTTGACTTCTTCTTCTTAACTCCTCGTTTTCCTTCTAGCTGGACCACGTCCACTTTCTTCACCTCTTCATCCTTCAACTTCTTCACTTTATCCCTATCAAAAGAATCAAGATCATAATGCTCATGGGTTAAATAATCAAGTGAAGGACTAACAAAATCATGAATATCAGAAGGATTAGGGATAGAAGGTGTGTCTTCAACACGAGGATCAATTGCATCCATGCAATACAAGCTCTCATCCTCCCTCGGGTGCTTCATGGCTTCATATAGGGAGATCTTCACTTCTTGATCATCAACCTTCAACGTAATCTTCCCATTTGCCACGTCTAGCACCATCCCCGCCGTAGCTAAGAACGGTCTTCCCAAGATCAATGAAACGTGCTCATCTTCCTCCATCTCTAGCACTACAAAGTCGGCTGGAAAAATGTGATCTCCTACTCTCACTAGGACGTCTTCAACCACACCTTGAGGTCGAGTAATAGACCGGTCGGCAAGTTGAAGCGTCATCATTGTGGGTTGAAGTTCAACACCTTCCAACTTCTTGAAAAGCGACAAGGGCGTGAGATTGATGCTCGCCCCTAAATCACATAGCGCTCCTTTCTTGATCCCGTTCCCAATATCACATAGGATCGTGAAGCTCCCGGGATCCTTCAGCTTCGGTGGAAGCGCCTTGTGCACTAATGCGCTAACCTCGTGGTTCAATTGCACCAACTTCGGCTCATCCACTCGCCGTCTTTTCGCGATCAAGTCCTTCAAAAACTTCGCATAGTGCGGCATCTGTTCCAAAGCATCATAAAAAGGAATGTTAATATGCAATTGTTTAAAAACATCAAGGAACTTAGCGAATTTCTCATCAAGTTTCTTTTTCATGAAGCGTTGTGGATACGGGACGGGTATCACAGATTTGGGTACCCCCCATTCATCTCTTTCTGTTTCTTTCATTTTATCCCTTGCTTCCTTTGCCTTTTTCCACTTAGGAACTCTCTCAACCTCCTCAAGGTCTTTGTCCTGATGGGACCATCCACATCTTTATGCTTCTCAATCCCTTCACTATTAATCCCCTTCTCAACTTGGGGCATCTCAGAATCAGCAGGCATCTGAGGACCTTCATAGTTGGTTCCACTTCTTAACTGGATAGCCTTGCAATGCTCTTTCGGGTTCCCTTCCGGCATTCTATTCACCGACTTTGCAATCTGGCTCATCTGGAACTCTAAAGAAGTGAACCTTCTATTGTTCTCTTGTTGAGTTCTAGTCCACTCAACATTCATCTTCTGGAGCTCTTGATCTCGATGATCGTCTTTCTTATGCAGCTCCTTCACATCGTACTCCAAGGATGACAATCTCTTGCTCCCTTCCTCCACCTTCTGAAGGATAGCTCTCAACATCTCCTCGGTTGATGCACTTCCCTCTCCACCAGGAGGTTTAGACCCCGGATCAACACCTGCAGGAACAGTAACACCAGCTTTTGGGTTAGCATAAGAAAAGTTCTCATTCTTCCTCCATATGTTTTGAGGAGGCTGCTGGCCTCCTTGAACTCCTTGTGTGTTCCTCCATTGATTTTGAAGTGGCTGAGGGCCTGGAGGTATAAATGGCTGACCATAAGAAGGTCTTCCATACTGATTTCCACCTTGGTAGCCATTCTGGTTGTAATACGGCCCTCCCATGTAATTGGCTACCTCTTGCTGTCCGCTGGGCTGGTCTACCCTCTCATTCTCTACTGCATGCTCTCCACCCAAACTCTTCCCCAACTCGAGGTTGTTGATCTTTTCCATCATGGCCATCAGCAGCCTTCTCGTTCCTTCTCCCTCTTCAACCTGATGCACTCTCTGAAAATCTGCATCTCCACTCCAAGCACCGGCATTCGTGACAATGTTGTCCACGATCTCCCTACACCTCTCTATGCCTTAGTTCAAGAATGCTCCGCCCGCACAGGCGTCTAAATGGTCTTGCCCCGCCTTGTTGGCACCACTGTAGAAGAATGCCATAATATCCCCCTCATTGTACCCGTGTTGCGGGCACTCTATCAGCATGTTTGAGTATCTCTCCCACGCTTGGCGTAAGTCCTCTCCTTGCTTCTGGCGAAAGGATGAGATCTCAATTCTAGCCTTGATCGTCCTAGATGGAGGGTAGAATCGCTCGAGGAACAGACGCTCGAGCTCGGCCCAAGTGGTAATACCTCCCTGCGGAAGCGTATTATCGTACCACTCCTTGGCTATTCCCGTCAATGAGAATGGGAACAGCCTAAGCCTCTTGGCATCTTCAGACATGCCATTATAATTAAATGTTGAGGCTATCATGAGAAAGCTCTTAGGCATAATTAGCACTAATTAATCCAAAAATTCACTTATTTTAAAAGTTAATGTCTTTAAATTGTCAGCTCGGAGAGAGTTACGGTCCTCATTTTTCCAACCCGGAGAGTTTTTGTCCTTATTTTTCCATTCCCCCAACTATATAACACCTCGAAAAGTTAATGTCTATCACTCAATCCTCAATGCGAAAGTTAATATCTTGAAAATATTTTTTTAAGGACCGTAGCTTTGGGGTTGACAATTTAAGGACCATAATTTCTAAGAGACGCGAATTTAGGCACAATTGGTCTAATAAACCCAAATTGGGCCCAAATTAAGCCCCAAGTCAGGCCAAACCGTGTTAATTAGCCCAAAATTTAGATCGAATTAAGCCCAAACGGGTCATGTAACATAGTCTGATTTGAATTTATTTGAGATAGTTTAACCTTAATTTGCAACTTTAAAAAAATTATTGTCTTTAATTACAATCTCAAAAGTTATGTTCCCCATTTTGCCACTCACTAAGTTACAATGCTTAAAAAAAATTCCCATGACTTGAGATACTCATTTTTGTTAAATTTGTCTTCATCATTTGTTTTTTTTTTTTTAAATTTCATCTATGTATTTTTACGATTATATTGTAAAATTATTTTTTGCTCATAAATAACATTAAATTTATTATTTAAACGTCTTAAAAATAAATAACATAGTTTTTGTTTTAAATATCAAAAATCAAATATGAAAAATTACTAATCAAATTAAATACGATATTTTTTATAGATGATACTTTTGTAATAGAATATAGCTATCTTACAACTTTATGTTAATAAGTTCGCCAACTTCTTAAGTCACTCACCTTTTTTTTTAAACTAAATATACCATTTTAAAATTATAATTTTTCCAACATATAATATTTGCACCTACGTCTCTAGCTAATTTCGTATAATATGACCGTTTAACTCATTATTTGTATGATGCGAATGTTTGCATTAATCTTATGTGATTATAATGTGTAATAATCATTATGTATTGTGTATATTGAAAAATATTATTTAATGATAGTTGATTACTTGACTTGATTCCTTACACTGCATGACTATTATTAAACTTTCACAGTTTTTATTTAACTAAAAGAGTACTAAAATAGAAAAATTGCCTTTATACCTTCAGTATCTACACACGAATCACCAGTATTTTCATGATTTCTTATGGTCAGTGTATCCTTCATATATACTCTATGTTTGATGTTCTACATCTGTTGAATAATTTAAGAAGATTTAGTAGTTTATATAAATTAAAATTGTAACAAAAATATAGCATATAATGAGTTTATATGTATAAGTTTTAACTTTCATTGTGATGATGTTTCATTTCCCTTTCACAATTTACGTTTACTCCATATATGATTTTATATATCTGCAGATTTATGCACAAACATTTACATATAAATATATATAAGTTTAACATTAACCTAAACACAGTAAAATATATATTTATCTAAATAAATTTGAATCAATTTTTAAAGGTTAATTGCATAAAAAATCACGAACTTTATAGTCTTTATCAATTATAACATGAACTTTTAAAGTTTGCAATTCGATGTATGAAATATTTTATTATTGCAATTTAATACATGGTGTAAATTTTTTAGGTTACTCTATACATGATGTAATTTTTTGGCAATACAAACACTACGTGGTAGCTGAAGCCGCCACCAAAAACACGTCACACGCTACATCAAATGTCAAAACTAGAAGAAAATAACTTTTTTTTATTTCAAAATATTTTTTTATAAAACATTTCTCAAACGTGGTCTAATAATAGTGAAAGATAGTTAAAAAAAAATTGATTTCTAATATTTGTACAGATTTATATGTTATGAGACATTGCTTCTACATAAACTAGAAAACACCAATATTTATAATTCACTATTAAACATGTATGAGCAATATTTTATAAAATAACATTTTGAAATATTAAAAATAATAAAATTTTGTAGATGTGACATTTGACGTGGTGTGTGACTCGTCTTTGGTGTTGGCTCCGGCTGCCACGTATGCGTACATATCGCTGAAAACTCAGACCATTTATCAAATTGCAATAATAAATTAGTTTGTGCATCAAATTGCAAATTTTAAAAGTTTATGTTGTAACCGATAAAGACTATAAAGTTCATGGGTTTTTTTTTTTTTTTTACAATTAATCCATTTTTTAATGTTCCTTCCTTATCATTTTTATAAAAGTCGCCAATCTCACTTGAAGTCATCACCGATCTAACCCCTTTTCATTAGAAAATAATTTATATCTATATCAAGAAATAATTATTGTCTAGAATATTTCAATACAATTCATTGATTAGTTTTCTGTGTATGAAAGTTATATATTAATTTTGATAAGTTCAAATTACCTCAACTAAATATATCAAACACAAAAGTCATTATCTTAAATTTAGAACAGTCAATTGTTCTGTATTATGAATAATCATGTTAGTTGGCATAATAGTGGATAAAAGTTCTACCGCTAAAAAACTGGGTTATCAGTTTTAGAATAATAAAAATTTGTATAATTTCAACAGTAAACTGTAATCCAGTAGTGTCCCACTGCACATCAATGATAATATATATATATATATATATATATATATATATATATATGTGTGTGTGTGTGTGTGTGTGTGTATGTATGTATTATTAAAAGTATACCATGTATTGTTTTGCCATTGTTTTATTTGTAAATAATTTTAATTAATTATGTTACGAATATAACAAAGGTCATTTAATCATTAATTTATGAGTATGTATAAAGTAAAATTGGTTCATAAATAAATTATTCTAGGGTATTAGTTGTTTTTTTCTAAATAATACTCCATCTGTTCCCTCTTAACTTTCACACTTTCCTATTTTGAATGTACCACAATAACTTTCACACCCTATTTTTGGAAATAATTTATACATCTAATCTAAAATTAACCCACCCTCAATTAGCCCAATTAAAAACCCAACCCAATTAAATAAACCTAACCCAATACATATACTCAGCCCAATATATACAAATAATAATCCAATACATACCCATTATTCATCTATTCCCTATAAGTATTCTCTAGATTATTCTACACTCATCTTTACTCTTCTCGATCTCTCTCTCTCGTTTCTCCCAAATCCTAGCCGTCGACTCCTCATCTCTCCCTCTCCACATCTTCCCCCCTCTTTCTCTCTCACGATGTATGCAGACCTTTTCTTGATTCCCTCCAATTATTCGGAGTTAGAATCCATGGTCGTCTTGGATACCGAATCTGATGACGACGACATCGTCGTTCCGAATACTTTTTTGGAACAAATCCCCTTTTCTGAGTTCGATTGTGAAAGTCCTATGTCCGATTTGGTGAGTTTGGAGGCCAATTTGGAGCCTCTCATGTCCGATTTGGTGATTCTAGAGGCCGATTTGGAGCCCCCTATGTCCGATTTGGTGATTTTGGATGCCGATTCGGAGCCCCCCATGTCCGATTTGGTGATTTCTCAGTCCGATGATGTCCAATCTGTGATTTCTCAGTCCGACTTTGGAACATCCCCCTTCGATTCAGAGCCACCCATCAATGATTTGGTGATTTTGGAGGTCGATTCGAAGCCCCCCATATTCGATTTGGTAATTTCTCAGTCCGATTCGGTGATTTCTCAGTCCGATTCGGAGCCCCTGGCTTGCATGTTTGATTTGCCCTATTATAAGAATTCAAACTTTGAATTCCCCGATTCCTCTGAGATCCCTTACTTTGATGCTCCACCATCTAGAATTATATGGCTTGATGTGCTCAGCTTCGAGTTCCACATGCCTTACTATGGTTCTTTTTATAAAGGGCCAGAAGAAAAAAGTGATGATTGCAAGGCGTTGATCCATTCTATGGTGAAAATATATTGTCCCATCTTTGAGGTAGTTCTCTTTCAAATTTACAGTTTATGTTGTGCAGAATTGCATAATTATTTGGGTTTAGGGTTGATTATTTGGTCTGCACCAGTCTCTTTTGTGATTATCTGGTATGACTCAGTCTCGGTTGTGATAATTTGGACTGGACCAGTATCGGTTGTGATTATTTGGTCCATACCAGTACATGTATGCCAAGTATATTTGCATTAGAGTCACCACTAGGTATTGTTCCTAGTTTAGGAGACCTTGTGCAATGGTATGATGCATTAAAGACACCACTAAGCATTTAACCTAGTTTAGGAGACCTTGTGCAATTCTATGATGCCTTAGAGTCACCACTAGGTTAATATTTCTAGTTTAAGAGTCTTTTTGCCCTATGATGAAATATTTCTGAGGGCTTGTGTGGCTAAAGATAAACTACCAATCATGTTTGACTGATCTTGTACACATTTGTGGTGATTTGAGTTGGGATACAGCCCCTTGTATGATGGTTTGGTCCATACCAATCCATATTTGCCAAGTATATTTGCAATGATATCATGTTTGATTGATCTTGTACACATTTGTGGTGATTTGAGTTGGGATACAGCCCCTTGTATGATGATTTGCTCCATACCAGTCCATATTTGCCAAGTATATTTGCAATGGTATCATGTTTGATTGATCTTGTACACATTTGTGGTGATTTGAGTTGGGATACAGCCTCTTGTATGATGATTTGGTCCATACCAGTCCATATTTGCCAAGTATATTTGCAATGGTATTATGTTTGATTGATCTTGTACACATTTGTGGTGATTTGAGTTGGGATACAGCCTCTTGTATGATGATTTGCTCCATACCAATCCATATTTGCCAAGTATATTTGCAATGGTATCATGTTTGATTGATCTTGTACACATTTGTGGTGATTTGAGTTGGGATACAGCCCCTTGTATGATGAATTCAATGAATATATATGATGATTTTGTCCATATCAGTCCATATTTGCCAAGTATATTTGCATTAGGGTGACCACTAGGTATTGTTCCTAGTTTAGGAGACCTTGTGCAATGGTATGATGCATTAAAGACACCACCAGGTATTTAACCTAGTTTAGGAGACCTTGTGCAATTCTATAATGCATTAGAGTCACCAATAGGTTAATAACCTGGTATAGGAGTCTCTTTGCCCTATGATGAAATTTTTCTGAGGGCTTGTGGGGTTAAAGATAAAACATCCATCTATTAATATGATTGATCTTGTACACAAAAAGTTTGTTTACAACATAAACACCTCCTACTTTGTTCTAAAAAACTTACATATCTGAATATGTTTAAGTTGTAAACTTCAAAAAGTTAATAAACATTAGCTTGCATAATCTGATATCAATATCCTAGACCTGACATTAGAGCACCTAGTTCATATGTCAGTCCATTCACCTCTCCAGCTTCAATCAAGAACTGTATGCAACCCCTTACCAAATCTTCATCAACCTCTAGGCTTATTGGCAGCCTACCTTCTCTTATGAGTCTTTTTTTGTTCATATGTGGCACTTTGTATTTGTTGTGTCCCTTAGTCTTCATAATTTCCACTAGGCAACTTTGTAGGCTAAGGAAAACATTGTTAAGTGAAACCGCTGTCATTTTCTCAAATGACTGCAACACATTTGTAACTAACTCATCAATAGTGTAACTCGTAGTGTCCACTTGTAGTGACTGAATTGCTCTAAACCAACCCAAATCTAAAATATTTGTATCTGGTGAGTTTAGGGGTTGGCATGCAATGACGATGTTAAATCCATCTGAGCTAGCAGCTGCCCTAAAATCTGGATCATTATTGCTTATATGTGGTTTGGCATTATCTTGTTGAATGATGATGTTTTTGCTTGCATTAGGAAGCCATTTGGCCTTAATTGCTGGTATAACCTGAAAATGAAAAGCAATATGCATGTTAATGTCACCAATAAGAGTATACAACTTGTTATGGAGACTTAACTATGTTTGATTATGCTGTATGATGATATTTGCAATCTGACAGTGCTTAATATGATGAGTTTCTTGATCAAACATGATATTTGTGCAAGCAATATGCATGTTAATGTCACCAATAAGAGTATACAACTTGTTATGGAGACTTAAATATGTTTGATTATGCTGTATGATGATATTTGCAATCTGACAGTGCTTATATGATGAGTTTCTTGATCAAACATGATATTTGTGCAAACAATACGCATGTTAAATGACAAAAAGTTTGACATTTAAATACCTGATTCAATAGACATGCTTTTGTGACTTCCTTTGTGATTGAATCAATTGGTTTAGTAACCAATGTCCCCCTTACTCTATTCTTTGAGTTTCTTTGTACTGGTTCTAGCCTTGTGAAAGGTCAAATGCCTATTTTCCCATCAAATGCTTGTTGTCCTGTAGTTGCATTATGTGGCCTAGAAACAGCACACATGAACATAACCTTGGAAATATACCTCTTTGATTTGCATGACCTATAAGGTTCTTCCTCTCCTTCAGCAATGTAATAATTCTCAGTTGTTCTTGATATGTAGAACCATTTTTCATCTATGTGAACTACATGGAACATACCTGAAAATTTGATTGTATTGGCATCCCTATCATGTACCAATGCATTCAAACTGAACTTGATCCTTTCTATCTTGTTCTTCTCTGTAAGAGTTGGTTTGATTGCATTTGAATGTTTTCTGATCAACCCTGCTTTTATCCATCTACAAACTTGTGTTTTGCTAACACCCAACTCCCTAGCAAGACTTCTTAATGTGCTTCTCTTTTCAAATTTTATGGCCTTGAATCTTTCAAGATCAAAATGTAAGTGTTTCTTCTTTGTTTGTCCCTTCTTGTTGTCCTTCATTTGGACTGGAAGTCCTTCTAACAGCTGTTGTCTTGCAACTTTCCAAATGTATTGCACAGTCCTTCTTGTAACCTCAAACATTTCAGCAGCTTCGCTGATCTTTCCATGAAGCACAATCCCATTTTTAGAGTTTGCAATGAGAAACTGTGCAGCTCTATTTTTCTCATCTAAGGTGAGATCTTTTCTTGGATCTGTCATTTTATATGTGGTTGGTGTTTATGTATTGAATGTTGCATTCAATACACTAATGAGGGTATTTATTGTGTTTCAACAGGAGGGAAATGCTGAGTTTTGAGTATTTGGGAGTAGTTAATGCAGATTTGACACTTGATGTGGTCAAAAAAATGGTGGGAAGTTCAAATTTTTCAACTTTTGGGGGAATTTAGCAGCTCAATTTGGTGATTTCTGTATTTGGGGAATTATTTTGGGATGTATTGAGCTATCTCTAAATTCTGGACAGTATTTAATTTTGTACAATTACTGTATTTTGGAACAGTAAATTAGTTGAACAATATGTATTTTGTAACAGTGAATTATTGAACAGTACATGTATTTTGGAACAGTGCACTCGTATTCAGTTGGCTGTTAACTTAGACTGAAAGTTAATCAATTATATTTAACATATCTAATACACTTGTTAATTGGTCAATAAGTCAATAAAGCAAAAGTTTCTTAAAAAGTGTGCTCACTCCCCTCTGAAAGTTAAGAGGGGACGGAGGGAGTATTAGTTATTTTTATTGAAGGATATTAATTATTTTTATTGAAGGGTGTTTATTTCTTTTTATTATACAATTGATACTATTCGGTGAAACAAGAAATGTCATATATTTTTGTCAAAGCAACTAATATCCTTTAATATTTTATGTATGAATCATTTCTACTTTGTGCTTTCTCTTTGTTTATATATTTTTGTAGGTTTTATTTGAAAGATACTCCCTTCGTCTCACTATTTCTTTCACATTTGAAAGTGTCACATTGTTTAAGAAAAAATGTGTTATGTGAGTGTAGAGTTGAATAAAATAATGATAATTATATACTTTATTATTTTTTGTGATGCATAATTATTTCTTTTTAGTGGCTTGAAAATATTTGTAGAATGTGTAACGCCCCGAATCCAAAACACATAAATATCTCAGATTCGAGGTGTCACTTGTGACTAAAATCTGAACTATAAAATTTTCGATATAAAAAGGGATAACAAAATGAGAGATGAGTTTTATGCAGCGGAAGAAATGAGTATATTATTTAAATAAGTATCTCAGACATAATATATATATATATATATATATATATATATGAATATGAAGCTTAGTATTTAACAGTAACATTTTATTTAAGTGGGGAACTCCGTGTCGTCTCTATTACTGTCCTTGCTCCACGAAATCATAATCTGCAAGGGTTGTAAAAAGGAGGGGCGTGAGATTTGAATTCTCACGTATGGGTGATTTGCAACGTCATGGGATTGGTAAAACCGAAGTATATTAAATTGTACTCATTGATAAAGTATATAATTTATTTAAGCAGTTGACATATAAATATGAATAACATATATCACAGAAGTAACAAGCTCACGTAATAATTAATTGGGCATGACAAGTTTCACATTCACATAATTGATATATCACAAGTTGATTCACATTAAGGGGCAAAGCCCAAAATCATTTCAGTATCGGCCCAATCTGCCAAAATCACTTTCCACATATTGTAAATCTCTTCCAAACCATTTTCGTACGACCATACTCGACTTGTTCCACTTCCAAAAACCTTACTCCTTCCAACCACTGACAAAATAAATAACGCAAACCATCAATGGCCTTATTCCCAGTGCGCAACGTAGGCGTCTGACCCGGGGACCAGATCTGTTTGAATCAACAACCTTGATTTTGGGGGCGTCCTCGACAGCTCCCCGGAGGTTGGATTTAATACCCGAACCACAACTCCGTACTTACTGACTTTCCGTCCTTTTATAAAACTGACATTTTAAAAACGTGGAGGGAAAATCCTCGATTTGCAATCAAATTGATTCATGCTCACATACGCCCTTAGTCATGCAACAGTGATTGATTTGGATTCAACAATAGGTATTTCGTATCATATATATATGTATATCACATAATTCAAACAGTTATATAATAGTAATACATTTATGTTGGATTAATTGTTTTAGATTTATTTGGTCGAGTTCAGAGTATACCAGCACAATGTATTATAAGCAGATCGATCAACAGATCATCACCCACCTCTTAACTTTATAGCTAAGTTACAACTGTCTTGAAATTCTTTTGGAAGATAACTTGCGTTGTAGAGACGTCTCGAGTGAGATACAAACAGAAGGTCGGATCCCTCGTGCGTATTCCAACTAGCACTGAATCCTAATATGAAATCATTTGATTAAATAAAAGGGCTTTGGATTATCGAAAGGCTTAGAAGTTCGTGTTACGAAAACAAGGAAGTTGTTATCTTAAAAACTTATTTGATAGACTTACTCAAAGTCACACACTATTTTGGTAAATACACCACTTCTAAAAGGTTGGTGCATTAGGAGGTGTATTTACTAATTTCCTTGTTATAATACTATTTCGACTTCTATAAAACAATCTTTTGATATTCTAAAACTTTTATAACTAAAAGTTTTTTTTATAAATTAAAAGTATATCCAAATAATAATATTCTTGAAAATAATTAAAAGACAAGAAATTTATTTAAGTAATGTTTTTATAATAAAAGTTTAATTTTAATATTATTCTTTCTAAAATCTATATTTTATTTTAAAAGAACTCTTGCATATAAATTTATATTTTATAGATATAACTCCCTTTATTAATCTTTTTAATTAAACTTTGACTTGAAGATGATATTTCTGGGCACATTATCCAGACCCATCATCTTGATCTCGTCAGTGGTCATATCCTTCCTTTCCTTAGGAATGGGTACGCCAATCTCAGGATCGTGATAACCCCTCCCTCTGACATTAGGGATGGTGATCTTGATCGGTCCTTCCCTGAGAACACACGGCATCTGGTCATGGATGGCATCAAGATGCGCTTCTAATCTGAACTTCCAATAGACAAAGTTAGATACAGAGAATTCAGGTAACGAAGCTTCAAGTCTCCTCGAAGTCATGATGATGCAAGTTTTATGAAAAGCAAACTCAGATCTGTTCAGTGACCACCAACAGTCTCTCCTCTGAAACTATTAGTATTCAAAGTCAGTGGTCTTTTGAACCACTGCTCTGATACCACAAGACTGAGGAATACGTGTATGGGGGGGAATACACTTATACCAATTTTTTCAAACTTAAAACCTTGCTGAGTCCCCTTTACTCAGAGTGATAGAGAACTTGGAACTGATAACACACCTACTGACTACGCTTAGTGCAGGTCAGTTGGCTAACTATCAGTTTAAGTTCAGTGCGGAATGCGTGAGCCCTGATAGTTTAAAGTCTTGTTTAGTTTGCTTTCTGAAAACTTGTTGGTCCCACTAAGTAGATTAATTGTGGAAGCTTTAAAGATTATGTCTTTTTATAAAGATCTTTTATAAGAGCACTAAGAATAAAATTAAAACTAAAATCAGGAAAGCAGTAAATGGACCAGATATATAGTGGTTCGGACAACAAGTCCTACGTCCACTCTCTCTTTGATCAAAAGGGGTCTCACTAACCAACCAACAAACCACTTACGTACTGGAATTATGAAGTACCAGTTCCTTCTTACAATCACTTTAGATCTAACTTCGATCTAAAGTCTACAGCCTTCAACCTTTTCTTAGAGATGAACATGTTGAGATCCAATAACTCCTTTAAGAGTATATATGTAAGATAAGAGCAATAAGAGTGCTTAAGAGTGAATGAACAAGGCTTGGACAATGTCTTCTTGCGCGTGAGAATCTCTAGAGCCTTTCTTTGAAACTGCACTCTTGTATTTATAGAGGTGATTAGAGTATAGCCGTTGGAGAGTTAATCTAATCAGATCCTCTATTTAGGGAAGCTTTCAATCAATCAATTCCCTAATTGATTGATTGGGTTGGTGGGATCCTTGGATTGATTGACTTCAAAACTTTCCAATCCTGATCTTGTTGACTTGATCTAAATCACCAACGGTCAAGTGCTTCCAATGCCTAACTCTGATTCTCTCCAGAGAAGGCATGACCAGGTACCAGGTGACCTCAGTGTCTTCTGGTCTGGATCTGGTCAAGAACCAGAATACTCAGTAGATTTAAAAGATGATTCTGAGCATCTTTTGGTTCACCAGACTCGTCTGGTCTGGGGAAGGTTCTCTGCCTCTGGTCAGTCTCATCTGGTGAAGTCTTCTGGTGGAGTCTTCTGGAGAAGTCCTCTGGTGAAGTCCTCTGGAAGGTCTTCTGGTGACTCTTCTGGTGAAGTCTTCTGGTCTGGCAGTTCCCCTAGACTAAGTCCTATTCTAGTTTCTCATCTGGCTAATAGGTCCAGATGGTCCTATTACATTTTCTGGTTGTTTTAACTCATCAAAACTAACGACTTTTATCCTAACAAAACTTGATTACTTTACTCAGGATAGTGATTAGTAGGGCAGTGCTCTTTTTGAGGATCAAGCTGATTGATTCAAGCCTGATAAAACCAAATGCTTATGAATTAACAAGTAATATAACAGGTAAGCACAATATCAAAGCGGTAATAACACAGGGAGTTTAACGTGGTTCAGAGACTCAAGCTCCTACGTCCACGGCCTGATTTAACAGGAAATCCACTCAAGGTATTCTTGTTTTTAACGTGCCAAGGTGCACCAAGATCAGCTACCTCACTGACCTATACAAACTCCTCACTAACTTACTAACAACTTACTTCCAACAAACCTAACTTAGGGTTTTGGTTTCAGTTTGGATTCCAACTAAGTTGAGACTATCCTTACAAGACAAAGCTATGCTAAGGATTGGATAATCTCTCTAAGCTTAAGATAATGCTATTTCGCTCTTGGAATACAAAATAACTCTCAATAGCTAAGAAACACTTGGAAAATTTAGATGGTTTTGAGTGCTTCTTTTAAGGACAAATGCTTTGAGTGCTTGAGAGTTTGAGTAATTTCTGGCTTGAAAATTTCCCGTAACCTTGAATGGGTTCAAGGCCTTCTGTATTTATAGGTAATTTGAAAAGCTATCCGTTGGAGTGATAGCCTTCTAGTCAACTATGTAGAGTGGCTCAAACGGACATATCTTCATGCAGCAGCCGTCCTTGCATGGAATTAGGTAGTTGCATTAAATTCACATTAAATGCTTGCCCGTTGAATATGCAGTCTGAAGTCAGTCTTCTGTCAGGTTCCGTACGTACGTGTCCTTCCCGGATTGGTCCACGTCATCAGGTTGGTGAGAATGTCATAACTTATTCCTATGCTTCAGACTTGTCTTATTAAGTTCTTTTTGTCTCGAGCACAATGGTCTCGTCCTGACGTTGACATTCCTTTTGCATTGCTTGGCTTTACTCCAAGTCTTCCCATAAACTCAGTATCATCCTGTTCCCTTCAGGACTGAGTTAGTAATGACCTCAGGGTCATACTCTTCATCACTGACACTTACTCAGCCAGCTTAGAAGACTGCCATAAGTTCAGGATGGTAAACTTCGTCTTCAGGCTCTTGTCCTGATTGTCAACAGTAAGTGCTCCTCTTACTGAGTACCTGTGAAGTGTAAAATGACTAAGTACAAATCCTAACCAAGACTAGCCTGACAAAGACAACCAAAGGCAAATCATCTTTTCAGGGGCTTTGGGATCTTAATCAAAACTGACAATGTCCCAACAGTTAGAAACTTAGAATTAAAAAAATATATTGTATTCATTTAGTTTCTACAGGTCAACTTTTTTTTTTTTTTTTTTTTTTAATCAACTATGAAAATGTTTCAACACGGATGTGATATTTAGATTTCGTTTCTCTTTCCGGGCAAAAGCATTTTGAAAATTGTGTATATACAAGTTAGAAACTTAGAATTAAAAAAATAGAATTGTTAGTAATATATTATTATTTCCCTCGATACCTCTAATCTTTTCGGTTTTTTTAATCGAAATGTCCACGTTTAATGTTCTCGTATCTAAAATGAAGATACTAATACCCCACAACATTTTATTAATCACTTTAATTGATTAAGTATTGTTATTGCAATGCTTTGATGTGAATATCATTCATATCTATTTTATCCATAAATAATAATTTGTTCTAGAATGATTATGTGAATAAAAAATGAGAACATTAAAAACGGTGAGAGTGAGTATTATATATACAAAAGTTATAAATAGATTTAGACAAAAATTTGTATAAGATCGTTTCATGTCATGGATAATATAAAATAATATTCACCCCTACCAAAAGTGTTAATACGTCAATGTCCAAGTATACTTCATCTCATTGTCTAATGTCATTAGACGATCTCACACAAAATATACTCTTAAATTTAATAATTAAATTAGTGTAAAAGGAAGAATAAAATAAAATAATTCATAATTAGTAGTATATCATAAAATGTGAATAAGTGCAATATATATAGGTTGCATAAATTTCAAGAAAATGTATTTAAATGAAAAAATTATGTTCTTTAAATATAATTTTTTGTTTAGAAAAAAATAAACATTTCAAGATGGTATATAGCCCATTAAAAAAAAATTCCTAAACATTTTTAGAATAAAATGAATAAAGATTTCGAGATAGTATAGTAATTATTAAAACAGTCCATCTAAAGTCGATCCGTACAAAGTCCAGGGAGGTGTCTTTGATGACTTCTCATTTCTGCGTCTTTTTTTACCACCGTCATTTCAAGCTTACAGTTCAATAAAATTATCAAAAATCATCACATATATATTCTGACTAAAATCAATCGAAAAATCACATATTGAAAATAAGTTTGGGTTTGCTTTTTTTTTATGTAAACAATGCACAGGCATGTAATCCCATGAACTTGCTTGTTCGTCTAGGAGAAGTTTAAATAATACTTGCTCGCATAATTCACAAATTGATTCTCATTTTTTTATTATTAGCCGAGCAAGTCACAGTAGCAGTCCCTCCTTGCTTCGGCCTTCTCGAACAAAGGGTGCATGAGATGCCTCCGCCGAAGGAAAGGAAGATTAAGGGGGACCCGCCCTCCAAGGTGTTGGCCATGACGAACAAACCCGAGGGGTCGAGAGTTGCTTGGCAGACTGCCCCTCCACCAAGCGTTCCACCCCCATCCCCCCCTGCCTCATCTCCTCATGGGGGAAAAAGATTGAAGAGGGGTGATGGGACCCCTCTCAATGTAGCTGCCCTGGCCCCGAATAAGGGGAAAGATAAAGGGGGAAAAGGGCATGCTCGCCCCCACCACGAGGATGTTGCTCGCCACTCTTCCCTCGAGCCAACTGAAAAGGCGAGCAAAAGTGGGAAGGATGTCACTCCCATTCGCGGCCCAGAAGATATCACCCTCCTCGGTTGGGATGAACGCAAATTTGCCGAGTAAGTATACCTTCCTTTTTGGTAGTCTTAATTCCAGTTCTTCTCTCTTGAATTTTTCTAAGTGTAAGTCTATAACGTTGTTCGCAGATACCGGCCTGAGAACCACCCCTTGGACCAGGCCCCTGGAGAAGACTATCAATGCGCAGGGGGTGGCGGACAACTTCCACTACACAATACTTCAACATGCCAACACCCTTGTGACCGCCCAGAAGGGGATGGCCCAGCTCGCCGAGCTAGAGGATACTGTTTGCCGGTATGTCGGTACTGCTCGGCAGCTGATTGAGGAAAATGATGGCCTCATCAATAATTACGAGGCTAAAATTGCTCACCTGAACAATCAGCTTAACCTCACTCTCGACTCCGAGAAGAAACATCTCGAGGACATTCAAGGCCTGTCCGCTGAGCTGAAATGCAAAGAAGCTTTGCTCGAAGAAGGGGGAAAAGGCTAACTGCTGCCGAGCAGAAAATTGCCGAACTCAAGGCGGAAGTTGCTCGCCTTAAAGAGGTTGATACCAGTATGTACACCGGCGAGCAACTGGAGGCCGAGCTGCAAGTCCGATCTGCCCCCATCTCCAACCTAGGCTATATTTGCGCCTACGCCGACTGTATTCGGCTGGCTAATGCTTACGAGTACAGAGATTTGGTGGAGGAGATGGGCAAGGATTTGACTGAGTTTGTAGAGAACTATCCCCCACCTAACAATATTGAAATCCAATTGGGGGATATGGCAGATTATGAGGTTAAGATTGACCATCTTGACCCCAGTATCATTGTTACCCGTCCTCCACCCCCAACCGAGGAAGACGAGCAAGTTGCTCATGACGAGCAAAATGCTAATGTCGAGCAGGCTGCCCAAGAGCAGGAACTGAAAGCGGTCAAGGACCTGGCCAGGGATATGATCGTTGACCCTCATGTCGATCAAGTTCCAGATCTTACTTAGAGCGAGCAACAATAGAATTAGGACATAGAATTTCTCGATATTTCCTCTTGTAATAGCTGCTCGTTTTTTTTTTTTTTTTTTGTAGTACTCTTCTTCCAGAATCCTTGTACTATTTTTTAGGCTCAAAGCCTTTTATTATTGAATGTCTTTTTGTTCACTCATTTTCTTTTTATATGTTAATTGCCTTTACATTTTTGTTTAATGTTTTTGCAATTATAACATATAATGTTGGGCTTTGTTCGATTTGAACTTTGCCTTTTAATAGAATATGGGTTTAGCCTTAGGTTATGCTCATCTTAAAAGACGAACAACCTTTAATTAGCCTTGGTCCTTAAAAATGGACTTATACCTTGAGTTTTGGACTTTTTTCCTTAACGAACAACTATATTTACATTGTGAAAAATTACAAGTGTTGTAAGACTGGTCATCACTAACATATACACTCTGACGAACAACTTTGAACACTAACCAAAACATGCTCGCTTATAACATTTTTGCCGAGCAACTTTGTCTAAAATTAAAAAAGATATGAACCAGCACCAGACTATACAATGTGCCGAACAACCTTCCATTCTATACTTAACAAAATTTTCAAAAGATTAGGCAAGTTTTTTGGTTCATTTGATTTACTTGTCCCCCAAGACATTTGTTCGCCCAACAATTGAACTTGTTTGACCTATTGATAGTACTTCTTTAGATGTACAACATTCCAGGAGTATTGGGCCGGCTTGCCTTCCATATCTTCGATATCGTATACGCCATTAAGGAACTTGTCCATTATACAGTACGAGCCCTCCCAAGTTGGTCCCAATACACCTGGCGGTTGGGCGAGCAACTTTCTTAGAATCAAATTTCCAACTCTGAATTCCCTGATTTTAACATGGGAATTATAATAGCGTTCTGCTCGCTGCTTATAGGTAGCATTTTTTAGCTCGGCACTTAATCTTTTTTCTTCGAGCAAATCCATTTCAGTAGCTAGAGTAGAGTTGTTCACCTGTTCATCAAAGTTGGTCGTCCTGATTGTGTTGGTCTTTAATTCAATTGGTATTACAACTTCTGTTCCGAAAGTCATTGCAAAAGGTGTTTCTCTGGTGCTTGACCTGGGAGAAACTCTATATGCCCACAAGACTTCCGGAAGTTCTTCAAACCAACTACTTTTGCTCTCCGCCAATCGTACTTCCAACGTATGCTTGATAATCTTGTTCACAACTTCGACTTGTCCATTTGACTGGGGATGATAGGGAGTAGAATAGTGTTTCTTGATCCCCCACTTCGTGCAGAAGTCTCTCAACTCTTTCCCATCAAATTGTTGACCATTGTCTGTCACAATGGTTTGTGGAACCCCAAAACGACAGACAATGTTCTTCCATATGAAGTTGATCATTTTTTGTTGTGTAATCTTTACCATGGCCTCTGCTTCTGCCTATTTCGTATAATAATCGACTGTCACGACGACAAATCGAATATTTCCAACTCCTGCTGGGAAAGGACCAATAATGTCCATCCCCCATCTTGCAAATGGCCATAGGCTATAAACTGATACGAGCTCTTGAGCCGGGGTGTGAATGTTCGGGGAAAAAACTTGACATTGATGACAAGCTTTTGCTTTCTTGATTGTGTTCTGACGTAAAGTCGGCCAATAATAACCTTGTCTGATAGTCTTGTACGCCAAGGCTTGCCCCCCAGTGTGATTTCCACACACTCCAGCATGTATTTCTTCGAGTATTGCTCGTCCTTGCCCCCTAGGCAAACATTTGAGAAGTGGGATCGATATTTCCCTTTTGTAAAGCTGCTCGCCTACCAGAGTATATCTGGCGGCTTGCTTTGTTAGCTTGGCAGCTTCAAAAGAGTTGTTTGGCTTTTCTCCACTTTTCAAATATTTGACTATGTTTGTTCTCCAATTCTCTTCTTCACTTGCTTGTTCGTCTAGTTGGTTGTCATTATAATTTATTGTTGATGGGTCATTCATCTTTGTGATTATAATGTCTGCCAACTCTGCAGGCCCTTCGCTTGTTGCTAGTCGGGCCAATGCATCTGCCTGAGTGTTTCTTGTCCTTGGAATTTATTCAATGAAAACTTGATCCAGTAGGGACATTAGGTGAGCAACAATCCACTGATACTCGATCATGTGATCATCTTTTGCTTCGTATTCACCTCGGACTTGATTCACAATCAGTTGTGAGTCGTCGAATATTGCAAACGTCTTACACCTACTGCAAGGGATAAGTGGAGACCAGCAATAAGAGCTTTATATTCAGCTTCGTTGTTGGTAGCCATGAAACCAAATCTGATTGCCGAGGTGAATATTTGTCTGTCAGGGCTAATTAGGACCACTCCTGCCCCCGAGGCTATGTTGGTTGAAGATCCGTCGACATAGAGGTGCCAGGGATGATCAAGTCCTCTCGTCGGATCTGGTGGGAAAGTTAGTTCGACAATAAAGTCTGCTAAAGCTTGCCCTTTGATCGCCATTCGAGGAGCATAAGTCACCCCAAACTGGCTAATTTCTAGTGACCATCTTAATAGACGACCAGCTATGTCTGGGCGATGGAGAATTTGTCTGAGTGGGAAAGTTGTTAGCACCTCAACTTGATGGTCGAAGAAGTATGGTCGTAACTTTCTCACACTCATAACAAGTGCATACGCTAGCTTTTCGGTTGGGAAATATTTGATCTCCACCTCGTGTAAAGCTTGGCTGACGTAGTAAATTGGTAGATGAAATTTGTCGTCCTTGACTTAAACCGAACTACACTAGCTTTTACTAGTAGCTTCCCCGCAAGAGTACGGGTTCACTGTAGTATTAGCAAGTATAACGACCAAGTATGTCGAACCCAAGGGACAGTGTATATGCGAATAGATCCCTGAAGATCTACGCGTCGTAATTAATATGAGTGTATTGTTTTTGGAATTTTTTGAAAGATTAATTAAACTAAACTAAATTATCCTACGAATGCAAAAGGAAAATTAAACGAAATAACAAAAGGTGTGTTTTCAAATATGAGATGGTGATACTTAAGATAGGAATCCCTACGTATACTAACGGAGCAGGTACATAATCAAAATAACTGTGACACACAAGAATTAACCTAAGTCTAAGAATGCAAAGTGAAAGCTCAAGATTCTAAACCCTAATACTTTACCCTAACACTCGACCTCACGAATCTACTAACAAGTTACTAGATTGTGCTTAATTAATGAGACCCTAATTTAACTAAGGTGATGCGGTCGTCCTCCTTCGCTAAACCGGTAGATGAATTAACCTTTCCTAAACTCTCTCGTTAAGTCTACTCGTTGTTAAAGAATGATACGGTCGTCCTCTCTCTAACACCTTTCGAACGAAATTCAAGAGCGAAGTCTAGATTAATTTTAAGAATTCATTAACCAAGAGAATTAAAACCTAACGTCACAAGTTACTCTAATTACGTACCCACAACCTACTTCTATGAGTTCATCCTACCCTAAGCATGCAAGGGTTTTAGCTAGACATAGATTGAACGTAAACAATAACAATTAAACAAGTGACGAACATGAACATGGTAATTAAAACGAAGAAAAGATCGAACATAAACTAGGGCTTTAAGATATAAAAGAATAAACTGAAATTAATTGGCAAAACGAGGTCTCAACGTATTCAAGAACAAAAGATATTAAGAACGAAACTCAAACGTGAAATCGTAAAGTGAATTCGTAAGCAAAAACCTCAAAACCGTAAAATTAAACTTGCTCGTCTCTTCTCTTCCTTCTCTCTCTAAAAATTCTATGTAAAAGTGATGTAGTGCGTTCGGGGATCCCCAAAACGTGTTTGGAAGAGATATATATATGCAACGGGCCGATTCGTGAACTCATGGGCCGAAAAACGTAAATTGGAGAAAAGGCCTTGGAAGCGCTCGAGCAGACCCGCTCGAGCGGGTCGCTCGAGCTAAAGTGGTCGAGCGGTTCCTGAGGTCGAGCGAGGCGCTCGAGCAGTGCCCCTCGAGCGCCCAAAATGTTCTGTATGTTTTGATGCGCTCGAGCCCTTAGCTCGAGCTGGGCGCTCGAGCTATCTCCCTCGAGCGGGTCTTCCTTCCTTTGCAACTAACACTTTTCTTCACACGTACTAATACCACTCGTATTTCTTAGATATCTTCTCATCCGGGCATCCGTTTGAGTCGATTCAAAGTCCTACGAACTCCGTTTTTCGTCCTCGTTTCACCTATGAGTATCAAAGAGACAAATTCATCAATGTATAGAAATAGTACTCATTTGGCTCTAAAAACTCAATAAATTCGACCAAAACTAGGGCGTTTCTAGCTACGAATCATGACAATTTCACGCCTAATCAACCCCCCCAAACTTACCATATTGCTTATCCCCAAGCAATGAAATAATAAGTCAAGTGAAATTGTTAGGGATGAGTAAAAAAATCAATCATGCAAGCTAACGAACTCAAGCTTCAAAAGTCAATCACCCGTATACTCACTCACTTTCTTTTATCGTACTCATGCAACAATAACAAGGAACACCAAAATCAAGAATGGATGTGCACTCAACGATGTGTTTCGCTCCCTCACAAGTGTATAACAATGATCAAGGGACTCACTCAAACAATCAATCACACAAATTGGCAGCCATAGGCTTGTAAGTGCTCTTAACTTCGACCGTACTCTAGAAATCAATGCCGAATCAAAAAGGACTTTTCTCAAGGTTGTAATGTAGGCTCTTTGGACAGGTGGGATAACAATATAAGGTAAAGTGACTAAAGTGAATGGAGAATAGAAAATTAAACTTTGGCACTTCGAGATTAGGAACAGAATACTTCAAACATGTTCAATCAACACCCTTTCAATTCCATACTCTCAATACTTCAAATTTTTTTCTTTCACTCTTTCACTCTTTCACTTCTTTTTTCAATCACTTCACTCTTTTTTTTTTCGCACAAACACATGAGCTCATTTTTTTTCTTTTGCTCACAACTCAAAACTTCATTACACCTTCTTCTCATATTCACTCAACAAACAACCTTTCCCTTTTTCAACTCAATTCACTCCCTTCACATTCACACTTTCCTATTCTCCACTCAAATTGGGACAAAAGATTTAGGAATTGGAATAGTGTTCATATGTGCTAGCAAATAAAATAGGTTTTAGGCTCAAAGGGGCTAACAAGGGATCAATGTCATTGGTAAGGAAATTTTTGGCTCAGTGACTCAATTAAATCAAAGATGGCCTAAGATCACATTCGGCATATCAAACTGGACACTATCAAGAAGCAAGAGCACACACAAGTTCTAGCATCCTCTAAGGTGATGATCCACTCACAAACGAAGAGATTAAATCATGCATTTAAATCTCGTAAGGCTCAACTCTCACGACTTTCACATCCATGCTAGTCCTAGTGAATTCTCACTCTCATCACACAAGCACTCAAAAGAAAACTCATAAGCATACGGGTTCTCTCCCTAATCAGCTCAAACTCACATACTCACACAAAGGAATTTTCAACTCACTCTCACAACTCAACTCTCCTCACTGAGTCCTACTCAAGAATCAATAATAAGCAGTCTAGAAGAGTTGGTAAGCATGAAATTATCAATCAACAATCAGAGCAAATCGAAACGAATCCCTTATAAGTTAAAAGACTTCCAATACAATCCCATAGAACATGCACTCCACGCAAACACTACAATTCACACTCAAAAACAGAAATAAATAAGAAAAGAAATGAAAGAGAAAAGAAAAGAAAAAGGAAAAGAAAATTGGGGGCATCCCAGGACTCTCAAGCATCTGGAGGTGGTGGTGGCCGGTAGTTTTGATGATCAGCCCCCAAGTGCGATACGAACAGCGACTCCATCCATCGATGCATGTCTGAAAACTGATTCTCCATTCTTGTTGTCCTCGTATCTAGCCTATCTTGCGTCTCACGCAAGTCGGCCACGTCACTTTGGAGCGTCCGCATCATGTTTCCCATCTGTGTCCATTCCTCGCGTGAGGGAGACCCCTGCCTAGGCGACTGCACCCCCGGTGACTCTACTTCCATCTCTTGCGGCTCCTCACCTGCAGCTTCGCCCGCATCTTCGCCTGCCTCATATTCTTGCTCTTCTTCTTCTTGGAGGTCTGCTACTCCACTTGATCCGGCACCGCTCGTCCCTTTACCTAGGCTTCTCTTCGTAGGCTTCCCATCTCGGAGCCCTCGGCTGTCCACATCATGAGTGAATTTGGCGCTCAAAGCCAAGTGCCTCTCTCCGTTCATCCCCAAATTTGCAATCTTCTTCCTCTTCAACGTCACGAGCTTGTCATGTGGGAGAGGGAAAAGAGTATCTTCCGCGAATCGAATACAGAAACTGCCCATCCAGTGCTCGAACATCAACGTGTGGCGCAGCTGATCAAAGTCTAAATCCCTGCCGGGGACAGGAGCTACACAGGACACATATCCCAAGTGCTTCATGAACACTGAGATTAGACCTCCTCCTCGCACCTTTGAGGTCTTGGCCCCGAGCTTGAATGCCGCCTCGTAGTTGTGCTCTACGAAGTCCCGTCCGAAGGCGTGATCCTTCTGATAAAGGAGACACCACATACCGTAGAGCTGCTTGCTCGTCACGGTCCCCGTCTCAGAACGGGCGTAGATGGTATTTCCCAAAATTCGCTCCAAATACCTAATCACTGGGTTCCGGATCGCAGAGGCTCGAGCAATCTGTCCCTTGTACTCACCGGCCATCCTCCCCATGATGTCTTTCCAAAATCCGTTCGCATTGTACGACTTCGATATCCGGTTGGGCCTTGGTAGAGCCGGGAGTCCAAATGCTAAGTTCACATCTTTGATCTCACAGTGCTGCCACTCGTTTCTGTATTTGAACTTGAAAGCGTTCTCATTCTTCTTCTCTATGGTGGCCAGGAATTCCTCGGTCAAATCAGCGTGAGTGTCCATCGTGAGCAATATCTCGAGGAACTCATCCATGTTGTTCCTCGTAAATATCCTCCTGATTTCCTCTTCGATCCCTACGTCTTGCATAAATTGCACCACTGGCCTACGGGTTTTCACCACCCTTCCGGTGACCAAACTCCATCTATAAGCAACATATCTCCAGCTATCCTCGAAGTCCAAATTGTTCCATCTCGAAGGGAGCAATCCCTTTGTCCTAAGCTCGTTTGTTAACTCTTCCAACTCAGCATTGCTCATGATTCGGTCCTCATTCCTTTTCGGAGCCATAGTACCTGAGACACAATAGAGCATTTTCAATTCATTCATATCATAGGATTCCATATATCTCACGTAGTACTCAAAATGTCCCTTTTCTAACAATCTCAACTTGAGTCCACTCACTCAATTCAAGTCATATTCATTAATCTCAAAGCCCTCAAGTAAATTCCAAACAATTCATCACTCACACTCAACAATGCCAACAATAGAGTCTATCATGAAGTACCAATACCCAAAAAGTGTGTACTTTACATGCTCAAGACTCAACTCCTACCTATTCATGCTCAATCAATCTCTATTCACAACAATTTCATCTCAATTTGCAAAACCCATCTCATTTTCTTCAATTTCCTATTTTCTCACTCTAAGGATTCACTAATCCTACACATTCAATCACGAAATTGAAGGCACATTTAGCAAACCTATAGCATACTATCAACATTCATCAACAAGGAACAAATAATCAATGGAACATGCAAAAATCCCCAATTTTCGAACTCATGAACCCTAGTTCTTCAATTCATACCTAAATCTTGCATAAAACTATGAATTGAAAGACCAAAGAGAGAATTTACGTACCTTTCTTGAGGGAGTATGCGAAATATGCAAAGAAATCGAAAGAATACGGGAGGAATCCGTGAGAATGGATCGAAATCGCCCGAAATCGCCCAATATCGCCCCTTCTAGTGTGTGAAAGTGTGTGAATTCATGTGGAAATGGGTATTTATAGAGTGGGCGACGCAGGGCATAACTCACTAACCGCTCGAGCAGACCCGCTCGAGCGGGGCGCTCGAGCAAAGTGGTCGAGCGGTTTCTGAGGTCGAGCGAGGCGCTCGAGCAGTTCCCCTCGAGCGCCCAAAGTGTTCTGTATGTTTTGATGCGCTTGAGCCCTTAGCTCGAGCGGGGCGCTCGAGCAAAGTGGCTCGAGCGGTTCCTCCTCCACTTTCAAATTCGAGCTCAACACCTATATTTTTGCATATCAAACGCGCTCGACACATTCATCACACATATTAGAGCATAAACTAACCTGAGAACTCCTCGATTTAAGCCAGGTCGCTCATTCGACCGAGGAGTTGGGGTCTCTTCCTAACGTGCAATTCACCAATCCACTTCAAGTCAAACTTATGCCCTCACACTTAATTCGATCCAACGACCCTCATGCATCGATATTTTCGAAAAATTTGACCAATTTTTCATAGAATTTTCGTGTACGAACCCGAAGTACGAATACACACACCCCCAAACTTTGTTCTTGCTACGCGATAACAAAGTTTGAAATGAATGAGTACGTACTAGTAAGTACACAAAATTCGTATGAACTCGACTCACTACCAATGCACAATAATGAACGAAAAGAAACATCACCCCCCCAAACTTCGACTTCGCAAAGAGGTCGACGTTTGGGGTTCGGTTACCTCTAATTCCAAGAATCGAATGCTTTCCTACTTGAAACGTGCTCAACTTCATGACTTTCCTCCTTAAGCTCTCTTTCTCAGAACTACACTCCACGAAACAAGCCTACATCAAAATTCTCAATACACAAAGTTAACACTTACGATTCCCAAAAACTACTAAAAATAAACAAAACACCTAAAAGCAAGTAAAAATGGGTTGCCTCTCATTAAGCGCTAGTTTTAAGGTCCTAATGCCGGACCGAGCTCAAAGGAGCTCACGGGACTTGAGACTCTAAACTACCTCCCTTATTCTCATAAGAGAAGTTAAAGAATTTCTTCACTCGATGCCCGTTCACCATGAATTTCTGTCCATCTTCTTTCTCGACTTCAAGGAACCCACTCTTGTGCACTCCCTTCACAATATACGGCCCGTTCCACTTAGACTTAAGCTTTCCACCAAACAGCTTCATCCTCGAATTGAATACGAGGACTTGATCACCCACCTTGAATTCCTTCTTCTTCAATCGTGCATCATGCCACTTCTTCGTCTTCTCTTTAAAAATTCGGGCATTCTCGTAGGCAACGTCTCGAAACTCCTCCAATTCATGCAGTTGGAGTAATCTCCTCTCACCAACCAAGGCACTATCAAAATTCAGCTTCTTGATCGCCCAATATGCCTTGTGCTCCAACTCCACGGGCAAGTGACATGTCTTTCCAAAAACCAATTGATATGGAGACATACCAAGAGGAGTTTTGAAAGCTGTCCTATATGCCCAAAGTGCATCATCCAACTTCATCGCCCAATCTTTCCTACTTATGCTCACCGTCTTCTCAAGGATCTCCTTGATTTGACGGTTGGAAACCTCTGCAAGACCGTTAGATTGAGGATGATAAGCAGTAGAGATTCGATGACTTACCTCGTATTTGGACAGCAGCTTTTCCATCCATTTATTCACGAAATGACTTCCCCCATCACTTACCAAAGCTCGTGGAACTCCATATCTTGCAAAGATGTTCTTCCTCAAGAACTCGATGACCACTCGGGAATCATTCACTCGAGTTGGGACAGCTTGAATCCACTTCGAGACATAATCAACGCATACGAGAATGTACAAGAATCCATTGCTAGGAGGAAATGGACCCATGAAATCAATCCCCCATACGTCGAATATCTCGACTTCCATGAACACGTGCATAGGCATCTCGTCCCTCTTAGTAATGGAGCCAAATCGTTGGCACTTCTCACACCTCTTAACCCATTCCATGCAATCTCTCAACAGAGTTGGCCAATAAAAACCAGATTGAAGGACTTTCCTTCCGGTCTTCTCTCCACCCAAATGTCCTCCACATGGTAAGGCGTGACAATGCCTTATGATATCACTCCACTCCTCCTCTGGCACACACCTTCTCAGCACGTGATCGATCCCTCTTTTGAACAAGTAGGGGTCATCCCAAATGAACTCCCGAACCTTCTTCAAAAATGCCTTCCGATGCACCGAGTCTATCTCAACGGGCAACTCACCACTTGCTAAATAGTTAGCATAATCTGCAAACCAAGGTACCTTCCCCTCAACTCGATACACATGGATGTCTCCTAAGCCAAAAAGCTTCTCATCAGGGAATTCATCGTTCACCTCTCGATCCTCCACGGTGTTCTCCTTGGTGAGCTCCAATCTCGAAAGGTGATCGGCTATCACGTTCTCACATCCCTTCTTGTCTCGAATCTCTACATCAAACTCCTGGAGCAACAAGATCCAACGAATGAGACGGGGCTTTGCATCCTTCTTACTCATAAGATACCGAATCGCCGCGTGGTCCGTATATACAATTGTTTTCGTCCCTACTAGGTAGAGTCGAAATTTATCAAAAGCATACACGACCGCTAACAGCTCCTTTTCGGTCGTAGTGTAATTCACTTGAGCAGAATTCAGCATCTTCGAGGCATAATAAATAGCGTGAAAACGCTTCTCACGAATTTGCCCCAAAGCAACCCCCATCGCAAAATCGCTAGCATCACACATCAGCACGAACGGGCTAGACCAATCCGGTGTGACAAGTATCGGGGCATTCACCAACGCCTCTTGTTAGGATAAAAATTGTTAGTTTTGATGAGTTAAAACAAACCAGAAGATGTAATAGGACCATCTGGACCTGTTAGCCAGATGATGATCTAGATTAGGACTTAGTCTAGGGGGAACTGCCAGACCAGAAGACTTCACCAGAAGAGTCACCAGAAGACCCCACCAGAAGACTTCACCAGATGAGACAGACCAGAGGCAGAGGACCTTCCCCAGACCAGACGAGTCCGGACCAGACGAGTCTGGTTGAACAAAAGATGCTCAGTTTGATCTCCTTATTCTACTGAGTATTCTGGTTGTTCACCAGATGAGGACCAGAAGACACCGAGGTTGCCTGGTGTCTGGTCCTGCCTTCTCTGGAGAGAATCAGAGTTAGGCAGAGGAAGCTATTGACCGTTGGTGATTCAAATCAAGTCAACAAGATCAGGATTGGAAAGTATTTGAAGATAGTCAATCCAAGGATCCCACCAACCCAATCAATCAATTAGGGAATTGATTGATTGAGGCTTCCTTATATAGAGGATCTGATTGGATTAGCCCTCCAACGGCTAACCCTAATCCCCTCTATATATACAAGAGTGCAGTTCAAGAAAAAGCTCTAGAGACTTTACACGCGCACATAGCATACTAAGCTTTTGATCACTACGCATTTGCACTCACTTTGTTCTTAATTACTCATCCAACTCGTAAGGAGTTTATATACTCAACCTGTTCATCTTGTTGGACAAGGTTAGAGTAAGTTTGTCTTTAGATCGAAGTTAGATCTAAAGAGATTGTAAGAAGGTGTTGGTACTTCGGAAATTCCAGTGGTTAGTGAGTTTGTTGGTTGGATAGTGAGACCCCTTTGATCAAGGGAGAGTGGACGTAGGATATTCAGATCCGAACCACTATATATACGGTGTTATTTATTGCTCCCTTTAATATCTGCTGTTTATTATTTGGGCTCTTAGAAAAGATTTTCTCTAAAGACATTTTGGCTATAAAGGCTTCCGCAATTAATCTATCTAGTGGGACCAACAAGTGGTATCAGAGCAGTGTGTCCAACGACCACTGTTTTGTAAAGCTTTTGGTGGTCACCGGGCAGATCCATTGCTCTTAAAGTGCTTGTATTAAAGTTCTTGTTATTTCCCAAATTTTATTTAAAATGTCTGCAAAATCTTCTTATAAGAGTCGCAAATTGCCAGAGTTCTCATTTGAGGACTATAGCCACTGGAGCTTCATGATGAGTAATCATCTGGGAGCTATCCACCACCGCATGTTAGATGTGGTAGAGAGTGGCCCCATTAAATTTTACTGGACTCCTATTGATAGTGGCAGGTCAGAGTCCAGAGAAGAAACTAGCGACGCTGCAGAGGATAGAGTTCCCAGACAACGAATCCTCAAAAAGAAAGAAGAACTTGACAACGATGAGAGAAAGCTACATAATCTGGACCAGGTGGCAAGAACCGAGATTATCAACACTCTCACCAAGGAGGTTATAGAGAAGGTCAGAACCTGTGTCACTGCGAAGGAGATGTGGGACAAACTTGCACTTCTCTGCGAGGGAACAGAGAAGATTAAAGATAACAAGCTCCAGGTTGTTCAACACTCGTTTGATACGTTCAAAATGAAACCAGACGAGACCATAGACCAGCTGGACATACGCCTCACAAACCTCCTAAACAAGGCTAGTGCCTTAGGTAAGACCTACTCTGAAAAAGAAATTAATAGCAAAATCTTGCGTTCACTAACAAGCAGGTGGAGAATTAAAGTCACTGTGATCAAGGACAACAAGGATCTCAACACTCTGGATCACCATCTTCTGTTGTCTGATCTCAAAGCTTACGAATATGATCTTCAAGAGGAGGATCAAACAGAAGAGGTTTCATCTTCTGGCCAGAAAGGAGTTGCATTCTCTTCAACTCTCAAGCCTGATGTCAAGCCAAAGGAGTCTACTGCAGATGACTTGAGTCTCAAGGAGCAGGTAGCACTTCTAACTCGTAAATTAGACAAAATGAGTTCAAAATATGGCAGGTACAAAAGGTATTGGAAGGAGTCTACCAGAGACAGGAAGAGTTCCTTCAAGCCTGCAGAGAAGGAAAAGGCATCTGGAGACTCAAGGGAGACCAGATTCAGAACTCCAGAGAGGAGGAGAGATGATAACCCTGGCAACTCTGGGAGATCAGATTATCAAAGGAGGGATGGTAGCTCTGGCAGACCTGACTACCAGAGGAGAGAGAGTAGTCCAGCCAGATCAGACTACAACCAGAGGAGGAGAGAGCCAAGTCCTAGTCCCAGAGGAGACAATGCCTGCTACACATGCAACAAGACTGGTCACTACAGTTATGATTGTCCTCAGCTTACTCCTAGGGAAAGAGAAGAGAAAAGAATCAAGAGAGACAGGAGATATGCAGATAAGAGAGCATTGCTGGCAGAAGCAGAGGAGGAGGATACTAGTTCCAGTTCTTCTTCTTCTAACTTTGGATCAGATGATGATGTGTGTCTCATGGCAGACATCACTGAGGTAAATGAAACTACTCTAGTTTTATCTAATTCCAAATGTACTGAATCCTCTAATTCATCTGGTAACTCCAGAGAGTCTGATATGCAACAAATGCTATCAGATCTCCAAAATTGTGTCCAACTTTGTCAAAAACTTGAGAAAGAGAATGGTAGGCTCAGAGCTGAAGTTCAATCTCTCTCCCATAAGTACAAATCCACCAGAGAACTCATGAAAGATCATTCCAAAGAAGTCTCTGAACTTCAGGATAAGATCACAGAAAGAGATACTCTGGTAGATCAACTCATGAAAGAAATGACCTCTCAAGAAGATGAGATCAATGAACTCAGAGCCAAATACCAGACTCTTATCAAGGGAAAACAAGTTGCTCACAACATAGAGGAGATACCTATGCCCAGAGAAGCCCCTAAGATACCATCTGTTGTATCTATCATATCAGAGTCTTCTCAGCGCATTTGTGATAAGAGTGGTTTAGGATATTCTGGAATTACCACTAAAACCCATAAATACCTTTATAATAAAGACAAGTCTGTAAGAGCTGGTAAATTGGTAGAAATCTGGAATGATAAAGACTTAACTGGTAATGGTTACAAGGTGGTTCACAATCCTGATTGGAAAAGGAACCACACTGTTAATCACATAACAAATGGTCCAAAAGAGTTGACTGTTCTGGAAGAAAAGATGCTAGAGAATAAGTGTCAACAAGGGGAACCATTAAAGATTGATGGTTCTGTGAACAATGAGTCCCAAGGAGTAGGAAATACTCAAATTGGAGGACCCCAGAGAAATCCTCAAAGGGAACCTAAACAGATTAGGGGACCTCAAAGGAAAAACTCAAGAAAGGGGAATACCAATCAGAGTAACAACTACCAGAGAAGGAACAATGTTCAACAGAACCAGGTACCCCAGAGACAATTTTCTCAGAGGAATCAATTTCAGAATAGGTATACTCAAAGGAACTATAATCACCAGAGCAAGTCTAATTATCAGAACCAGAGGAGGTCTTCCAGACCCATCTATAGAAAACCAACTGATCTGGGTAGTTATGACACCAGAGATGGTTCTTCTAGGATGTACCCTTACAACCAGACCTTTAAGACCATGTCTTTGAGGCAGGCCATTCCAAAGGCCAGATTTGAGAAAAGGTACACCAGACCTGTTTATAGGAAAGGTGTCCTTATCAGACCAGTAGCTCAATATCTCATTGTAAGAGGACATGTGCTGGTAGATAGATTTGGAAGAAAGATAAGATCTCCTCATCCATCAAGAGATGATCTTTATCTTTGGATTCCTACAAAACCTGCAACTAACCAATCAGGACCCAGCACTAGTAGGGGACCTAATTGATCTCTCTGCAGGTAGATAAGAGTCCATTGGAGAAAGGATTTTCAAGCAACCATGTCTGGTACATTGATAGTGGATGTTCCAAGCACATGACCTTCCAGAAAGATAATCTCCAAGATTTCAAGCCATTGAATGGACCAAGAGTGATGTTTGGTGACAACAATTATGGCGTCACCAGAGGAGTTGGAAAGTTGACCTTCAATGGAGTATCTGTAGACGAAGTCTACTACGTAGAAGGACTCAAGCATAATCTGCTCTCAGTATCCCAATTCTGTGACAAGGGATACTCAGTGAAGTTTTCTAGTGATTCATGCACTGTTTTCTCTTCTGATTATAATGATATTTTGCTAATAGGCTTGAGGAAGGGTAACATTTATCTTGCAGATTTTAGCAGTTGCCCAAGAAATGCTTGCCTGGTTGCTAAAGGATCTGCAGAGAACAGCTGGATTTGGCACAAAAGATTGTGTCATCTTAACTTCAAAACATTGAACAAGATTGCCAGAAAAGGTCTTATTCGAGGTCTTCCAAATGAAGTGTTTAAGAAGGATCAGGTTTGTGGTTCATGCCAGAAGGGTAAACAACCCAAGACTTCCTTTAAGGATGTCCAGAGCACAACCACAACCAGAGTACTTCAACTACTTCACATGGACCTGTTTGGACCTGTTTCTCCTCTTAGTTTCAGTGGAAGGAAGTACACCTTAGTAATAGTAGATGACTTTTCAAGATACACTTGGGTAGTGTTCTTGTTTAAGAAAAATGAAACTATAACTAAGCTGCCAGAGTTCTTCAAGCAGATTCAGAATGAGCAGAACCAGAGCATAGTCAGAATCAGAAGTGACAAAGGAACAGAGTTTTTGAATTCACACATTGCAGATTACTGCAAGGATCATGGGATTTTTCATGAAACATCTGCTGCCAGAACACCCCAACAAAATGGAGTTGCAGAAAGGAGGAATAGGACCCTCAAAGAAGCTGCAAGAACACTTCTGGCAGAATACAGCACTCCACAGAGATTTTGGGCAGAGGCCATCAATACAGCTTGCTACACTCAGAACAGATGCCTGATTGCCCAGAGACATAATAAGACTCCATATGAGGTATGGAAAGGTAAAACCCCATCTGTTTCATACTTTCATGTTTTTGGATGTAAGTGTTTCATCCATGACAATGGGAAATCTAAATTAAGAACCTTTGATGCTAAAGTGGCTGATGGAATATTTTTAGGATATTCCAGTACCAGTAAAGCTTTCAGAGTTTTTAATAAGAATTCACTTTGTGTGGAGGAAACACCTCATGTTGTTTTTTATGAATCTACTTTTGAGTGCAAGGTGAACTTAAAATCTTCTGATGAGACCCAGAATCAGACTACTCCCAGAGTAATCAAAGTCAATCCACCTGTTCTTGATTCAGATTCAGATTCAGATTCAGATGATGACCCATCTCCTGGTTCTCTGAAGAAGCAGCCTTCACAAGGAGCAGAATCAGAAGAGGTTGGAACTCCTGTAGGGGGAAGCTCTTCTGAAGGTGGTGATAATCACCAAGGTTCTGCAGAAGATGATCACCCAGGCAAGACCACGGGAAGGAGGACCCTGGTTGATCACCCCAATGACCTAATCCTTGGAGATCCAACTAAGGGTGTCCAGACTAGAAGATCTCTTAACTTAGTTGCCTTATTCAGTTGCTATGTGTCCTTGATTGAGCCTAAGAACATCAAGGAGGCACTGAAAGATTCAAATTGGATTGTTGCTATGCAGGAGGAATTGAATCAATTCACCAGACAGGATGTTTGGGAGCTGGTAGACAGACCAAGATATCAAAAGGTGATAGGCACTAAGTGGGTTTTCAAAAATAAGAAAGATGAGAATGATGTCATTACTAGGAACAAGGCAAGGCTAGTGGCCCAGGGCTATTCTCAGTCTGAAGGAATAGACTATGATGAGACATTTGCTCCTGTTGCCAGACTAGAAGCCATCAGATTGTTCTTAGCATATGCTGCTCACATGAAGTTCAAAGTATACCAGATGGATGTGAAATCTGCCTTTCTTAATGGGATTCTCATTGAGGAAGTGTATGTGGAACAACCTCCTGGTTTTGAACAAGGTGACAAGGTGTTTAAGCTTAAGAAAGCTCTTTATGGGCTAAAGCAGGCACCCAGAGCATGGTATGACACTCTTTCTCAATTTCTTCTGGACAATGGTTTTACAAAAGGTAAGATTGATAGGACCTTGTTTAGGAAAGAAGAAGGAAAGGACATCCTTCTGGTCCAAATATATGTTGATGACATCATATTTGGATCCCCTAACAAGAAGCTGTGTGAAAAGTTTGGTGAACTCATGCAGAGTCAGTTTGAGATGTCCATGATGGGTGAGATGAATTACTTTTTAGGTTTGCAGGTTAAGCAATCAGAGAAGGGAATCTTCATTAATCAGGCAAAGTACACCAGAAACATGTTAGAGAAATTTGGAGTAGGATCTAGCAAAGCAGCCAAGATCCCTATGATGACAAATTTCAACATGGATCCAGATGAGTCTGGAGAGAGTGTGGACCAGACTCAGTACAGAGCACTTATTTGTTCTCTTTTGTACCTGACTGCAAGCAGACCAGATATTACCTTTGCTGTTGGAGTTTGTGCCAGATTTCAAGCTAATCCCAAGAAAAGTCACTTGGAAGCAGCAAGGAAGATTTTGAAATATCTCAAGGGAACAGTGAACTTAGGCTTATGGTATCCTGCAGATGACAATTTAGAATTGAGTGGTTATTCAGATTCAGACTATGGTGGATGCAGAATAGATAGGAAATCTACAAGTGGAACATGCCAATTTTTAGGGAATAAATTGGTATCCTGGTTTTCTAAGAAGCAGACTTCAGTTGCTACATCAACAACAGAAGCAGAGTACATGGCTGCAGGGAGTTGTTGTTCTCAACTTCTCTGGATTAGTCAACAACTTAGGGACTACCAGATTAGAGCTAAGGATATTCCTATATTCTGTGATAGTAATAGTGCCATTGCAATTACCCAGAATCCAGTTCTTCATACCAGGTGTAAACATGTTGATATAAGGCATCATTTTATCAGAGATCATGTTGAGAAGGGAGATATAAGGATGGAAAAGATTGCAACAGAGAAGCAGAGAGCAGATATTTTAACCAAGCCTTTGGCTGAGACCAGATTCAGAGAGTTAGCTTTTGAGTTAGGTTTGTTGGATCCAGAGACAGATTTGTTTTAGGGGGAACATCAGAGAAGTATCCTTTTATTTTATTGCAGATTCCTTATTTCGTTTAACACTAACATACCTGCAGATTAGATATATCAGAGAAGGTACCAGATGAGGTGTGTACCAGGTGATACTTGTCCCAGATGAGGTGCTGAGTCATTTGTCCAAAATCTTCTCTGACCAGGACCAGATGAGTTCCATCAGAGGAGATGTAGCTGTGGTTTCATCTGGTTACAATATCAGGTGACAGGTATGCATTTACTTCTCTGGCCTCTGATCATTGGGATACACTTTTCAAATTAATAAGTACACTCAAAACCTTTCAACTTCGGAGTGTATTTAAGACTAGGGTATAGGGCCTAGGCAATTATTTCGCTTTTTCTCTTGACTGCCTCAAAACCCCTTTATGCCCAGTCCCAATGACTATGCCAACGCACCAGATTAAATCTGTATCTCGTCTTTCACCATGGCCATCGGATTTAATCACTGTGCAAAATGTCAATTAATGCTAAAATTGATTTTGTTTCCTCAATTAAATTTGAAATAACACGCGTTCACACTTCATTTAATTTTCAAGCCACGCGTATTACTCTATTTAAATCAATTTTTATTTTCAATCTGTCCTTTCACGTTTCCATACTTTCAAACCCTAACCTCTCTCTGCAAAGCTTTTTCTCTCTCTCTCTCTCTTTTTCACAGTAATGGCCCCTCCGTGCAACTTCGATCATGTCCTGATGATGAAAAAGCTTAAGACGGAGATGGTGGTGGACTTTTATACCACCAAGAACCCGATTGTGTTGTCGGTTCTGGAGATGTTCCAGAATGCAGGGGTGGAGAAGTTGATCTCCACTGTTCCAAGGGATTTTCGTACTCTTGACGGTTATGCGGCCCAGTTGTTGGTTCGTATGAAGATTCATGGCGATTATTTTTCTTCGAAGATTGATGAAGATGATTTGGTGTTCTCTAAGCACGATTTCTGCGCTTTGTCCGAAAACATTTCTGCGGTGGGAGTGGATCCGTTGACATACAAGGAAGATGATATCATTGGATCATTCAAGATTTTTGCTCGTTCTTCCTGCCAGAACATCACAAAGGGCTTTGTGGACAAGCATTTAAGGCAGAAGTTCAAGGTGTTGTTTGATATCGTGGTCAAAGTACTTATGTGTGAGAATCACAGCACAGATGCCATTTTCAATGGTAGGATGTGTGTGATGAGGGCTTTATATGATGGTGTGCAGTGTAATTGGGCGGAGTTCTTCTGGGATGTGTTGAGGAAGAACAGGCTGAAGGTGAAGAAGGAGCCCTGTCCTTCCAAGCCAGGGGAGTTGCAGTTCCATTTCACTGCAAATGTCTCTTTGGGGACTAAGTTAACTCTCATTCTGGATTCTCTTCTTCCAGAGAAGAAGTGGAAGTCTTCTTGGTGCCACAGTTATCACAAGTCCAAGATCCTTTTCTCCAAGGATGGTCCTCTCCACGGCCATGCCGACTCTGATGGGGAGCAAGTCATCCCTGCCCCTCCTATTCAATCTATTCCTTCTCCTCCAAAGGGGCAGAGAAAGCAGCCGAAGCAGAAGAGCCTTAAGAAAGCTTCTGAAGCAACTGGTTCTTCGACCGTTGCCTTTTCTGGTTCCTCAGAGGAGGACCAAATTCCCCTTCTTGATGTGCTTAAAAAGAAGGGTGATGATGATAAAGCTGTAAAGAAGGCTGGAGCAGCCAAGAGGAAACGGCCAGAGGAGGCCAGGAGAGGCTCTGCTAAGAAGTCTAAGACTAGCAGGAAGGCCAAGAAAACCCTTCTGGTGGATGAGCCATCAGAAGAAGAAGAGGAAGAAGAGGTTGAGCCTCTTGTGAGGAAATCCAAGGCCAGGAAAGCCCTTCTTCAGGATCCTGACTCTGGCTCTGATCTTGGAGAGGCCTTGGAAAAGGCAATTGAGGATGCATCCCAGATGATGGAGGATGCTCCAGAGTCTGCTGTACCTGCTGGTGTTGACCCAGCAGAGGTAAACCCTTCCCTTCCATCTTCTTCCCCCATTAATCTTGTTTCCCCTTCTACCTCTCCCCCAGATAATATACCCCAAACCCCTTCTGCCTCTGGTAACCCTATTGTTCCACCAGAGCAGATTATACCAGATACCCCAGTATATACTCCCTCTACCATTCCTACCCAAACACCTTCTCCCCCAAATTCCCAAACACATCTTCCCACAGATCCCTCTCCCCCACCTTCTGTACCTGAGGTACCCTCAACCTCCTCTGGTGCAGAAATCCCCCCTCTAAACACTTCCACCTCCCAAATCCCTCCTACACCTTCTGTACCAGATGTTCCATCATCTTCTGGTGCAGAACAACCCATTCCTACCACCTCTACTTCACAAAGTCCTACCCCTCCCCAAACCCATACAGATCAGGACCCAACCATTGCTATGGCTCTGGGATTCCCTGCCCCTCCCCCCTCTCCAACCTGTTTAACAAGCGATGATAGTGAAGATGAGGAAGCTTCACTTGAGCCTGCTCACTTAGCACCTTCCTCCTCTGCCTCTGGGTCCAAACCCTTCTTTTTCTCTTCTGTTGAGATGGGCCCCATCAGGCAGAGTATGAGTGTGAGTGCTCAGCTCTGGCTAAGAGAGCAATTTCCAATTTTGTTGGAGCACTCACCCCTCCTGGCAGATCTGACTGATGCCAAGGTTTGGAGTATGGCTAGACTCCAGGATGTTGAAGATCTCATGCTTCTGCTTGAGGAGATGTCTCCATCTACCTTCACTGCTTGGGAGATTGAGCTAAAGAAGAAGCTAAATATTCAAAACCCGGCAGAGTTGGAGACACCAGAAGCGGCCAAGATCCTCATCAAGACTCTCCTTATCCAGAGAGGAGTTATGCTCACTCCAGAGGGCTTCTCCTACAACTTTGGTCCTCATTTCACTTTCCCTCATGAGCTATATTCAGATGAGGAGGACTTTGAGATGTCTCCTGCTGTGCTCCAGAAGATGAAGGTTTTCTTCAACGAGCAGATCATGCAGATAGGGCGCTTTTCCAAAGCAATTCAACATATGGCCCCTGCTATGATAGAGCACCAGATCAAGCATGAGAGGAGAATCTTCCTGAAGCAGATCAAGTCTTCTCTGGCAGAGGTAAAAGCTTCCTTCAAGGCTAATGGCTTATTTGTCAAGCTAGATGTCATGCACAGCCAGAAGCAGCTCCAGGAGCACGTGCTGGAGCAGTTGAGGCCAGTCTCTGTTCTCAAGGTGGAGATGGCCAGCCAGATGATTCAGACTGCAAAGCTGAAAGACTCCCTCCAGGAGATGTTGGAGAAGCAGGAAAGACTTGTTGCAGAGTCTAAAGCCTATCTGGAGGAAGCCAAGCAGCTTCGTGATCTTCACTCTTCCTCCAACACTGCCTTGCCTGATCTTATAAGGCAGGTAGTGGAGCCCCTCCTTGATGAAGTTAAAAAGGGGGAAGAGAAGGCCAGAACTGATCTGGCGAAGACCACCAATGAAACACTCTTCAGCCATGGAGCTCGTCTGGACCTACTGGAGAATACTTTGGCCCAGGCTGAGTTGCAGAAGAAGAAGAAGGAAGAGCTCAAATCTCTTTCCATGGCTAAGCAGCTTGCTGCAGAAGAGGAGTCTGAAGCAGAGCAGGATCCAATTTCCATCTCTGGACCTGCTAAGAGGAAGATAAGGAAAGTAAAGAAGAGCTTCCTTGAATCTGTGGTTGAAGAAGCAGAGAAGAGATTCAAGGAAGAGTCGCCTGAAGAGAGGCAAGCAAGAATAAGGAAAAACATAGATGAAGAGCAGAGGCTCAGATATGTTAGAAGGCAAAACAAGAAGAGCAGAGAAGCTGGCATCACTCCTGGTGCTAGTGGATCCAGCCAGAAGAGAAAAGGGTCTGTTGAAGTTATGAACATCCTCCCTCTCAGGACAGAAGGGTCTTTTGACTCAACTGTTCCTGTGCCTTTGATAGAAAAATGGAGAGAAGCCAAGACTCTCTGGTTCATTCAACATTACATCCAGAGACCTCCACCAGAGGATGATGCTCTCATCAACAGGACCTTCCATTCTTGGATGCAGGCATATGATGCAGATCTGTACAAGCAGTTAATGGATTCAACTATTGAATTCAACCTGGAAGTCACTGCTCCTGAGTTCCATTTTCTCAACACTCCAATGGCAGGAGACCAGGTTGATTGGGCTGAGCTGAAGAAACTGTACAAGACCAAGGTGTTGGCAAACTTCACCCCATCATCTTCTGCAGAGTTGAAGGCCATTCAAGACAGGTTTCTTGACTGGTTTCTGGTGCCCAAAGACAACAGAAGATATGCTTAGAATAGGACCAGAAATGCATTGTGATCTGTATTCTTCTCTGTCCTTATTATTAATGAAAATCTCATATCTTCTCTGTTCAAAAGACAACCTCTTGTTGTCTTAATTGTTTGCCTGATAAGATCTATTCTAAGGTCTTATCCTTTATATGTTTTCTTGCTTAAGTTTAGTATTCTTGATCAGTTCTGGTAGTGTTTTAACTCCATCAAAAAGGGGGAAATTGTTAGGATAAAAATTGTTAGTTTTGATGAGTTAAAAAAAAACCAGAAGATGTAATAGGACCATCTGGACCTGTTATCCAGATGATGATCTAGATTAGGACTTAGTCTAGGGGGAACTGCCAGACCAGAAGACTTCACCAGAAGAGTCACCAGAAGACCCCACCAGAAGACTTCACCAGATGAGACAGACCAGAGGCAGAGGACCTTCCCCAGACCAGACGAGTCCGGACCAGACGAGTCTGGTGGAACAAAAGATGCTCAGTTTGATCTTCTTATTCTACTGAGTATTCTGGTTGTTCACCAGATGAGGACCAGAAGACACCGAGGTTGCCTGGTGTCTGGTCCTGCCTTCTCTGGAGAGAATCAGAGTTAGGCAGAGGAAGCTATTGACCGTTGGTGATTCAAATCAAGTCAACAAGATCAGGATTGGAAAGTATTTGAAGATAGTCAATCCAAGGATCCCACCAACCCAATCAATCAATTAGGGAATTGATTGATTGAGGCTTCCTTATATAGAGGATCTGATTGGATTAGCCCTCCAACGGCTAACCCTAATCCCCTCTATATATACAAGAGTGCAGTTCAAGAAAAAGCTCTAGAGACTTTACACGCGCACATAGCATACTAAGCTTTTGATCACTACGCATTTGCACTCACTTTGTTCTTAATTACTCATCCAACTCGTAAGGAGTTTATATACTCAACCTGTTCATCTTGTTGGACAAGGTTAGAGTAAGTTTGTCTTTAGATCGAAGTTAGATCTAAAGAGATTGTAAGAAGGTGCTGGTACTTCGGAAATTCCAGTGGTTAGTGAGTTTGTTGGTTGGATAGTGAGACCCCTTTGATCAAGGGAGAGTGGACGTAGGATATTCAGATCCGAACCACTATATATACGGTGTTATTTATTGCTCCCTTTAATATCTGCTGTTTATTATTTGTGCTCTTAGAAAAGATTTTCTCTAAAGACATTTTGGCTATAAAGGCTTCCGCAATTAATCTATCTAGTGGGACCAACACCTCTTTCAACCTATTAAAAGCCACTAAACACTCATTAGTAAACTCAAAGGCGACTTCTTTTTCAAGAAGCCGCGAAAGGGGTTTAGCTATTTGTGAAAAGTCTTTTATGAAACGTCTATAAAAACCCGCGTGTCCTAAGAATGACCGAATCCCCTTCTCGGTCGAAGGTGGTGGAAGCTTCTCGATAGCTATCACTTTCGCCTTGTCCACTTGGATACCTTTCGAGGACACATGATGTCCAAGAACAATACCCTCTCTTACCATGAAGTGACATTTCTCCCAATTAAGCACTAAGTCCGTCCCTTCACACCTGCTCAACACAACTTCAAGATTGATTAGACATTTATCAAACGACTCTCCGTAAACGGAGAAGTCGTCCATGAAAACCTCCATAATCCTCTCAATCAAGCCATGAAAAATCGCCATCATACACCTCTGAAAGGTGGCGGGTGCATTACACAACCCAAACGGCATCCTCCTAAAAGCAAACGTACCATAATAGCAGGTGAAGGTGGTTTTCTCTTGATCCTCGGGGGCTATCATGATCTGATTATACCCCGAGTACCCATCTAAGAAACAGTAATACTCAAAACCACCTAATCGATCTATCATTTGATCAAGGAACAGTAAAGGAAAGTGATCCTTACACGTTGCCTTGTTCAACTCTCTATAATCAACACATACACGCCAACATGTCACTAATCTAGTGGCTACCAATTCATTAGACTCCGTCTTAATCACTGTGGTACCCCCCTTCTTAGCAACTACGTGTAACGGACTCACCCATGGACTATCAGAAATAGCAAAAATCATGTTGCTATCTAACAATTTCAACACTTCCTTATGTGTCACCTCTTGAATGACCGGATTAACTCTACGCTGATTTTGCACTATCGGTTTTCTACCCTCTTCTAATCTAATCCTATGCATGCAAATCGAGGGGCTAATTCCCTTAATATCCGCGATTGACCATCCTATAGCAGATTTGTGCTTACGAAGCACCACTAAAAGTCTCTCAAGCTGATCATCAGATAAAAGGGCAGATACAATTACCGGATATTTGTCGGTCTCATCCAAGTAAGCGTACTTGAGGTGGTCGGGCAGCGGCTTCAACTCCTTCTTTGCCTCCAATGGTGGCGCCTTATCGAACATCTTCTCGAAAGTTGACTCTTCAGCTTCCAAGTCATCTTCATCCTCTACTTTCTTCAACTCCAAGAACTTGACGTCTTCATTATCTTTCATGCTGTCAAAATAATCAAGATCATAAGAATCATAAGACAGATCATCAAGAATAAGATAATCAAATTGATGAACATAGAAAGAGCAAGGGTCTAGAAGTGTGTCTTCAACACAAGCATCCGTGATGTCAATGAAGTGGCAACTCTCATCTCCCATGGGGTATTTCATAGCTTCGTAGATAGCTATCTTCACTTCTTGATCATCAACTTTGACCGTGATCTTCCCAATCGCTACATCAAGCACCATCCCGGCAGTAGCTAGAAATGGCCTTCCCAAAATCAGCGGGACATGCTCATCCTCTTCCATCTCGAGTACTACGAAGTCGGTGGGAAAAACGTGATTCTCCACCGTCACTAGAACATCCTCCACTACTCCTTGAGGTCTCGTAATGGACCTATCAGCAAGCTGGAGTGTCATCATCGTGGATTGAAGCTCAACTCCCTCCAACTTCTTGAACAACGAAAGAGGCATCAGATTAATGCTCGCCCCGAGATCACACAAAGCTCCTTTCTTGATCCCGTTCCCGATATCGCAAAGAATGATGAAGCTCCCGGGATCCTTCAGCTTAGGCGGAAGCGCCTTGTGCACCATAGCACTCACCTCGTGCTTCAAGTGCACTAGCTCGGGTCCATCTATTCTTCGTCTCTTCGCAATTAAGTCCTTCAGGAACTTGGCGTAGTTCGGCATCTGTTCCAAAGCATCATAAAAATGAATGTTAATATGTAACTTTTTAAAAACATCAAGGAATTTAGCAAACTTCTCATCAAGCTTCTTTTTCATGAAGCGCTGTGGATATGGGACAGGTATCACCGATTTGGGTACCCCCCATTCATCTTTCTCAGTTTCTTTCACTTTCTCCCTTGCTTCCTTTGCCTTTTTCCACTTTGGAATTCTCTCTATCTCCTCAATCTCCTCATCAGGCACTTTGCTCTTCTGGGTCTCATCCATATCTTGACTCTTATCATCAATTTTCATCTTAACTCCTTCCTTCTCAACCTCAACTCCATCACTTTGAGACTCTATCCCTTCTGTCTCAACTTCTTCTTTGAGCATCTCAGAATCAGCAGGCATCTCGGGACCAGCATATTTGGTCCCACTTCTCAACTCAATAGCCTTGCAATGTTCCTTTGGGTTATCCTCGGGCATTGACGGATACTTGCCAGGCTCTCTCGGCTGACACTTTGCGATCTGACTAATTTGGTACTCGATAGAATTGAATCTTCTGTTGTTCTCTTGCTGAACTCGATTCCACTCGATGTCTCTCTTCTGGAGTTCTTGATCTCGATGATCGCCTTTCTTATGCAACTCCTTCACATCGTACTCCAAAGAGGACAATCGCTTGCTACCTTCCTCCACCTTCTGAAGGATCGCTCTCAACATCTCCTCGGTTGATGCACCGCCCTCTTCACCAGGAGGTTTAGACCCCGGATCAACACCTGCAGGAACAGTAATACCAGCTTTTGGGTTAGCATAAGAAAAATTCTCATTTTTCCTCCATGTGTTTTGAGGAGGCTGATGGCCTCCTTGATACCCTTGTGTGTTCCTCCATTGATTTTGAGGCGGCTGTGGGCCTGGAGGTACAAATGGTTGACCATAAGAAGGTCTTCCATACTGGTTTCCACCTTGTGGATACCCCCCTTGTGGGTAATTAGGTCTTCCCATATAGTTGGCCTCTTCTTGCTGACTCGTGGGTGGTTCCACTTTCTCGCTTGCTGCTACATTTCCTCCAACCAAGTTCTACCCCATCTCAATGTTGCTGATCTTCTCCATCATAGCCATCAACAGCTTCCTCGTACCCTCATTCTCCTCCAACTTGCATACCCTCTGAAATTCTGGATCCTCGTTCCATGCACCAGCATTCGTGACAATATTGTCCACGATCTCTCTACACCTCGCTACCCCTTGGTTCAGAAATGCTCCACTTGCACATGCATCTAGGTGGGCTTGGCCAGCCTTGCTGGCTCCACTGTAGAAGAACGCCATAATATCTCCCTCGTTGTACCCGTGCTGCGGGCACTCGATCAACATATTCGAGTATCTCTCCCACGCTTGGCGTAAATCCTCTCCAGACTTCTGGCGAAAGGAAGAGATCTCAATTCTCACTTTAATCGTTCTCGATGGAGGGTAGAATCGCTCGAGGAACAGACGCTCGAGCTCGGCCCATGTGTTAACACCTCCCCGTGGGAGCGTGTTATCGTACCATTCCTTGGCTATTCCCGTAAGAGAGAATGGGAACAACCTGAGCCTTTTGGCATCTTCAGACATGCCATTGTAATTGAAAGTAGATGCTATCATGAGGAAACTCCTCAAGTGAGTATGAGGGTTCTCCTTCCCAACCTCCCCCTTGAATTGATTCTCAGTAAGCAACTTAAGAATTCCTGGGGAAATTGAAAAGTTATTCGCCTCAACAGGTGGTAAGGCCACTCCATCGTAGTACCTCTGCGGTTGTGCCGCGAACCTTCCCCGAATTGCCATATTCTGATCTGTGTTCTGGGGCACAGGCTGAGGAGCGACAGGTGGTGCTGGTATGTGTTGAACTGGAGGTTGTTGGTACACAGGAGGTTGGTTGTAGACAGGAGGTGGAGGATACGGGTATGGTGGATAAAGGTATGGTGGGTATGGGTAATGTTGGTATGCTGGGTTGTGGAAAGGGTTATTTGGGTTTTGTGGGTAAACAGGGTTGTTCAGAGGATTTTGGACAAGATTCTGAGCTGGATTGTTTACATTTTGTGCACCCGGGTTCTGGCTCTGACTATCCACGAACTGGTCTTGATTTTGACCACCACTCCCTCCAGAGCCATCAACCCGGTCTACTGCCTGATTGAAATCGTTGGCAGCATCGTCCAACTCATTATTGAGATCCATTGGTTCCTTCCCTAAGTCGGCTGCGTTCATTCTTCTCAAGTAAGCTCGGTTCCTTCTAGCTATTGTCTCAGGGTCCAATGGTATTCTCTCTTCGCTCGTATTGCCTTGTGAGCGTGTTTTCATAAACCTGACACACTAGCAGAAGGATCAAAACGCAACTGCCGAATAAATAAAAAATAACAATAAGAAATAAAAACAGAAAATAAGCACTCACTACTAACTACTAAACTATCGACAAGTCCTATTCAAAAAGCATATAACGCCATCCCCGGCAACGGCGCCATTGACTTAAAAAGAACTACACTGGCTTTTACCAGTAGCTTCCCCGCAAGAGTACGGGTTCACTGTAGTATTAGCAAGTATAACGACCAAGTATGTCGAACCCAAGGGACAGTGTATATGCGAATAGATCCCTGAAGATCTACGCGTCGTAATTAATATGAGTGTATTGTTTTTGGAATTTTTTGAAAGATTAATTAAACTAAACTAAATTATCCTACGAATGCAAAAGGAAAATTAAACGAAATAACAAAAGGTGTGTTTTCAAATATGAGATGGTGATGCTTAAGATAGGAATCCCTACGTATACTAACGGAGCAGGTACATAATCAAAATAACTGTGACACACAAGAATTAACCTAAGTCTAAGAATGCAAGGTGAAAGCTCAAGATTCTAAACCCTAATACTTTACCCTAACACTCGACCTCACGAATCTACTAACAAGTTACTAGATTGTGCTTAATTAATGAGACCCTAATTTAACTAAGGTGATGCGGTCGTCCTCCTTCGCTAAACCGGTAGATGAATTAACCTTTCCTAAACTCTCTCGTTAAGTCTACTCGTTGTTAAAGAATGATACGGTCGTTCTCTCTCTAACACCTTTCGAACGAAATTCAAGAGCGAAGTCTAGATTAATTTTAAGAATTCAATAACCAAGAGAATTAAAACCTAACGTCACAAGTTACTCTAATTACGTACCCACAACCTACTTCTACGAGTTCATCCTACCCTAAGCATGCAAGGGTTTTAGCTAGACATAGATTGAACGTAAACAATAACAATTAAACAAGTGACGAACATGAACATGGTAATTAAAACGAAGAAAAGATCGAACATAAACTAGGGCTTTAAGATATAAAAGAATAAACTGAAATTAATTGGCAAAACGAGGTCTCAACGTATTCAAGAACAAAAGATATTAAGAATGAAACTCAAACGTGAAATCGTAAAGTGAATTCGTAAGCAAAAACCTCAAAACCGTAAAATTAAACTTGCTCGTCTCTTCTCTTCCTTCTCTCTCTAAAAATTCTATGTAAAAGTGATGTAGTGCGTTCGGGGATCCCCAAAACGTGTTTGGAAGAGATATATATATATGCAACGGGCCGATTCGTGAACTCGTGGGCCGAAAAACGTAAATTGGAGAAAAGGCCTTGGAAGCGCTCGAGCAGACCCGCTCGAGCGGGTCGCTCGAGCTAAAGTGGTCGAGCGGTTCCTGAGGTCGAGCGAGGCGCTCGAGCAGTGCCCCTCGAGCGCCCAAAATGTTCTGTATGTTTTGATGCGCTCGAGCCCTTAGCTCGAGCGGGGCGCTCGAGCTATCTCCCTCGAGCGGGTCTTCCTTCCTTTGCAACTAACACTTTTCTTCACACGTACTAATACCACTCGTATTTCTTCGATATCTTCTCATCCGAGCATCCGTTTGAGTCGATTCAAAGTCCTACGAACTCCGTTTTTCATCCTCGTTTCACCTATGAGTATCAAAGAGACAAATTCATCAATGTATAGAAATAGTACTCATTTAGCTCTAAAAACTCAATAAATTCGACCAAAACTAGGGCGTTTCTAGCTACGAATCATGACAATTTCACGCCTAATCAGTCCTCCCGTACCAGAACAGAGCTGATTGCCACTTCTGACGCTGCCAAATACAAATAGAGCTTTTCTCCTGGGATGGGCTTTGATAGAATTTTAACATCTCCCAGGTAGTATTTAAGTTGGTCGAACGCCCTTTGGCAGTTGTTAGTCCACGTAAACTTTCCTTTCTTGATGGCCTCGAAGAATGGACGGCACTTGTCTCCTGATCGGGATATGAACCGGTTCAATGTTGTTAGGCATCCTGTGAGCCTTTGCACCTCTTTTACCGAACGTGGTGGTTGCATATCCAAAATAGCTTTGACCTTTGTTGGATTGGCCTCAATCCCTCATTGGCTAATAAGATGGCCCAGGAACTTCCCTGAATGAACTCCAAAGCTGCTCTTCTTTGGATTTAACTTCATGTTGTAATGTCGAAGGATTTCGAACACCTGGGTTAAGTGTTGGAGATGATCTTCTTTTCGGGGACTTTTGACTACGATATCGTCTACGTAGACTTCTACAGTATCTCTAATTTGTTCGTCAAACATCTTGTTCACCAACCTCTGATACGTTACTCCGGCATTGATAAGGCTAAATGACATTCTTTTCCAACACAGCAAGTTTTTGTTCGTATAAAATATTGTGTTTTCTTGATCGTCTGGATGCATTGGGATTTGATGGTACCCAGCAAAGGCATCCATGAACGTTAGCATCTCGTGACCCGCAGTGTTGTCCACCAATTGATCAATATGGGGGAGAGGAAAGTTGTCCTTCGGGCATGCTGCATTCAGATTCGTAAAATCTATGCATAGCCTCCAGGTCCCGTTTGGTTTCCGCATAAGGACTGGGTTTGCTACCCATTGTGGACAGAGTGCTTGTCGGATTAGATCGTTGTCTAACAACTTCTTCACCTCTTCATTCAAAACTTGATACTTGTCTGGGCCATACTTTCTTCATTTTTTATGGACTGACCTTTTTGCTTGATTGATATTAAGCTTGTGGCAAGCCTGCTTTGGATCTATTCCAACCATGTCTGTATGAGACCAAGCAAAAATATCTAGATTCTTGCCGAGGAACTCTTTCATTTGGGATATGTAAGGCTCAGGGAGCTCAGATCCTATGTACAATTCAAGATCTTCGTTCCCAGGATTAACTTTGAACGCCTCCAGTTCCTCGACTGGAGTTGCTCGTCATTTTTGTCCTTTCCAACGAGAATCAAGTATTGGTTCTTCAGGATTGAAATCATTTTCGATGTTCATGGGCTCTGCTCCCAGGCAGGGCTCTAGATCATCTGCTGGTTCTGATCCATTGTTGTTAGTCAACATCTGGCCCTCCAAGTTACCTGGTGTATGTTGCTCGTCACCACCTCTATGTTGTTCGTCGATTTGGAGTTCCCCATGGGTGGTGATGAGTTGTTCGTCCAATACTTGCTCGTCAGAATGCTGTTCGTCAGTATCCATATGGTCATCTCCCGTGTCCATCATGTTCTCCAGCACTGATGGTTCATCAACTGGGTAGCTGGTGGTGGCTTCCATCATGGATACTTGTGCCTGTTTTGCTTGCAACTGTAGGAGGCATTCACGAGCTTTTCTTTGGTCTCCTTTTATTGAGCCTGCTCCACTTGCTGTTGGGAACTTTATGCAATAGTGGTAAGTTGAACATGCAGCTTTAAATTCATTTAAAAAGGGTCGACCAAGAAACCCGTTATAAGTCGATTCTTGATCTACGACCAAGAAATCTACCATTCTTGTGATTTTTTTTAGGTTCCTCGACCGTTACAAGTTGTACAGATAAAGTAATTATTCCCAGAGGGATCGTTACAGCATTTCCAAAACCTAAAATACGATGATTTGAGTCTCGGATATAGCCTGGATAATCCCCCAGTCGATCGAGCGTCTTTTTGAAGAGAATGTTGGTGTAGGCTCCGGTGTCCACCAACAATCTATGCACTCTGGTCCCCATGATTTTAGCACAAATCATGAGCGAATCATTGTGGGGGGTCAATATTCCCTCAAAGTCTTTTTCGGTAAAGGTTAATTCTGTCGTTTGCATGATGGATGGTTTGACCCCCATTTCTTGTACTTAGTCGATCGCTCGTAATTCGGCTTTTCTTTTTCGGTTGGAAATTGGTGGTCGTCCATCAGAACATCCCCCCGTAGGTCCTGAGGGTTCCATCATGTATAGATCCTCTAATGGACAGGCAGCAACGGCATGAACTGGTCGCCCGGGTTTATTGTTTCGTGGAGGTTGATCGTCAATTTCATCCCCCGGGCTGCTCGCCCGGCCCCTCTTTCCAGGTTGCCTTTTGACGAAGTCAGGGAGCTTTCTCTCCTCGTAGAAACACCAGAGTTGCTTGAGCAAATCTCTGCCCTCGCTAGTAAAGTGCCCCACGCTTTGATGGTAGGCACAATACTTGCTAGGGTTGAGTTTGCCAGTTTCTTGGCGAATCCTTCGGGGAGGGGAGAGCAACTCTTTCTCCTTTACATTCTCGTATAGAGTATCGATTGATACTGTTAGCACCTGGTTCAGCTTTTCTTTCAGCTCCGTCCCTTCAGTAAATGCCTTCATGTTTTTCGGGACCCTATAGCCTGTCCCACCGGGTTTCTTGTTGTTTTCCTTGGGATTAGCTTTGTTCTCTCCCAAGTTTGCTTGCAGGACTTCGTGTATGGAAACGAATATGCCGGCTTGGTTTCTAAATTAGGCATAGCTTTTTGGGCACTTTAGATGTACCTCCTTCCATAACTCTGATCCTTTCTTTAACCCGGCCATGACATCTATGATTTTTGTATCTTCGCTAACTGGCTCCCCTTCTAACAGCACTTTGTCGAATCTTTTCATAAACGTCCGGTCTGACTCGTCGTCATTTTGCTTTAAGTCCGACAACTGGTGTTTTTGGGATAGATATGATCCAGCTGTTGAGAAGTGGGAGAGGAATTCTCGACTTAGTTGAGCAAACGAGTGGATTGATGCCGGTGGCATTGCAGAAAATCACTTGTGTACTCTGTCTCCCAAAGTCAAGGGGAAATTTCGGCACTGGGTGGCATCACTGGCTCCCACTGAAATCATGTAATCTGAATACTTCGTTAAATTGACTCGGGGATCAACAATGCCTTCATATTGTATGCTTGCCGGAAACTGGATCTTTTTCTAGATCGGGGACTTCAATATGATGGATGACAAAGGGGAGGATAGCATGCTGGTCGTCCCCATCCCTCTTTGTTGGTCAAGTTGCCCCTGCATGCTCTCCACAGCCTTTCTTAGGCTAGATAATTCCTCATGAGATGCTCCCTGGCTTGGAGGCTGTTCGGCGAGCAAAGACACTAGTCTTTCTGCTCGTCGCAGTCCCTCACTTGCAACGGGCATTTCTTGAAATTGTTTTCTAGGGTTGCTCACCGCATTTTGCCCTAGGCGCCTAAAGGCTGATTGAGATAGTCTTTCGTGTACTGATGGACGAGGTTACTCAAAAGTTGCTCGACCATCTCCTGCTTCCTGGCAAGCAGCTTCTTTTTGGAGTTGGGGTTGACCAAGTCTATCCTGTGCACTGGAACGAGTTGTTCCGTGACTGGACATTGTTGTTCACCCGTGTACAGACTCAGCCTGACCCTCTGTTTGGTTGGCCACTTTGGCTTTGCCCTTATCCCGCCGGACTTGGACACTGTTCACCTCATGTTGCTCGCCCCTGTTTGACCTGGCTCTTACAACCTCCAATGGTCTAGTCTTAGACCTTGCATTGTGAGGGTCTGTTTTGTTCTTGCTGCCTCTGGATGGTTTGGAGAGCAGCAATGGTTTTAGCCAGTTCATTAGGGTTTCTCGCCAGAGCCTCCAATTCTGGTGGAAGGTTATGATCTACGGCCGTAATTCTCGATCTGTTCGCATGTCTGGGCCCATGACCTTGGTGGCCAACTGACGAAGCTCGAGTGGGAGAAGCTCTCTTCGATTGACATGAAACTTGTGTTTCTTTAGATTGAGGCATCCTGATTTGAATTATCTTCTCAATCTTTGAGTCTTCAAATTTAATATTGAAGAACACCAAGAACACTTTTGTTTGAATCTTCAAGAATTTCTTGAGGATTTCTTCAAATCTTCAAGTTTTTAAACTTGAAGGTCTTAATTAATCACACTTATCCGGAGGTTCGGACCCTCCTTCTAGCGCCAATTTGTTCGTGATCAAATTTAATCGTGAGGATTAGTGGTTGTTTTAATTCGGTTTAGGATCACCAAACAAGAACGTATGATTGATTATCACCGTAAATGATAAATCGAAGGTTCAGGTTGTAAAATCGTAAATACGAGAGTCGATTCCGTATTTATTTCGTATGTGTGCACGTTTAGGTGTGTTTGTGTGTGTTTTGGGAGTATTTGTGAATTTGAACTTGTATTTCTTAACTGGAGAACAACTATTTATAGAGACTAACAAGTAGGAGGTGTCCAAGACTCTTGGACTTCCTAGCTTGCATGCTAGACAAGTGTCCTTTGACCTTGTTTGGTCTTATCTAAGCTGAAACTTAGTTACAAAGTTTTCTTTGGTCTTATCCCGGACTCATTGTTGTTCGTCTTGGTTGGCTTGATTAACCTAAATTGTTCTTCAAATTAAAGTTGTTCGCCTCTTGAGGTTATGACTCGGAAGTTGTTCGCCTTTGTGTTTAGCACTGATTGGCTTAGGGATCTTGGTCCTTTGTTCGTCAACATACACCTCTTTGGCTGGTAGAAGCAATACCTTTAGATAATGCTGCTCGTCATTAGTGATCTGATGGAGGGTCCATATTTGGTCTCGGGTCTCCGGACCTGTTCGCCAGTATGTTATTCGTCGATGGAGTTGTTCGTCATTTCGTACACCTCCTGGATTGATTTATGCACTCCAACTTGATTTTCTTTATTAATCATCTTTGATTTGGAGTTAATTCTTCGTAATCCTTATTAAGGCCTTAATCCTTGTTCGCCCAACATTGATTGATGTTCGCCTATCAACAAAATGCGTCTCAAAATTCATGCACATATTATTTATTTGTTGACTAAAACTTGAATAAAAAAACTCTTGAGTTATAAAACTCGTATATTTCATTTTCTTCCAATACATGTATTATGGAATGTTAGATTGATTGTGTTTTCTTCCCTTAAAATAAGAATGAATAAAATTTAAGTGTACCGCTCAAAATAGACCAAATGGGTTGTGTTCATTCTCTTATTGATCTAAGATTCAAAATAACATATAGTCATTTAAGTAACAATCATAGTTAGATCCTTCAAAAAAAAAAACACAAAGGAACAATCCAATACTCATATGCCTAAACCATCTAATCCAAGTAGTCTCTGCCCCTAGTATAATCAACTTTTTTTTGCATTAGGTGTAGTAAATATTTGCTTAAAACGTTTAGTAAATATTTTGCTTAAAATGTTCGGTAGTTAAAAAATCCGATTTTATTTTCGTTTTATTTTCTCTTGTTGTAGCAAAAGGCGAAGCCCTCTCCCCCAGGGCCCCCACCCCCTAGCCCGATCGTTTTCTTTTCTCTACTTGTATCATTGGTATTTATAACAATTTTTAAACTCATTACATTAATGTAAATAAACTCATATATTTATCGCAACAATAAAAACAAACAAGCCAGATAATAAAGAATCAAAATCTACAAACATTAAAGCAAACAAATAGATAAATTAAACCAAAAAAAAAAAAAAACTATTATGAATGCATTTTCCTATATATTATAAAATCCTTCCCGGGCTGCTTGATTGACACCAAGTATTTGAATATCAATACCACTTTAGCTATGCTCCTTTTCATCAATACATTTATCACCTGCTAATTAAAACGATAAAAAAATATTTAAGTTAAAAAAAATATATTATATTTTAAAAAACTTTATTTCACCATCCCAAGACACCAAGACAATCATATATGCATAGTCGATTCATAAACCATACAATTAACTCTCAACATCACACTTGGAGACAAAATAGTCAAGAAAAATACTTCAATATGCATCAAAAAAAAAAGTTCTTAGTGTACATGGTCACTTGGTTCTAATTCCATTTGACAAAAAAAAATAAAAAAATCAAGACGTAGCATAATGAATTATAATATAACAAGCCTCATCATGTCCTCCAGAAAATATTGAAATGAAGTTTTAGAATTTTGTACCTCAATGATGGTGAATTTAAGATTATGAGTAGAAGACCTTCATTATCGAGTACCTTTTGTATCTCCAGTACTTTTACAAATCCATAACCTGTCACTTGTCAATCAATGTTTACTGCAACAACACAATTTGGCAATGACAACATTTTATTAGTTCATCAAACATAGAACTAGAAGTTGATCACTTTTAACAATGCAAATTGTTAGATGCATAGACACACACAAATTTAACCAAAAGAAAATACTGAAATAAGAGACAGAGTTACAAGATAAATTTTATCCAAGCCAGTGTGGTTTCCAAAGTCTAGACCTATTCTGGAACAGAAAATAAACCATTTATAGACTAATAAGCTTGCTGAAAGAAAGAAGCCCACCTAAATAAGAAAATGACTATAGATCTGATAAGATAATATCATAAACTATCTATCTAGCTTACTTTATCACAAACTATCTATCTAGCTTACTTTAGTTGGTCTAATACTTAAAAAGAACGATATGCATAACTAAGAGAATTGTTAATTGAAATTGATGATATTTATGTTATAACTTTTTAAGTTCATTTAAGGACTGATTGTAACAACAAATTTCGTGAAAAACACGAAAAATATTACAACTTGAATTTCTTTGAATTCAATTTAGGAATTTGTGCGGGTTTGACCAACTCTGGACTTGATCCTCTGATTCTTCTCTTCGTAGGCTTTGACGTTGACTCAGATGATTTTCGGGAGAAGTCATTGTCTTAATCTTGTTTGGAGCTGAAGTTGGATATTTGAAAACGTTGATCCAAAGACTTGATATCTTGTGTTGAATCAAACGTGGCTTTTGGACGAACTTCTTCGACAGGGATGAAGAACGCTTTGAATGCTTGATGAAGATCTTTGAATCTTCAACGGTTGAGCGAGGAGAACGCCTTGAATGCTTGATGAAGATCCTTGAATCTTCAACGGTTGAGCGAGGAGCACCTCTGGAGAGAAACGCCGAATCGGAGGGGCTTCGAGTCTTAATATCTGATTTGGAGCTGTTTTTTAATGTGTTCTTCGGAGAACGTTCTTGAATCTGAGAACGACTTGAATTTTCATATGCCTTCAAGTATAAACGCCTAATCAGAGAGTTTTAGGACCTTGATTCCGGATAGAACGTTGTTTCTGATGGATTTGCACGAAGAACGGTGAAGAATACCTTTGAATCTTCAAAGGCCTTGAAAACGCTGTTGAAGCTTCTTCGAATCTTCGAGGAGAAATGTCGGATCGGAGGGGTTCTGTACCTTGATCTCGGATCGGATGTTGTTTCTGATTGCTTTCCACGAAGAACGATGAAGAACGCTTTGAATCTTCAAGAATTGTTGCAAAGGATTCGCTTGCTTGGATGCTTGATCGTCTGATAGCTCGTTGATCTTCGGTGAAAGATGAAAGGACCCCTATTTATAGGTATGGATTAGGAAGTCTTCCATTTTTTGCAAGGCCACGTGGTGCGTCCTGATTGGCCGATGCCATTAGATTTGCGAATTAATCAAATTTGATTTGATTAATTTAGTTCATCGATCACTCATTTAATTCGATCGACTTGTACTGTGTACATTTAATATCAATTTTAACTATTTAATTTAAGAATTAATTCAATTAAATTCTCAAAATGAAATAGTAAATTTAATTTGATATTAAAACTTGATTTGTACATGTGTCACCATTTAATTAGATGCAAATTTAATTTGCTTACACTGATATTGATAGTTAATTTAGTTATAGTTTATGCACAACTCTCTTTAAATAGTGATGGCCTCAACTAATTTTAGGATCATTAAAAAAAACCCCTAGAAAAATAACTTCAAAAGCTATATAAGATCTAATTTCTTTTGGGCTAGGTGCAAATTTTCTTTCTCGAAATGCAATCTTGTTTTGTGCTTTAAAGAGAGTCAATTGTTCTTTTGTGCTATCAATTAATTTAATTAATTATTTCATTGATAAAAAAAAAAGGGTAATAAATGATCGACACTGATGGTTTTATTTTTAAATAAGCTATCAATATTTTAAGTTGGAGAAATGGTTTGCGGAAAGCCAATTTATGCTACTAATGTTGGAGAGAGCATCTTGTACTAATATTTTATACTAGCTGTCATATTTAAAACATTTAAGAATTTACTAGCTTTTTTATTTATATATATATTCAATCAAAAAAAGAAAAAAATATAGAACTACAACTGTTGAAAAGGGGGATAGATTCATTCTGTTTGGAGCAAAATTACAATTTTTGTCTTTTTTCCGGATCCAAGTTTGAATTTCCCAAAACCCGACTTTAAGCGACGCCACAACTCAAACGAGCCGCGGTTTGTGTTAGTCATATTCAAATGTGGTTGTAACATGTAAAGGCCATCTTCAGAACGTGTGCCTCGTGCCAAAGGAGTCCCCGTTTCCCGATCCTGAATTTGGAAGGCGTCGTCACTAAAAACCACATTAACCGGAAAATCATGCGTGAGTTTAGCCACAGACACTAGGTTTCTATTGGCATGCGGAACAACCGATACGTCCAACAAAGACAAATCAGGAGAAATAAAAAGCTTCCTGCCATTTCCGACCACCGCGCGGTCGAAACCGGTGTACGGGGAAGCGGAATCAAGAGCAGATGTGTGGGCGGCAACATGTTGGGTAGCACCCGAATCAATATACCAATGGGAAGTAGAGTAGTTCCTGCAGGGTGGGCGTGGCGCTTTAACACTCTGGAACGAATAGCTGTTGATGTGCACTAATCTTTTTGAGTAACGGTGTGGACAGGTATCCGCCAAGTGTCCGAGGCATCCACAGATTTGACATGGAGGCGCTGCAGGCCACACGGTGGCCATCGCGATGACTCATGTGCATGGAGATTGATTGACTGATTAATGTAATTCCCATGTATATATTCACATCAATCAGTATATATTACTACGAGATATGGAAACTAATTAAGTATCTACCAAGATACTTACAATCGCTTCGCTGGCTGATTAAATATTTGTGCGTATACTGATCATAATTGAGATTGATTGATTCTAGTTCCGATTCTACGTAGCATGCGTATATTCACATCAATCATTAAGTATATGGTTACTATGTATCTTATCTACAAATATATTTACAATCTTGGTCGTATATATATTTACATTAGATATATCTTACCAAAAAATGTACGACTGATCTTGAACACTTTTTTTTTTTTTTAAGGTTTGATCTCATCTATTAATTTTCAGGATCAAAACTGCAAATGTGTCTCATTTTCTTAGGACTAAAATTATGATATAATTATTTTCTTGAGATAAAAATTGTACGGAACTAAAAGTGTCCAGAAAAGGATGGATTTGATCTCCTGGAATCAAAAGTGAAATTATCTTATATCTTTGAGATATAGAATATGATAAATTCTTAAATTAAATAATTGATGTTTATGAATAAATTATATCTTTGTGATATTTGATATATAATAATTATTCTAATTTAACCATCTTTTGTGGAGATATTATTCCGGTGAGGCATCAACACATTCATCTATATTTCACACTATTATTAAGTCTAAAATGTATTGTCCTCTTATGAAGAGTTACATAGATTGAAATAAATATAAATTAAGTTTGACATAGAGTGAAAATGGTTCATACATATACTATTGAAGAGTATTAGTTATTTTCACTAAAGGGTATTAGTTATTTTTATTGAAGAGTATTAGTTGTTTTCACTGAAAAGTCTCAGTTATTTCCTGAAAACAAACTAAAAATCTTCACTGGAGACAACTAATATTTTTCAGTGAAAATAATTAATACTCCCTCCGTCCCCAAGTAAATTTTCCGTTTCTTTTTTAAAAGTGAATTGAATGAGTGAAACTTTAGTAATATTGTATGAATTTAAAAGTTAAAGTTTATATGTAGTGGAGTGTTGTTTTTGTCATTTATGGAATGATAAATTTACTAGGGGACGGCCCGAAAAGGAAAGTGGGAAGTTTACTCAGGGACAGAGGAGTACAATTTTGTGAAAACATTTAATATCCTTCAATAATTCATGTATAAATCCATTTCACTCTATACATACTCATTAATTTTATAAATAATAGGAATTTTTGAATAATGAGAGAATTTGAGATACACTGTGATATTACAATTAAATATATGATTAATTTCTACATTTCTGTTGATTAAAATGAACATAAATATATGAAATTTTGTTGGAATTAATTGTCATTAATTGTAATTTGATGAATGAGATATATCCTAATCTTTTAAACAAGGATATGGTCCACAAATAATATAGAGTAATTCTTGTATGAGACCGTTTCATAGTATGAGACCAATAATATTTGATCCACTTTTAATTTAAAATGTGTCACTTGTTAATTAAAAAATTGTCACTTTTAAAAAGTGATAAGGTTTAAACAAAAAGTGATAATATTTTTTATTAAAAGTGACTTATCACTTTTCTTTAAAAATATTATCACATTTTATGATAATCCTATCACTTTTTTTAATTTGATCGGTCTCATATTATTAGACGGTCTCACACAAGTTTTTGCCAATAATATATATGCATGTATACCATATCCCTAAACTTGAGCCCAAGCTATTACTTAATATTATGTCTTGCTGTTAAAAAGAATCTCAATATATTTTATAATCAAACATTATTCTTTTGACTTTTTGTGCGACAAAAACCCTAGACGAAGGGTGTATATTCTTCTCAAATCTTTACTCATACAATATGATTATTACCGGTTTCTTTTAGATACGTTGAGTTGAAAGGAAAAAACTTCATACATAGGAAAATATTCTGGATATCAGCTAATACTTATTAACGAAAAAGCAAGAATATTACTCTTAGCAAAAGTCGGAATGAATCAAAAGATGAACATCTTGAAAACGGAATGTAAAAAGATGTGCAAAAATCAATTGAAATTTATCTATTATTTTAAGAAAATTTCAAATTTGCATTCTATATTTCTTGTCAAAGGCTTGTATTTCCCGTCGTGAGCTTATAAACCTTTCCTAATCGCATTTTAAAACAAATTAAGTTGTAAATACCTAAATGGATAACACATGCGAATGTCTCACGAAAGACTCGATCCTTCCTATTCTGGAAGGTGATGTGGCGTATTTGCCTGTTTGGCGTTAACATCTTAATTTGCTGGAAAGAATAAAAGATTAAAAATCCTCAATTTGACTCATCCACGTCATTTACTGCGGCCGTATTTGAATTTCCGAAAAAGGGATTAAATTTTGACACAAAAATATCCTGATCCTGAGATTTTTTTTTCATTCTCAAAATTAGCTTTAAGTTGCAAAGAGGAAAATGAGAATCACTCTGATTAAGAATACTTACTTTGAATTTTATATGAGAACAACTCTGGTTAAGCATACATACTCCTTTTTTTTGTTTATATGGTAGTCGGTGTTGAGGGAATTAAAACAAAACCCAATGAATGTGTATTGTACATAATAATGAAATACGATCATAAAACAAGAGGTTGATATAAGAGATCAAATAGAAATGAACCTCTGTTACACTTTGCTGTTATATTACCTCTTACATGTGTTTAATATTACACATGCTAATTCATATATATATATATATATATATAAACTCTCTCATGAATAAATTTTATGGTATGTAATCAATATCATCATAGGTACTTATTGATATTATTACATTCACTCATTGATATTATCGAACGTATAAATTGAAATGACAATATAGAACGATCGGAAATGATCACATGCTCACCGTAGACATAATATTATATACCCACCGCGAATGTGTTAATTACACATAAGCAGGGGGCCCACTACCCACTATTGTTTATATCTGCTTATGTGCCATTAACAAATTCGCGGTGGATATATAATATTATGTCCACGGTGGGCATGTGATCATTTCCGATAGAACGATATGGTATCGGTAAAAGCATAAAATGATATCAATAAATTCATGTAATGATATCAGTTTCATAGAAGACTTGTCTCATTTATCTATTCACATAAACCAATTTTCTCATTTATTAAAGTATAAAAAAACACGTATACTCTTATTTATTACTCCTATTTATTATAAGATGATTGTTAGTTTCTACTATTAGGAGCATTATTAGAAGAAAAAACCAGGGTAAAAAATGCAGTAAATCTCATGTGCAACATGTGTACCATGCAACTCAAATGTATTTTTTAAAAGAACTCTTACTATTGATAAAAATTACTCTTTATTAATGAAAAGTTACCCTTTATTAAATTGATTTTTCAGTAATAGCACGAATAACTTTTCAATAATAGTAGATGTGACTTTTAAAAATACACTGAAATTACATGGTGCATCTGATTCATATAAAACTATGCCAAAAATGCATATAAGTAGATTGGCAATTGAAATCAAACATTATTTTGGATCAAATGAAACAGACTCCAAGTACAGATCCATATGTTGTGTGATAAAATATTGAAATAGACTATATCATAGAAGAATAAGTTAAAATGGCAAAACGTTACAAGGTCGTGTGGCATTCTTGACTTGAAAGTACGATGAGTTGCAAAACATACATCATTTGAGATCGACTCAATTATTAAGAACATAGAGTAATAGGAAGGAACATTATATTACAACATAATAATCTGAAAATTAGTATTCTGCTATATATATATATATATATTGCAAAACATACATAACTTGAGTTCGACTCAATTATTAAGAAGATAAGAGTAATATGAAGGAACATAATATTACAACATAATAATCTGAAAATTAGTATTCTGCTATATATATATATATATAAATGGCTAAGAATCAAAGAGATGGTTGCTGCACAAAGCAAACAATCAAAATTCCTAGCTACAATCATCATGGACAAACATCATAATTAATCTCTAGCCAAGACTTCTAAGGTACTTAAACATCAGCTTGCTTCTGCTCATCACCTTGCCATGTCCAAACAATGTCCTTGAGAGCTGGCCTTATCTCCTCCTTCACCACCTTCTGATACTCCAACGTGTCGCCATTCGACTTCTTAATCTCCACTAAATGAAACGTAGGGGAGATCTCGAAGATCTCTGCATCAATAGACAGCACACCCTTTCTCCCTTCCTTTGACCCTTCGAATTTCAAGAACCCTCCAGTCTTCTTCCCCACCTTCATCATCAAACGCTTCCCAACTTCCTCCAATTTCGACACAATATTCTTGGAGCCCTGGTTTGATGTGAACCTGAGCTCTTTTTTTCCATCGCTTTCCTCGAACAACCCAGAGAGGTTTAAACCAGCTGACAAGGAAATGATCTCAAAGGCATTCAAATTCACAGGCTTTGGTGAATCCATTTCAGTAAATGATGCTTCTTTAACGTTCCAGGATTCGTAATATTCATTCGTGATTTCAGCCTCATCTTTTGGAACCCTTGATTTGAGGCCTTTACGAGCCCAAGAACTTCCCATGATCCTAGCTATAGAGATCCGGGTATCTGGATTCGGATCCAGGATCTTGGTAATCAGCCTGCGGGCCGCAGGTGAGATCCGCTTCGGAAATTTGTAGTCCGCCTTCCCGATCTTTTTGTACATCTCCATCAGATTTGATTCGTGGAACGGGAGGTAGCCAGTTAACAGCACGAACAAGATGACCCCACATGACCATATATCGGTTTTACAGCCATCGTATCCACTCCTGTTGATAACTTCAGGGGCAGCATAGGCGGGAGTCCCACATGCAGTGTGAAGCAGCCCGTCCCGTTGTTTTGATTCAGCAAACGTACTCAATCCAAAATCCGAGACCTTGAGGTTACCATCCTCGTCCACTAGTAGGTTCTCGGGTTTAAGATCACGATGATAAACACCCCTACTGTGACAAAAATCGACAGCACTGATCAGCTGCTGGAAAAACTTCCTAGCAGCATCTTCTTTCATTTTCCCCTTGGCCACTTTGTTAAAGAGCTCTCCTCCTCTCACATACTCCATCACAATGTATATCTTGGCCTTGCTAGCCATAACCTCAAAAAGCTGTACAACATTAGGGTGCCTCACGAGTCTCATAACCGAGATCTCCCTCTTGATTTGTTCCATCATTCCGGCTTTCAGAATCTTTTCTTTGTCAATTACCTTAATGGCTACGCTCGATCCATCCTTGATATCCCTTCCATGGTAGACCTTGGCAAAGCTACCTTGTCCCAGCAATTTCCCCACCTCGTATCTTTGCATCAGAATGCTTGCTTTACTTTCCATCTCCAACTACGAAACTAATCAACCAATTGATATTTTACCAGCTAATTCAACCTTAAGCACTACTGGGGTGATCTTCAAGATTCAACCATCTTCACAAATGCTATCGTACAAAACAATTTGTTCCCGGAAGTATTTTGCGAAAGTGTTGCTTGGCCGGCGAATGCGATTGCTTATAGGTCCAATCTCATCAAGGAGAAAGAAGGGTAGCTCAAATGGAGCTTCCCAATCGTAGAAATCGCACGCTGACTGCCTAGCAGAGAAACCCATTTTTCAGCATTCCCTGGTTTCTGCTTTGAACTAGAGAATGATTAACCGGAAAAGTGTCTGGTAATCAGAATCAAATGGACGAGTTGCTACCCTGAAATTGATACAAAAATTCATCATCAGAATACAGAAAAGAAATATATCGGATACCGATTTAACTGTTATTGTAGCGAAAATCCTCCTCAAAACCTACAATTGCTACTAATCTTAGATCTTAATTCTCATTCAACAATCAACGATTCACAAATTCTACAACGTTGGGATTTCATTTAAGATATAAAGACGAAAATAAACAACATCTTTAATGTATCAGCAAATAAGCCCTAATTGACGCAAATTTTGAATAAATAAACAAGTTTTGACCTGAAATGTTTCTGATCTCTGGTAATTATACAGAAACATATAAATCCATCAAAATAATCGAAACAAAAACTAAGAACGCTGATTAGAACGGCCTAAAGAAAAATCACTTTTCAAATCTCAGCCCTCTTCACTATTCAAAACCAAAACACGTCCTAATTTGCGTTTCTTCCTACATCAATATAAAAAAATTGCAGAACCTAGACTAAAAACAACAGAAAAACACCTGAATCCATATCAAAGGGTTTCATTCTACACGCATATGGATAAACATTAAATTAAAAAAAAATCTACAATTTCGGATACCTTTGAGAACGCAGAATCGACCTCACGAAACTTGCAAGCAATCAAAATCAAATAAAAAAATTGAATGTTTTTTGTGTGTTTTTTGAGAATGGAAAAGAGGAATGAGAAGATAGTGGTTTTATACCGACTCAGCGTTTACAGCTAATCATTATTGGCGTATTAAAAAAATCTTTTGATTAATATTAAATTATATTTAGAAATCACTGGAACTTTATTTACGCGTCAGAGTCTAGTCAGCAATTTATTATGACCATCTGTATTAGATAATGATTATTTGTGGTCTCTTTTTAGCAATTTCAATGACATGCGAATTTCATTAATCACATGAGAGAAAAAGGTGAGAATTATTTATGGTGGCTTTGATCTGAATGAGAAAGTCCAATTTAATGGCGCAATTATTTTATTAATCAAACGGTAAAAAAAGAAAAAGTAAGAATTATGTATGGTGTGTTTTACTTGAATGAGCAAATCAAACGGAAAAAAAAAAAAATTAGATTTAAATATACATATAATTTATATCCGTCTTACAATAAGAATTTTCAATCGTATTTAATTTTGTCAAAAATTATAAACCATTTTGTGAGATTCTCATATTTATTATGGAACGTAATCTCAATTTAAAAGGAAGTATGACTCATTATTTTATGAATTAATATGGTCAAATCAAATTGGATGCATTCCCACAAAATATATACATAGATTTTCTCGCACAGTTTTTGTGTTGTCAAACTTACTTTCTCAATAAAAATTTACTTGGTGGGAACTTAATATTTGTTAATATATTCCCGTAAAAAAAAAATTTGTTAATATATGGAGTACTTGATTCTAGTTTACCGTATAATTTAAGGGATATTCATATTTATTACTTCTTCCATTTTATTATAAACTTTCAATTTTTTAATTTAGTCAGTCGACTGTAAATTTCACATTTTCTTTTGATAATTTATTTTTTACTTTTCATTTTTAATAATCTTTTGTATTAAATTTTTTTTTCCTATCAAACCACTTTTACTATAACTATTATTTAATACTTGTCTTAATCGGTATATACAAAATTTATGAAAAGTTTATAGTGGGACGGGGAATAATCCGTAGCTATTACATAATTTATTAAAAGAAATTGAAAAATAGTTCTTGTTTGCAATAGTAGATGTGCAAGTGAAAATCTTCTTTTATGGGGCTAAGTGAAAAATAAATTTTCATTACTATTACTAATGAAATATTTGAACCAAATACTCCCTTGAAAAAACAAACAATTATAAATCTATATACATTGTGTGTTTTAATGACTAAGGGGGGATATACTAAATTGTTCTGGTATACTTACCTTTAGACATCAAACCAAGACAAATCTCTTAACGGAAAAGCATGAATGATTACGAAACTAGCTCCATCAAATTAGTATCATTGTTACTTATATTACAAAGCATTTCAAGGTGTGGACGCCAAACTTTTTACGCTTTTGTTAGGATTTTTTAGGTCCCAAATTTTTTACCTTTGAGTAGGTTTTATATGAAAACGCTTCATAATAAGCTTAATATAAAATAGTTTTAGAATATCATTAATTTCATCAGAAGTATCATTAAACCTGTCGGGTGTATCATTAGTTTGAGTTCAAGGAAATTTAAAACAATTTTCTTGAACTCAGACTAATGATACCCCTGATGAGATTAATGATACTCCCGATGATATCAATGATACTTTAAAATATTTTCATGATAAGCTTATCATGAACTATTTTCATATAATACTTTGCCTTTACGTTTTATATGTTTTCTTAAAATTCAGTGTTTTCATAAATGGATTGAATTACGAAGAATCTAATCATAAATAAATCTCACTTTTAAGATAATTATCACCTCCCTTGATTTTTCACCTCTATTTTCAACCTCTAGTGATTGATTGTATATCAAGAATACTTGTTTATTCTTTAGGCAGAATTTTTATCTTGATCAGCAAAGATATTAAAAATATCACAGAATATTTGTCAGTTTATTAGGACCTTAAAAATAAAATATGAGAGACTATACTATTAATATATTATATTTGAAGTGACACTTTTTTTTAAAAAAATTATTAACTTTTTTAGTCAACGAATGAAGGTTATTGTGAAATAAAGTGGACACTCTAAGAGTATTTTATTCTATTTTAGGGGTGTGAAAAATAATGTTAGACGTTTTAAAAAAAAAAATTGTAAATTTTATTAGGAGATTGGAGTATTAATTAAAGGTCAACAAATTTAAAAACAATTTAACATTTTTCAATTGTAAACTTAATATTATAGCAAAAATTTGTGTGAATCGTCGGTGAGATGTTTTACAAATTAATATTTATCTCTTTCAAAGTATTAAAACGTTAATCTTCAAATTATATTTCATCTCACTGTGTGAGAAAGTCTCACACAAGAACTACATTCATATTAGACAAAATATAGAGTGAAACAGGTTTATACATGAATCACCGAAGGATATTAGTTGTTTTCATTGAAGAGTATTAGTTATATTTGCTGAAGAGTATTACTGATTTACACTAAAGAGTCTTAGTTGTTCGGTGAAAATGAATTAAGACTTTTCAGTATAAACCAGTAATACTCTTCAGTAAAAATAACTAATACTCCATCCGTCCCAGTTTTGTTTTCCCGTCTGACTGTGCGCGGAGTTTAATGCGAGAGTTGAATTTTAGTATTTAAATGAATAAAGTAGTATTGAGAATGATGAATGGTGAATAAAGTAGTATTGGGAATTGTGAATGATGAATAAAGTATTAGTTAAATGAATAAAGTAGTTTCCATTTTAGGGGTGAGAAAACAAAATTGGGACGGACCTTTTTGGCAAATTGGAAAATAAAACTGAGACCGAGGGAATGTTTTTCAGTGAAAACAACTAATATCCTTCACTGATTCATGTATAAATCAATTTGACTCTATACATACTCTTAATATTAATATAATGATTTTACTTTATCTATTTTCGTACATATATAAATCTTAGTACTTTTTTAGTAAACAAAAGTAATACTCTCATTTGGCTCTTCTCATGAATACTTTATGTGCAAAAGTAATATCCGGTGAATTATATATTAAAGATTGGTACTACTAGCCAGTAGGGCAGAATTGGATGGGGATAAATGACATAAGTCTGACGTGGAAATTTGATGATTACAGTCATTTGGAGGAGAGAGAGGGAGAGAGATAAGGAAAGTGCGTGGGTCTGAATGGGTTTAATATACTGTTATTTGATTTGAGCTGCTCATACTCGTACAAATATACAATGAGGGTGGACTACAAAAGTACACGTGAAACATATTTTTTTATAAGTAAACCAGATGGAAATACAAGTTGTAATTATTATTTGAGGCCACGATAATCTTCTTAAGTATTCAACCTTGGCCAACTACCCACTTTTTACTTAACCTTGACTATAATTGAAATATAAAATTCGTAGGATATGTGTAAGAATGAGAAGAAATAGTATTTGGCTTTAATAGGGTGGTGCCTAGCAACTTCTTACGGAAATTAAGTTTTATTATAATCAAGATACTGATTCATTCTCATACAATGGAGGTGGACTACAAATTAATATCTGATTATTGTGACAAGTAATTAAATTAATTCAGTAGAATGGAAGGAGACAATAAATAAATACATATATAAATGAATAAGAATCGATCTCTTGTGCACCAGTTGCACGTGCAACTGAATACAGGGGTGAAACATGACAACAGTTTTGATTGGAACGTGACACTAGCTTTAATTGAAATATACAGGCTAACGAAACGGTATAACTCAAGTGGTTAAATCTCCACTATTTATGTCATGGGATCATGAGTTCATTTTGTATGTAGTATAGCAACAATTAGGTATTGATTAACAATTTATTTTGTATGTGTTTACATATGTATTTGTGTTGTTCATTTTGAATGATCATCGTCATTCATAAGTTAATTATTAGAAACAAAATTATCAGAAGGCAAAATATTAATTATATGAAAATAGTTCATGATAAGCTTATTATGAAACAATTTTAAAGTATCATTAATCTTATCGGGAGTATCATTAATCTCATCAGGGGTATCAGTAGTCTGAGTTCAAGAAGAATTTTTTTTTCTTGAACTCAGACTACTGATACCCCTGACAGGTTTAATGATACTCCCGATGAGATTAATGATACTCTAAAATTAATTCATGTTAAGCTTATTATGAAGCGTTTTCATATAAAATTTACTCTTATCAAAATTGTAATTCACTTTCCTAAGCTAGTATCTAGTAAAAGAAAAAGAAAATCAAAGTAGCCTTTCTTCTTTTGTTTTTTGCTAAGGCTATATTAGTAACATATGTTCACATAATATAATACACTAGTCACTTGGACATTCATCTAAAATATGTAGAAACTTTTGTCTGCCGGAAAAACAAAATCAGATAACAATATTGAACTAGATTTTGAAAATGAATAAAATCCCAAATGAGAAAATACATCATCATAATAGACAAGTCAAATAATATTGGTCCCATATATTAACATCAAATTGTGATGGCTTTGATTAATACCCCAACCACCGATGGATCAGGTTCTCTCGTGGTTTCTCACCTCACACAAAAGCCTCTTTTTGAATTTATTTAATTTAATTAATTGACACAATAATCAAGTATTAATTTCTGCAGTCCTTTTTTTTACATCATTATTATTACTCACTTTTTTAAAGTCTTAAATCTAGATATTTCTTGATTCTGTTATCGTGTTGACTCCTCCATCGCATATTCGCATATGCCTGCATATTTTCCAGAAATAAAATAACATAATTCACAAGTAAACGGTTGTAGAATTTTTTATTGATAAGGGAAAAAATTGTGAAAATCAAGACGTGAATCGATGCAGAAAACGTACGAAATGCTTCCAAAACATTTTCGAGTTGATATTGAAATTGCCATTATACTTACATCTTATCATCATCCCTTGGAAGATAATTTAAGGTCCTGTTTCATGAATTGTTATGATTCAATCTTTTCCTATATTTTATGCTAAAAAATTGTAACTAAAAAACATGTCCTAGCTAATTCTTACCTAAATCCTGTAATTACGTCAATGCTCATCAACATCACCAACCCAAAGATAATTCCCAAGTGGATGCCAGTGAAACTAGATAGGAACAATTAGGTGTTATTTTAATTAAACAATTGTACGAATACTTACTATATTATTATTATTGTCAGTAGACAGTACTACTAGTGTTTTAGAAAAATGAAACAAGATAAAATCTTATTTAATTAAAGACAAGATAAGATAACAACAGATTGCCTTAATTTACTACTATTATTAATTCATTGACAGCAATAAAAATGGGAAATTTGAATAAAATTGTAGGCTTGTATGGGACAAAAAATCACAAGGAGATTGTACAATTTTGAATCAGTTGTGTCCTTCCAGGTAATAATTAAAAATGAGGGTACAAATTTAAATCAACTGGGGTCCTAAACGTGACAACTTGTGTGGGACAATTATGACTCATGAGTAAATCAGTAATGTGGACAGCATGTGACCCCCAAGTAATTTTGGGCCGCAACTTTGGACATTTTGCAACTTGTGAATTGATTGGTAATAGTATCAAGCAAGAACATGTTACAGACAGATCAAATGCATCAAAAGATAATGCCATAAACACCCCTACCCTTACCCACTTTTGTTCATCAATCTCTTATGTGTGGGTGGGGGAGGAAGTGGGGTGGATAAGGTCTCAATCTCATATGAATATAAATATCTTTATAAGAATTAGTCATGGAAACCCATTGATATGAAGAAGTAAAGAATACAATACAATACAATTTGTACAACATAGCAGAGTTGATGATCTACATGTATAGTGTTCATATTCACACGGAATAATGTAACGAGACTGACTTTCTTACAGCATTACCAGTATCGAACATATTGGCGCAGATCGTTTCCCTAAGACGCGGCGTGCATGGGTGAGTCCGAATCGCAGGCATGCAGTATGATGCAAATGTCGTTTGTTTCCAGGAACTGCTGAGCATTTATCAGAATAATGGGCGCATACTCGAAAACTAATCTCTTGCACTGCCAAAAAAACATGGAAACTTAAGTTTATATTGTCTATCTTGGATAAGTTCCTCTCCAGAATGTACAAAAACATCAGGAATTTTCTGATATATCATATGAAATAAATGATACCTTTTGAACATTTTTCCCAATTGAGTTACATGCCTTCAGAAGCATCTCAACTATTTCCAGCTGAAACAAAAAAACAGATATAAGCTCATATGTTTCATTTGAAAATTTTAGATCATACATCCAGTGAGATTTGGCATAAATTGCATCACATAAAACGTGATATCTTGGGATGGTTGATGAACATGTTTTTTCACATAAAATTAAAGATGGATAGACAGTGGATAGTATCATGTTTCTTTTTACAAATCTCTTCTCTTTTTTTAACTTTTTCTAATGAGAAGCATGCAATAAAATTAAAACTGAGACTGAACATGTTCGACCGAGCATATTTTCTATGAGCAGGTCTTGTGCAAGAATGGTATCACCTTTCAATTGAAATGTTATCACTTCTAAGGTAAATTGCATCCATCACTTTTCAAAATATGTAAATAAAATGTATTTTATTAATGCAAAATTTTGAAAATTGTTATGTTTTACATAAAATAAATCATACTCCTATCATTTTCAAAAAAATATACGTAAAACGTACTCCCTCCATCCATGAAAAATAGGCTTGTTGTTTTTTGCACGGTTTTTAAAAAAGTTTATATAATATGTAAAAAGTAAGAATATTGTGTCACATCAAGTACAAAATAAATTATTTTAAAAATATTATATGTGTATGTTGAAAAGTGTAGATAAAGTTTTATTATTTCCATTTTAGGCAACAGACTATTTTTCATAGACGGTCCAATAAGACAACCAAGCCTATATTTTGTGGACGGGGGGAGTATCGTTTAATGTAAAAATTTGAAAAGTTTTACATTAAAAAGTAAGAAGTGATAATGGTCTCAGTCACACAAGTTTTTGTCATTTTCTGTATTTATAAATTAATCATTGACAATTGTCATGGATACAAGGCAGCAACCTATGCTACAAGGTGAATAAGCTAGGATCTAAATCTGTAGCAGCAAAAGTATTTCAGATTTCAGGAATGCAGGCAACACAAATTGGTAAAATCAAGTGAATTTATAAGACATATAGGCCCTATTGCCCAAAACCTACCTCAGTATCAGGATCTTTCAACTTCAACAAAGCCTCTGAAACAACGTTATGGCATACGTCACATTTATCCTTTGAGACAGGTCGAGAAAAGGAAGCACCGTCTTCACAGAGGGCTACCTTTTTGCAGAAACCTTCAGCTTGAATTGAGGATACCTCCAAGAAAAATAGAGGGGCATAGTAATCCACCAAAACGAGGCACTGAGAGAACATGTTTTACAAGTGAATCATGACGTGCCACAAAAGAGAAAATGGACTAAATAAGGTAATATGTTGTATTCTAGCAATTGGCTACTATAACTTCAACTTAAGAAAAAGAAAGTTCCAGATCTTTAATGGATTAGCTATCCCTTAATATTATCTTTCTAATGGCCTTAACTTGCAAAGACTAAGTCGGTGTTTAGCTAAGGAGCATCCCAAAATAAGATCATATTCAGAAAAACATTTGTGCATTCCTTCTTAAATACAACTTACAAGTTGATAACATCTTATATTGGAAATAAATAAGATGGTTTTAAAAAACTCTTAACACTTTAGAGAGCTTATAAGCTCAGCCAAATACCCTCTGACCATATGACAGTTTCAAGATTCTCATTTTGTATAATGCAAGCCATTTGAAGTTCTTGAGTCTTGACAAATGTAGGACATAAATCTATAAAACTATAATTAGCATACTTTCTTAGTACCTGCTGCTTGAATGAAGGTATCTTAGAGCAGGATTTGTGAAGCAGGCTAATGATCTCGAATTGGGTTTTATTTTGTTCGAGGTAATCAAGAGCCTCCGTTGCAAATTGTTCACACAATGAACATAGATTTTCATTCTTGCTAACTTCTTCCACATGTGGAACTTCTCTCTCTGTCAGCTTCTCATTTGACTGCATCACTGCTAGCAAGAGATAGATATTAGTACGCACTAGAATTTCTCTTATAAAGATCTAAAAGAGACGCTTTAGATTAAAAAAAAACCAACAAAGTAGAAATGGTATAAATTTTGCAGGGGGCAATTGCACTAAAAAAGAATGGCAATCAGTTAATGAAAGTGTGTATATATGAATTCTATGCAGCTATAGATAGACCAAGGTTAAGCCTGTCAAAGTGGTTTGCTACAAGGAATCAAAGGAACGACAAGAAAAATTATATTGTATGCAAAAGTACTCGCAAACATATCAGTGCTGGGAGAGATACAACCATTTATTTCAGTGTCAGATTCTTGGCATAATAGTGGAGCATATTTTTTCAATTTTTGTTTGTGTTAATCAATTCTGTCAGTAAAAAGGATCAATTTTTTATAGCTCAGGTAGTTCGGAATGGATGAAACATGAAATTAAAGAATAAAGATATCCAAAATTTTCAGGGTCCTATCTGGAAAGCTGTGTAAAATGCAAATCTATGTCCACATTACAAATATCTTGATGGTTTCTTATCAAACTGATATCACAAAATATATGGAATGAGAAAGCTCTTCACTGCAACCTATTTACATATTAAAGTCATTGTGTCTAATTATACCACTATACCAGCAGTGAATATTCAGAAAGGGATTACTGGATATAACCACCTGTAACATGATTAGCTGTCAGGTCTCTAGCATTACAGCACCAAAAGCTGCTGACCACGAATAGAAATAAGAGCACCCTGTTATCCATGCTGCAAAAATGATACTCATCAATGGTCAACACAAACTATGAAAGATAAAGGTAAACAGAGAATAAGGGATATTAACAAAGCAGTAAAATATCAGCACAAAGGCGAAGATAACTCACTAGCAAAATTATGATTTCAAAACACATACAAGAAAGGCAGGAAATTTCCTACGCAAAGAGGTGAAGCTTTTGGGAAGCCATGCATTCAGTATGTCCCTTAACTCATAATTATAAGTTCCACATTTAAATGTATGGTACCAAATGTATTAAAAGCATGTGTACAATTTCTAAGATGAAATTATAATGCGGAATAGGCCATTGCAGGACTGTTCTGTATTCACTCCACGACGCAGTTACAGGTGGCTGTAACTTTGTCTCAAATCGATTAGCTAACAGCCATGTAAAACAAAGTCTAGAATCCACTTAAAACAATTATCTAAATTTACAATTTCTCTCGCTCCATCTGATGCTTATGGACCAGCTCAAAGGGATTGCAGACTGGTCATAGCTGCAGTCAAGGGCCTATATTTTGAGCCTACATGAATAACATTAACTTCATCACCTTTGCATCAGCTCATAATTTTCTATTTTGAATGGATTCGAGTTTCATTTGTCCAGTGTTCACTTGCTTAATTGTAGATACTAATTATTCAACTTTAAATACTGAAGACAATACCTACAATCTTAAAGTCTATCTAAATCATTAGTGGTCAAGACACTCGTTACCCACAAATATCTTCGGCAGACCAATTGTAAATACGTAATAGCAGTAATAAACTAACTAAATAACATCTCTTCTCAAACAAGTTGACTTTCATCTACACGCCCACCAAACAAATCCCCAACCAAGTGTTCATCTCAAATCATAAAAATCAACATGACAAATCCTGAATACATAATAACTCTTCCGCAGGAGGAAAAAAAAACTAAAATCTTAGAGTTATCGAGCATTTTGACCGAATAGAAACAACTCCATTTAGCGAGAAATTTAGAGCGCACGATTGAAATTGAGGTTCAATTAAATTGATCGGAAGTAAACATAAATCCGCTTCTTTAATCAATGAAACAACCCTCTTCCACAACTATAATCGGTAAGCATCAAAAAACCCAATCCGAATCATACCCAAAATTATACACGCAGATTTTCCCAACAAACACACTCATACAAAAGATTTAAACAAAGCTAGACGGAAATCAGTAATTATTTCGTCTACCTTATCTGATAAATGACGAGAGCTTCAATTTGAGGGGAAGAGAGAGAGGGGTGAGAGCTACTTATTTCTTCCTTCAAGCAACGGGTTTTACTGTCTTCAATTATCATATAATCAAGGTTGCAATTATATATATATATATATGTTGATGTTGAAGGGAATTTCGTTCCGTGATAACCTCGCTTTTGTTTTATACTGACGTGGACCATTTACAATTCGACGTGTCAGTATTACGAGCCCTGTAATATACAAATATCAACGATAAATTAGACCGCAAAGAAGAATATTCGTTCCCGCTATTTCTTATCGGCAATAATAGGACTAAATAAATATTTTATGAAAATAATGGGACTTAATAATTAGGATTTGAATATTAAGATAAAATATTTCGTAGATAACAATATAAGGAGCATGAACAGGTGGCGTGGTCAACCCGTAAAATTATACCCCCTCCGTCCCAGACGAATTTGCACACTTTCCTTTTTTGAATGTTTCAAACGAATTTGCACACTACCTAAAAAGGAAACATCGATTTGCGTGCACACTCACATAAATATACACATATTTACCCATATGCTACTACTTTATCACTTTCCTTAATATGTGTGTCATCCCAGGGGTGCAAATTCCTCTGGGACGGAGGGAGTATAAAGGAGAAGAGGTCAACAACTATAGTTCTAGTATTAGTTGTTAGACTTAAAGTAATAGTTGTGTTATATTGTTTCAATTTTCAAATATATAGTTAGCTATAAATAAGCCACCAGATATTATTCATTGGATGCTATTCATTCCCGATTTTGTAACAGCTTCGATTATTCAATGGCAGTTCACAAATCTCATATTCTAGATTTTGTTTTCTTCATATGGTATCAGTTTTAGAACATCCTAAAATTCCGTTGTAAACAAGATATTTCCGCGTCTATCGCTATTTTCTATTCCGATCGAGTAAATTTCCGATCGATTTGAGTTCCGATCGTTTTTTTTATTCCGATCGGTTTTCTCGTCTACAGCTCCGATCGATTCGTACAGTTTTCAATCGATTTCTACAATTTCAATCGATTTCTTGAATTACTCATCAAATTCCTTGTAATTCTATCCATTTCTTTGTTTTTCTTACTCGAATTGATTAATTGATTCGTCGGTTTCAATAGTTGCTATTGTTCCTCCGATTACAGATCCAAATTCACTTAATCCTGCATTGAATCCTCTTTCACCGTTGTTTCTTCATCACAGGGATAGCACTGCTTTATCGATCGTCATTGAACATCTGAATGGCAAAAAAATTACTTCCTGGAGTCATTCGGTAAAACGTGTTCTATCTGTGAAGAACAAGGTTACTTTAATTGACGGTACAATTCTTAAACCCTTAGAGACTGATGATAGGGCTATCTATCTAGCTTGGGTTAGGGCTAATGACCTTGTTTTGATTTGAATTTTAAATTCTATTGAGCCTGAGATTAAGAAAACTTTGGAATACTTTACTGTTGCCAAAGATGTTTGGGACGAATTGCATGCACGTTATAGGAAAAATCTAATTTGGCTCGTGTTTTTCAACTAGAGAAAGATATTGCTTCGATTTCTAAGGGGAGTCAGTCTCTGCTTCAATAAACTCTTTCTTAAACAATCAAGTTCTGATGTTTCTATTGAAGAACCTTCTGTTATAAATGATGTCTCACATGCTCCTACTAACCATTTTCATGATCCTAATGAAATTTTTCATCAAGATTTAGAAGAAGAACTAACACAATTGACAGGTTCTTTAGCTAATGTTGTTGAACCACCAGTTACCATTTCCTCACCAATTGTTCCAGTTGAGGATCCACATCAAAGGAGATCCACCAGAACAAGACATTCACATGCTTACTTACAAGTGTATGAAACTTCTCTTCCCTCTTTAAATACATATGTTAGTGATGTTGAAAATTTGTTGCTATACCTATTGAAACTGTTCATGATGCAAATAGTATTTTCACTAAGGGACAAAAATATCATATTTCTGATTTTTTATCTGTTAATAGACTTTCACCTGTTGATAGACATTTTATTGCTAATATTTATCATATATATGAGCCTACAACTTATAAGCAAATCAGCACTAATTCTAATCGGCAGCAAGCTATGCAACTTGAATTGCAAGCTCTTGAAAGAACCAACACTTGGTCTATGGTTGATTTACCAATAGGGAAACATTGCATAGGTTGTAAATGGGTTTACAAAGTAAAATATAAAGCTGATGGAACTATTGAAAGATACAAGGCTAGACTTGTAGCTAAAGGTTACATCCAAGAAGAGGGAATTGATTATTTTGATACTTTTTCACCTGTTACCAAAATCACAACAGTGAGCATTTTACTTGTTGTTGCTACTGCTAATAAATGGTTTTTACACCAATTAGATGTGAATAATGTCTTTTTACATGGTGATTTGGATGAAAATATTTATATGCTCCCTCTTTATGGTTATGTCAATGCATATGACAAAAGAGTTTGCAAACTCAATAAGAGTCTCTATGGCTTGAAACAAGCTTTTAGACAATGGTTTCATAAGTTACAAGATTCTCTTAATGAATTTGGTTATACTCAGTTAAAAGTTGAAAACTTTATGTTCTTTAATGATTTGAATGGTGATTTACTGTTTTGGTTTGCTATGTTGATGACATCATATTATCTGGTAACTATTTGGATGAAATTTTGAGAGTCAAATCTTTTTTAGACAAAAAGTTTACAATTAAAGATTTAGGAGAGTTGAAGTATATACTTGGTATTGAGGTTGCCAAAAACAGTAATGACCTTCAATTATGTCAAAGGAAGTATGCCTTAGACCTTCTATATGAATGTGGTTATCTTGGTAGTAGGCCTTGTGAAACACCTATGGATTCCAAGCAAGGTTTTACATGTGATAAAAATTCACCATTGTTGAAGGATCCTTCTATATACAGAAGGATGGTGGTAAGCTCTTATAACTTACTATAACTAGACCTGATCTTTCTTATCATATTCAAACATTAACACTGTACATGAGCAAGCCCACAAAGGCACATCTTTCTGTTGTTCACAGGCTTCTTAGGTATATCGAGAGTACACCTGGTCAGGGTATCTTTTATCCATCAGATTGCAGTCTCAAACTACAAGCCTTCACTGATTCAGATTAGGCAAGATGTGAGGTTACAAGAAGGAGTATATATACAGTTTATCTTGGAAATTCCTTAGTTTCTTGGAAATCAAATAAGCAATCAACTGTGAGCAGATCATCAGCTGAGACAGAGTACTGGGCTATGGCATATTCCACAAGTGAACTACAATGGATTCTATACATTCTCCATGACTTGAAAGTGTCTCATTCTCAACCTGCAATTTTGTACACAGATAGTAGATCAGCCTTCTGTATAGCACATAATCCAGTGCTTCACGAGAATACGAAATATATCCAGATTGATTATCATTTCACTCGGGAGAAAATACAACAAGGAGTTATTAAAGTGATTCAAATTCCTTCTGAAGACAACCTTGCCGACATGCTTACAAAACCATTAGGACTGTCTCTTTTCAAGAATTTCAAGATCAAAATGGGAATTATTAACATCCATTCCCATTTTGAGGGGGTATGAAGGAGAAGAGGTCAACAACTATAGTTCTAGTATTAGTTGTTAGACTTAAAAGTAATAGTTGTGTTATATTGTTTCAATTTTCAAATATATAGTTAGCTATAAATAAGCCACCAGATATTATTCATTGGATGCTATTCATTCCAGATTTTGTAACAGCTTCGATTATTCAATGGCATTTCACAAATCTCATTTTCTAGATTTTTTTTTCTTCATAAATTGTTTGGTAATCCACAACTCTCTGTCTTTCTCAATACTTCCTGGAAATTCTTGTTTATGACATAAAACTTATATCAATATATGTATTTTTTTAAAATATTATTACATGTTTATTGATATCATAATATTGAGTACATCTTGTCAGGGGCGGATGCTTGTGGAGCTCTGGGGCTCCAGGTCCCCCAAATATTATGGAAAAATTCTACTAGTATTAGTTAAACAATCATTTCATATTGCATATTCTTCATTTTAGATAACGAAATCCAATTTTTAACGTCAACACGCCAAACAAATTGGTAAATTAATTAAGGGGAAAAAGTATTATGTACACTCTTGTTCCATCTACCATTAATAATAGTATTAGTTCATACAATAGTAGTATTAATTCTTATAAATAATAAAATTAGTAGTGAACGATATGCAAGGTGCACACAATATTTTGTCTAATTTCAGCTCATTCTTATTAATATTTAGGTCCATCCTTCTAATTCATATTTTCACCGCTGCACTACATAAAAGTTGAGAAACTAAGAAATTACCTCAATTTTTCTCACCGATTCCATTAATCTCTGGTATTAATTTAATTAATGAATTCAAACATCGCTTATAATTTTTAAAGGTTTAGACTTTGGTTGTACAAATGTTTTCTATTTAAAAAAATATGCATAATGTCTCACTATTTAGTACTCCCTCTGTTTACTATTTTACTGTTTACCACCCTAAATTAAATTGAGTTTAATTAATAAATGTGAATTAGTATGTGCAAAGTAATAACATGAAATGTAAGTATACTAGTGTAGGGAAGATACTATTGTAAAAAAAAAAAAAAAAAATTATTGTATTGTCATTTATAGAAATATCAATTGAGCAAGGGGAGAGGGGGAGGGTAGTACTAGTTTCGACAAGTAGCAAACAAGTTTGGGATTGGGGGAGTATTATAGTTGTACGAACATGTTTAAAATTTTGCTCTTAGCCCCCCCCCCCCCCCTCCCCCCCACCAAACAAATTATGCTAGCTCCGCCCTTGGATCTTGTGTGAAATTGTCTTATGTCGTGAGACGGCGGAATGGGGTATAAATAGGGCATATGACACATTAACACCTAGGCAGGGGTGAGGCAAGGGTGGGTGTTAATTTATGATATTTCATGTCATGAGACGGTTGCACACAAGTTTTTCTCATAATATTTTATATTAAAATTTTAGTATGAATCTAATTATATCAATAAATACATATAATAATATTAATTTTATGTTATAAAGTATGAACAAGTTTCACATGAATGTTTGTCATCATAAAAATAGTACCATGTGATCCAAAGTTCAATTCAAATCCAATCGAGTTTAAATTGATCTCGAGTTTTATAATATTCGACGTAATATATGATTTTTTTAATTAGAAAAAATTTATCCTTTCATATTGAAGGTATAAAGAATACCCAGCAAGAGTTACATGAAAAGAGTTAAATTTGACAAGATCCTAAAACAAATAAATAAGTTATTGTTGAAAGAAACATAAGCTCCCAGTACCCAACAGAGCAACTAGAATTCCAGTGCACTTTTAATATCTCTCGCTCAGTCCTTGAAAGAGGATTTGATGCCACTTTTCGATCTCGTAGTGTACCAACTCTAGACTCTCGATTTTAGTTCTTCCACAAGATCATGTAGTTCTGATCGCTCCGAATAAAATAATATAGTGTTTCTTACTTTCCAAAGAATCCAAAGTATGCACTCCCAAACACACACGCCTAGAGTCTTGCCCTCCTTTCCTTTGAGCAATTTACTAAAGATGAGTAAACTACTTGCCGGATTAGAAGGTAAGGCTACTGCAAATCTAAACCATTTGATGCTTTCCATCCAAAGATTGTACGCGTATGTGCATTCAAATAGGACATGACTTACAGATTCGAGTTTGGAACCACATAATGCACAATTTTGATCGGCGTGATTTGGAAGTGCTCTTCTCCTATGAAGCTTCGTCGAAGTAGGAATACGCTCCTAAACTACACTGCATGCATGTATCTGGACCTTCAATGGTGTGATTTTGTTCCATAGTATTCTGAAAATCTCCTTCTTCTCTTCCCCTTGGTTCTTGATATGCCACAACATTGTGTAGGCCGCTTTGGTGGAATAATGATCATCGTGTGCCCATCTCCATTTCCATCGATCTTCAAGATCCTGTTTGAGAGGATACCTGCTAAGAATATTAGTCAATTCATCAAGTACAGTACTCTCTCTTTAAAGTAATTCACGACGCCACTTCCACTCCCAAGACCACACCCCGTCTCTCCACACCCTCATCTCGCTAATGCTATAGGACTTCTCTAGACTCAACCTATATAATCTTGGATAAATACTTTTTAAAGGACTATTACCCGTCCATTTATCCTAAAAAAAAAAAGATTTGCACCCATTCCCGACTTTCTTAACTAACCCCGAAAAGAACCAATTCTCATCCCTCTTGACCGCTTTTAATACCTCTCCCCGCCACCCAATCGGTTTGACTACTCTCATCGAACTTACCCCACTCAAGCCCTCGCCCCAAGTGAGACCCCATCTCGACTCTATGACCCTAGCCCAAAGACTCTCTCACACCCATTTTCCTAGTAACATTTTAGTAAAACATTCTAAATCTCTAACCCAAGACCCCCACGCAATTTCGGTTCACAAATTAATTTCCAATTTATCCACGAAATTTTTGACACATTCTCACCACCACCACCACCACCCCTCCCCAAAAGAAGTTTCTCTGTAGCTTGACAATTTCACTCAAAACCTTTTTTGGAGCTCTGTAAGGAGACAAGTAGTATACAGGGAGCGAAGAGAAGACTGTGTTGATCAAAGAAGGTCTTCCTCCTATTGAAAGATTCAAACCCTCCCATTTCCTCAACCTATTTTTCACCTTTTGAATCATGTACTCCCACTCCGAGGCCTGCCTGTGAGTCTTCCCAATTTTAATCCCAAGGTAGGTAAATGGGACAGCTCCAACACGACATCCAAGAAATGCTGCAAATCTTTCCAGCAGCTCTATTTCAGAGTTTAGCCATAAATACAATATTGTCCCCTTGTTGGGATATGTTTAGTTTTGATGATTTTTCCAAAACCACTTGTAATAGGTTTGAAAGCAGTCAGGATAGTATCTTTTATTTCAGGTCAGGCTAGGTTAGCTCTTAGTAGAATATGTTGTCAGTTGAGAAGAACTCATTTGAGGGAACACTCAGTTGAGGGGGAACTCAACGAGGGGGAACTCAGCAACACAGCCTGAGGATATCAAGATGACACCAAGAAGATCTAACTGAAGCCATGCCAGACCTGAACCAAAAGAGAAGCCTGAAGGATGTCCCACTGAGTGTAAACCTGGCTGATCTAAGCTAAGTCAAGTGGACCACTCAGCGAAGAGCATGATCAAGAGGATCAGTGCTGCACCAAGTAGGCCCTGAAGGAGTCAGGCTACTGTGGTCAGGGAAGTTTGTCATTCAGTCTTATGACAAACTTCTTGGAGTGATCTTCAAACAGTCTCTGAAGGACAACCACACTGAAGACGTTCAGACCACTGAAGATCATCAGTCAATGAAGGAGGAAGCTACCTAAAGTCAGTGGGTCTTGGTCAACCCACTGAGTCAAAGATCCGTTGGATCCAGCCCACGTGGACCAATCAGCACAAGGCAGCAACTCTGACACTGACAAGGCCGCATTCCAAGAAAAGTGGTTGAAACCATTAATTGTATGGATTCAAATGTAATTTCATCCAACGGTTACATTTGAATCCACGCTATAAATACAAGCTCATAGCTTCGTTTCAAAGGTGTGTAAAAAAGAAAAAAAACACCTACAAGCTGTGAGGGTGTGTTCGTTGTTAGGGAGTCATAAGGAAGTGTTTCACACCCACGACACTGACCATTAGGTTTTCACTTATATGCATTGAGTGTCAAGCTTGTAACTCTTAGCTTAGAGAGGTTTTCCCAATCTTAGCTTGAGGCTAATACATTGTAAGGGAAAACCTCACATAGTTGGAGAAACCCAACCGAAACCAAAACCTTCTAGTTAAGTTTGTTGGGAGTAAGTTAGTCAGTGAGTTGGTAAGGAGGGGCAGCCCAGGGAGTGGCGTGAGTCCAGTTGTAAGTGCACCTTGGCACGTTAAAAACAAGAATCCCAGTTAGTGGATTTCTTGTTAAATCAGGCCGTGGATGTAAGAGCTTGTGACTCTGAACCACGATAAACTGAGCGTACTTATCCTTAAAAGTATTTACTAAAGTGTTGTGAAAATCTGCTCACTGAGAGCATTGTTAAAAAGGAAACTTTGGTTAAATATTCAGGTCAGGGAGAATCATCTCACTGACCAGTTCAGGCTATGCACTCGAGAGTTTAGTATTTCGAGTCACTGCCTTGCTTAGAGCATGAGCCTCCAAGCCTTCACAATGACTTGGTAGCTCAGCCTCTAAGCAGAGCAGTGACTTGAAGTGTAATCTCTCGAGTCACTGCGCTGTTCAGAGCATGAGCCTCCAAGCTCACACTGACTTGGTAGCTCAGCCTCTGAGCGGAGCAGTGACTTGAGAACTCTTCACTCTTGCTGAACTCTCTGAGGGAAAGGTTTAAAAAAAAAATTGCTCCTGAATTTCCATTTTGATTTTCGAAAACGGGACCATCACCCCTTTTGATTCTCAATCCCAAAATCAGCTCTAAGATGATCAAAAATCACTTCAAAAAATGAATATTTTCCCACGAACATTTCCCCAAGAAGATCGTATCATCCGTGAATTGCAAATGAGAAATTACGACCTTATTTTTTCCAACTGTCACCGGCTCAAATAGGCTGTCATCCACTTTTTTTTTCAACATAAGGCTCAAGCCTTCCGCTACGATAAGAAATAGAAAGGGTGATAGTGGGTCACCTTGTCTAAGGCCTCACTCAAGCTGAAATTCCTCCATCGGGATTCTGTTTACAAGGATCGAGGCTTTAGCCAATGAAACACAATCCATAATCCACTTGATCCATTTCTCATGAAAGTTAAAGCGTTCCATCATGACTTGCAAAAAACTCCAGTCTCGTATGCTTTTGCAAAGTCTATCTTGTAGAGGAAGCACTTCTTTTCTCGCTTTGATATCTTCAATGGCTTCATTCAGAGTCACCACTGAGTCGAGTATTTATCTGCCACCGATAAATGCACTTTGTTGCTCTGGAATAATTGATCCCAAGACTTTGCTAAGCCTAATTGCAATAGTTTTTTCAATGATTTTGTAGATACTGCCAATAAGTGAAATTGGACTAAACTCCGTAATATCAATGACTTCCTCTTTCTTCTGAATAAGGACAATAAAAGAGGGGTTCCCCCCCCCCCCCCCCCCCGCGTACGAGCTTGCCATGGGAATGAAAATCAGCCACCATCTTCATTAGTTCCTCCTTATATACCTCCCAAAAATCTTTAAAGAACCCAAAGTTAAAACCGCCAGGACCTTGGCTTTTAGAGCTGTCACAGAAGAAGATCACATGTTTTACCTCTTCGATAGAGAATTTTGTTGTCAAGAACAAGTTGTCCTCATCAGAAACTTTCAAACTACACAGATCTTCGCACACAGTAGGTCTCAACACCAACCCCCCATCCAACTTGAATTGGTGTTTAAAGAACCATGCCACTCCCTTTTTAACCTCATCCACTTCCTCCAACCATTCCCTATTAATTTTCCTCTTTCTCCTCTTGTTTATGAACTTGTGGAAAAAGTTGGTATTGGCATCACCATCCCTAATCCAACGGATCCTGGCCTTCTGATGCAATAGACTTCTCTTGAGTTTCAAATCTCGGAATATAGTACCCTCTCTTCATTTCTTTTGATCACCTCACGCTCCTCCAAACCTAGGGCTTCATCTATCATTTCTAATTTGAGAATTTCCTCCTTACGATTATCAATTTTACTATCCAGCAGCCCGAAGATATCATTGTTCCATCTCTTCAAATCTTGTTTGAGCCTCTTAAATTTTACTTTCATAACATAGCAGCCACATCCTTCTACGTCGTAGCTTCTCCACTTTTCAATCATAAATCCTCAGAATGTATGGTGCACTTCCAAGCATTTAGGAAGCGAAATGGTTTCAACCCCCAGTCTCTAACTTTGATTTCCATAATAATCGGACAATGGTCAGAGAGTGACCGCCCCAGCGCTTTCTGATACGAGCTTGGACACTGCCCTAACCAGTTTGGATTGATAAGGACACGTCAATGCGACTCTTGCAAGTTCCATCTGGTTTGTACCAGGTAAAAAACCGACCATGAAGTGGTAGGTCTAATAACCCAGCAGAGCATATAAAATTATCAAATGCCACTATATCACTTCTGTATATTGAGTTGTCGCATCCTACTCTTTCATATTCTCTTTTGATTGAGTTGAAATCCCTGATCACACAAATACAACTAGGATTAGATTGGTCCAACAGATTCAAAATTATATCCCATAACTGTTGGGGTTATGCGTGAAAATATGTTTGGGGCATAAACATTTACCACGTAACATTCTACTCTATTAGTTCCCCAAATTCCATTAATCACCACAGCTCTCCTCATATGCCAACAACTACGAGCTATAAATAAATCTGAATTCCACAATGAAACAAATACCACCAGACCTACCATCGAATCCTCTATAAGTCCACCCACAATTGTTAGACCCCCACAAAGATCTAATAGTAAATTCATTAATTACTTCTTTTTTTGTTTCCTGTATGCAAGCAAAGTCTACTTTCCATTTTTTTTTTATCAAATCTCATACCTCTTTACACTTTGCATAGCACCCCAAGTCTCTAATGTTATAACTTAAAGTCTTCATTAATTACTAACCTGGTTTTTCTCCTTGCCTACTGCCTCAATTTGGGTTTGATTGCCCCCAATTTTGATCAGCTATTCAATTACTTGATGTTCTCCCTCAGTTACCTTCAACCCCATCAATTTTCCAACCTTCCAAGTGTTACGAGCCTTGATCATCTGAGTTTCCTGCGCCGAAATTTGAGGTGTTGTTAAAGACTGCCCTTTTACCCATTTTGATTTAATTGTTCTGTCTTCAGAAGAAATCATATCCGCGAGGAACACCCCAATTGCTTACTCTCCACTTTTTTCTTTGCCTGTTTTGACGGGTTATCCATCTTTTTATGCCTCTGAGATTTTCCCTTGTCCTTATCTCTCATCGCCGAAATCTTCATTGGAGTCCTGTTTTGGACCGATTGCAAAGCCTCGGGAAGATTTTCTGGAGAGTTTGATAGAGGATTCAAGCCCGCTGGCTAATCACTGGATTGATGTGGCGAATTGGGCCTATTACAAATAAGAGATCTAGACTCCAGGATTGGGCTTACAACAGACTTATCCAAAGGAGGCATATTGGGCCTACTACTTGAGATGGGCTCCAGATCCTTACTTGGGCTTGAAAAAGAAATCCTCCGAGATTTAACTGTTTCTTTTTCCTGCGCACAAAGAAGATTTTTGTGGGCTCCACCACTACCCATATTTAAATGCGCGTGCGTATCTGTCTCGAAAATCTCGCTTGCCGCCTTCGGATCTGAGTGACAGTTAATATTCCTAAGAACTTGGAACATGTTATTCATTAATGACTCCCTCGCCGGACTTTGTAGACACGAGGTACCTCTTGCTATTCTCCAGCAAGATTGTCATTCCATGTCATCCGAATCCGGCATATCACTCGAACTATGGATTGAAGCTTTTGTCGGGCTTTCTACATCCTGTCCAATCAAATCACTTATCCAAGAAGAAGAATCATCCGAGGCAGATGACGTCTTCACGTTCGAGAATGGCTACGGATTTTGATAAGGATATTCTTCCAAGGCCTTAATACGGTATGACCTATCATCGATCTTAACAAGGAAAACACAATTCACATCGTTTAAGTAGGGTACTGAAAGACGAATCCTGGCATCTTCCAATCGTAATCTTTTCTCAGATATGTGGTCCATCTCAATGAAGGAACCAATTTTTGCACTAGCAAGCGCAAAAAATATTCTACTCCTAGCATGCAAGGGAATTCCAATCCATCTCATCCAAACTTTCCGACGATGACATACGTCTATGATCTTCCACAGTCGAATCTACTCAAACCAATACCTGAACCAATCCTTCATCTCATGTTCCACAATCTGGCGTGAGGAATTGCTATAGTTTTGGATAAGGATAATATTATCCCCGATATGTTCAGTGTTAGTTTCACACCACACTCGTTGCATAGTTCCTCACTATTACTTTTCCACGAAAAGTCGTCTCTCAGCATTCCAATCCAGCAATTATCGAGCCACATCCTTTCTTCGGGCCTCGCTTGGAATGGGAAATACACACTCTCTATATGAGTACTATACTTATCCTTTTCTACTGATGCTTTTTCATTCGATTGCTTCATCGTATCCATATAAGATTTGTCTGGAGATCGAATTCCAGACTATGCTTCAAAGATGTGTCTTTGTACGCTTCTTGGTTCTTTCTGATTTCTTTCATATCCTGGCCAATATTCTCTGATTTGTAGCTATCAACCCACATGTTGTTTAGTTTTGCCAGGATTTTCTCCAAATCAAGTGTATGTTCTGCCTTGATCTCACGGATCCTAAGCGCTTCCCTGCTATGTCCCTTTTCTTCAGGCAGAAAATATCGATCTCTTCTCCTATCTCGCTGAACCTTGATTTGAGTAACTCCAAGCCATAGTAATCTAGAAAGTTTCGAAAAAGAAATGATTTTGAGTTCCTTCCACCAAAGTCCTCTATCTTCCGAACAACTTGTCCCCTGAATCTCTCTACTTGTATACTACTCGTCAACTGAACGAAATTTTTATGCCTCACTGGATTTCGCTCGGAAAAGGTTAACCTAGAAACTATCCAAAACCTCACCCTCTCACCCCGCTCTCTATTTTCTCTCTCTCTCTAGCCATCTGAAGAATCAACCGACGTAATATATGATTAACTAGAAGACTTTTTAAAATCATGTTAAAAATATCAGAGCAATAATTAAGAATAAATTTAATGTTCAACGAATATTTTTTATCTCACTTTTTTATTTCTGTTATAAATCCAGTATATTTATTTTACAAAATCTAGAAGATTTGATGTGGACATTACTAATGGGCTTATAACCTAAATAGGCTTGAGGCTTAGATTAGGGCTTCTCCATTATAAATAGCCCTATGTACTCAGTATTGTATACATGTGCATACACAAAAATATTAGTGAAAACTTCTGGCTTGGTACGCCCCCAGGCGTAGTCGTTATCGACGAACTGGGTAAACAAACCTGCATCTCTATTTTATGCTTACGATTTACAACACGTTATCAGCACAAGTCTCTACCCGAAGCTAATCGGTACGAATCAAAATTAATTCCTCAATAGCATGATAATTAATTATTGTATCGTATTGATTTCCTTTTAATCCATGTGTGCTATGATTATTACGTAAAATTAAATTATTCATTGCACCCGTATTTTTCTTGCTTGCAATTATCATCAAACGAATCGAAAAATATAGTAAAATAATATACTGCCGCCACGGTCGGACCGCCACCGCCGCGAGCCACCAGGCCACAGCATGCGGCGCAGCCCCAAATCCTCCATGGCCACCACTGCGGGCCTCGAAGACCACCACAAAGCAGCCGCTGAGCACAGTGTCGTCACCCGCCCGAGGCCACCGTGCACAGTGCAGCCGCGTACCTCGGGGCAGCATGCGAGCCGCGTGCAAACCTCTAGGCGTCGAGCCTCCGCTGCTCTGCCGCCGTACGCAAGCCGCTGAGGAATTTATGCGCCTTCCGTCTCCTCCGCCGCAACGGCGTTGAGCGGCGGTGCACCACAGCCCTCGCGCCTCCGCTATTGAAGCACCGCCCGACCTCCCTTCGCCCTCCTGCCAATTTTGCGTAGCCCTAACTCCCAACCTTCTGGGCCAATCAGGCCCAATGCTAATTGGGCCGAGAGAAAAAAATTATTTGGGCCTGCAGCCCTATTCATGGGCTGGAATTTTATTTTCTGGGCTGATTTTTTTTTGGGCCTGAAGCCCTCTTCATGGAATGGAATTTTTAATTTAATTCTTTAAATGATATTGGACCTTATTATTTATTTTGAGCCTCATATAATTTTTTTCTAGTACTTTTTTTGCCCTCAATTTAATTTATCAAGTTCGAAAAATACTTGAAAATTAAAAAATGATAGTTCTTTGCAATTTAATTGAGCTCGAAATTTTTTGGAATTAATTTTAAAGTTTGTTCTCAATAAATTTATTATTTTATATGCTTAATTGCTATATGCGCATGTTTTTATGATTAAATTATCTCGCATGTATTATTATTTTTGCATATAGTCCCCATTTTATAGTCCGCATATATTGTTTGGGTAGGCGGCGTCCAGTACTTGTCGGACCGTAAATTATATTTTGGTTAGATGGCGCCCTTTACTTGTTTCTATGTGCTTGAAAGTGATCAAATAAATCCTTATTTCTCTGCCGTCAATAAATTGGTCACAATACTCACCATATCACTTTAAAAATTGTAGTTAGAATGTCTAATATTACCAAAAGAGAATTCGAGGAGCTTGCTCTTGATGGTAGTAATTACCTGACATGGGCTCTAGATGTCGAGATCCATCTATACTCAACTGAGTTGAGCAAAGCCATTGTCAAAGGTTCAAAATCCACTAACGCCCAGAAGGCGAAAGCGTTGATTTTTTGTTAGGCATCACCTGAATAAGTATTTAAAATGAATACCTGACTAAAAAGGACCCCGGAGCGTTGTGAAAGTCCCTACAGGACCATTTCCAACAACGAAATGATATACTCCTCCCTCGGGCACTATACGATTGGTTGAACCTCCGTTTTCAGGACTTTAAGTCTGTGATGGAGTACAACTCAGCCTTGCATCATATTGTATCCCAGTTAAAGCTATGTAAGCAAGCTATAATTGAAGCCAAGTTGATACATAAAACTCTGTCAAAATTCCACGCAAGCAACCTTGTACTCCAGCAGCAGTAAAGGGCCAAGAATTACATTGTACACTCCAAGCTAATTTATGCAATTCTAGTGGTAGAAAAGCACAACCAACTCTTTATGAAAAATCATAACTCGAGACAAGCAGTGCCCGAAGCACATGCTATAGCTCAGGGAAGTACAAGTGGCCGCAAGCGTGGAAGAGGGAGAGGAAGTAAACGAACTCGTGGCAAAGGCAGAGGTCGTAGTAAATCTGGTGGTCCAGGAACCTCGAACGACAATCAAGCTCAAAATAGTGGAAAGGGTGTACCCAACACGAATTCCGCTCCACAAAAATCTGGCTCTCAAGACAAGGTTGAGCAGTCCTGCTACAGATGCGGATGCAAAAGGCATTGGTCTCGCACATGTCGTACTCCCAAGCATTTGGTTGAGGCTTATCAAAGCAGCAGAGGGAAGACAGGGGAAGGCCCCTAAAATCGAATCTTACCATGCCAGTCCGCCTGAAGCAGAATTTGACCATAACAACGACGATCTCATGGGCATAGAGCTCAAAGACTATGGAGATAATAAGTGATTGGAATATTTGATTATTTTAGTACTTTACTTTTTGGTTAAGACCTTTTATATGGATCCTGTCTTTCGGATATTTTATTTTCATATTTGATATGACATTTATGACATTTATGACATTTATAACATTTACCTTAATATATGTTATCCGTTAAATTTATTTGGATATTGCTATTCTTATACATGGCTTGTAAACATATCAGCTATTAGGTTTGGGTTTTTTCCTCTAGCATGATGGATTCAAATTGTGATTTATGTTTGGTAGATAGCACCACCACACACACAATCTCAAGAGATAAGAAGTATTTTCATAACTTGGTAGAAAGAAAGGGGAGTGTAACCACGATAGCCAATGATAACATAATGATAGTGGGCTCCGGAAAAGCCTCCATCATCCTTCCCATGGGTACCGAACTCATAATCGATAATGCTTTGTTGTTTCTACAATCAAAGTGTACCCTTCTCAGTTTTAAAGATATAAGAATTAATAGCTATCATATTGAAACTGAAACTGAGAATAATAATGAATACCTTTTGATGACTATTACTCGAGGTAGCCGTAAACAAGTTATTGAAAAACTTCCCTCCTTCTCTTCCGAATTGTACTATTCCTACATCCGGCCATTCAATCTCCATCTAGCCATGAGTATGAAATTTCACGACTCGTACTCTTTTAAATTATGGCATCAGCGGTTAGGTCATCCAGTACAAACAATGATACATAGGATTCTATCTAATTCCATTGGTCATAATATTATGAATAATAGAATCCCCCCTGTCGATGAATTTATCTGTGATACATGCTCTAAGGGCAAATTAGTAGTGCGCCCGTCGTGCACCAAGGTGGGACTTGAGTCTCCGGTTTTTCTTGAACGGATTCAGGGAGACATTTGTGGACCGATTCATCCAGCATCAGGACCATTCCGATATTTCATGGTCCTAATTGATGCCTCCACTAGGTGGACATATGCTTGTTTGTTGTCTACCCGCAATCAAGCTTTTGCGAAGCTCATTGTAAAAATTATTGAGCTAAGAGATCAGTTCCCAGATTATCTAATAAAATCGATTTGTATGGATAATGCTAATGAGTTTACCTCAAAAGCCTTTACAGATTATTGTATGGCTCAGGGAATTAACGTGGAGCATTCAGTCCCTTGCGTCCACACACAAAATGGTCTTGCTGAAGTGCTAATAAAACGTATCAATCTTATCGCTAGACCATTACTTATGAACTCTAACTTACCCACTTCATGCTGGGGACATGCAGTCCTACATGCATCACATCTGATACAAATCCGTCCAACTGCATATAATGATTATTCCCCCCTACAGCTAGTGCATGGGAAAGAATCAAACATTTCCCATCTGCGTATATTTGGATGTGCGGTGTATGTTCCGATAACATTACCGAAGCGTACTTCTATGGGCCCACAAAGAAAGCTAGGTATTTACGATGAATTTGACTCTCCATCCATCTTGAAATATCTAGAATCTTTGTCCGGGGATCAATTAACGGCTCGGTTTGCTGACTGCACGTTCGATGAAGATCACTTCCCGGTATTAGGGGGAGATCCAAATTCAAAATTGAATGAATGTCAGGAAATTACGTGGAACGTAAGTGATCTTCAGTATCTAGATCCACGCACTAGTCAAATATGAACTGAAATTTCAGAAGATCATAAACTTATAAATTTTAGCAAACAATCTGACAGACGCGTTCACTGACCATAGAGGTGTAACTAAATCACATATATCTGCAGTAAATGCACCCCAAAGGGTTGAGGTCCCAAGTAAATCAAGTATACATGCCCCCACACGCCAGAAGCATAAAGGACCCATAAACGATACAAATACACCTAAAAGGAAAGCTAGCAAAACTGGGCAGTCAAACGTGAAATCTCTAGAAGAGATTCGTCTAGAAAACTTAAAGTCTCCAGAAGAGATTCGTCCAGAAGATGAACGTCCTAGTAATGAAGCACGTGCACAAAATATTCAACGCACTAGGACTGCGGAACGACCAGACCTAGATACACTGGGAAATGAAGAAGCTCTGGTTCACATAAATGTTGAAGTCTTTATGAATTTCATAGATACGGGAGAAACGTATAATAGAAATATTACTGCCGTCGACGACACATTTGCAGCGACAATTGCTCTTTCCATTATAAATAACGATCTAGATCCAGAGCCCAAAACCATCGCAGAGTGCCGTAAGCGCTCCAATTGGGTAAAATGGAAAGAAGCAATTGAAGCAGAGCTCGCATTGCTAAATAAAAGAAAATATTTGGCTCTATCATTCGTACACCCGTGCGCGTTATCCCTGAAGGATAGAAATAGGTTTTTGTACGAAAAGGAAATGAGAACAATACTGTGGAGAGATACAAAGTGAGGCTAGTAGCTCAAGGGTTTTCGCAGAGACCCGATATTAATTTCGATCAAACCTATTCTCCTGTAATGGACGCAATAACGTTCTGCTACTTAATATCTTTGGCAGTTAAATTAAATCTCCAGATGAGATTGATGGATGTAGTAACCGCATATTTATACGGATCACTAGATGCCGACATCTATATGAAAATCCCGGATAGATTTAAGATTCCCCAGATGAGGAATGGTGAAAATCGCAGTATGTATAGCATAAAACTGCAGAAGTCGTTGCACGGTCTAAAGCAATCAAGTTTAATGTGGTACAACCGACTTAGTGAATTCCTCCAGAAGAAGGAATACACAAGTGATATAGCTTTCCCATGCGTATTCATGAAGAAATCGCAAGGTAGTTTTTGCATCATATCCGTATATGTTAATGATCTAAACATAATCGAAACATGCAAAGAGATTGAAGAACCAGTTCAATCTTGAAAGCTGAATTTGAAATGAAAGTCTTTGGTAAAACTAAGTATTACCTCGGCCTGCAGATCGAGCATCTCCCAGAAGGAATCCTTATACATCAGTCAACCTACGTGAAAAACGTATTGGAGAGATTTCATATGGATAAATCTCATCCACTCAGCACACCTATGGTTGTCCGATCCCTCGAAGTGGATAAAGACCCATTTAGACCAAGAGAAGATACAGAAGAAATTATGGGGCCAGAAGTTACTTATCTTAGTGTTGTTGGAGCATTACTCTATCTCGCAAACTGCACTAGACCAGATATTGCATTTGTAGTTAATTTGCTTGCGAGATATAGCGTTTCTCCTACGAGGAGACATTGGAATTGTGTTAAGCACGTTCTACGGTATCTCCAAGGGTCTCAAGATCTTGGATTATTTTACCATAGGAACTAGGACAAAACCTTGGTAGGTTACGCGGATGCTGGCTATTTGTCTAATCCCCACAATGTCATATCCCAGACTGGTTACATTTTTCTCTGTGATGGTACCGCAATCTCATGGAGATCGGTTAAACAAACTATGGTGACCACATCTTCAAACCACTCAGAGATAATAGCTTTATTTGAAGCCGTAGGAGAATGTGTTTGGTTGAGATCTTTGGTAAAACACATTGGTGACTCATGTAGTATCGCTTAAAACGATACAACCCCGACCATAATATTTGAAGACAACGCAACTTGCATCAAACAAATGAGTAATGGGTACGTCAAGGGAAACCTGATGAAACATATTCCACCGAAGTTTTTCTACCCATACGAACTCCAGAAGAGTGGCGTAATTACCATACAAAAAGTGCGATCTAGTGATAATCTAGCAGATCTGTTCACTAAGTCTCTACCTACATCTACTTTTAAAAAGTATGTTCATGGTATCGGGATGCAAAAGCTCAAAGGGTTGTTGTCTTCAGGGGGAGTGGTAACCTCGAAGTAAATTCAGAAGATTAGATTTGGAAGATCAATAAATTGCATTCCTCCCTAACTAAATATTTTGTTGCTACCTAGCATATGGAGTTTTTATGACAAGACATATTCGTTATGTCGTAATATCCAAGGAGGAGTGTTATAAGTCCAGTAGATTTATTATACCAAATCTAGAAGATTTGATGTGGACATTACTAATGGGCTTATAACTCAAATAGGCTTTAGGGTTAGATTAGAGTTTCTCTATTATAAATAGACATATGTACTCAGTATTGTATATATATGCATACACAGAAATATTATTGAAAAATTCTAACTTGGTACGCCCCCAGACGTAGTCGTTATCGACTTAATGGTATGTTATATGTAATACATACTATTATTACAATATATTTAGGGGTCACTTGGTTAACAACTCTTCAATGATAGTGGTAATGAGATTGAAAATTAGTGTAATTAGCATGGTTCATGAGAACAAAATCACTACCTCTCCTCCTAAATAAGTAATCACTACCCCATTTTGATTACCATATTCTCTTCCTATAATCATCCTCCCCCATTCCTCCACCATTCCTCCACCAACAACCATTTGTTGTCAACTTCTATTCCAAAATTGGGGCATGACACTAGCAATAGTGTCACCATTGGAACACTTCTTCCCCTAACATATTATTTTTCTTATGAGGACATAGATGAAAATAAATTTTTATTCTCATTACTATTGAAAAATTGCTAACCAACCGTCCCCTTATTATATTATGTTTGATAGCTAAATTACTTTATGAGTAGAAGTGGGCCTATTTCATAACTGTTACTTAGTTGGGCCTTTAGGTTGTAGGCTCTCCAAGGAATTTTTTAAATTAGACTATTAAAAAGATATTTATATTTTTTATATATTTACTATATATATTTAATAGTTTCACATACATAATCCTATCAAAAAAATCCATTGCTTTATTTTTCAACGATTTTTCAGTGATTTTTTATTTGTGCACATCAAATAATTAATGTAAGTTTCTAGTTATATACAAATGTATTGATAAAATATTTATTTAAATAAATAAATGAAAATCAAATTTCTCTAAATTATATAATTTTTTCTATATAATAAGAATGTTACAATTAAGCAACATTTTCATTTTTGAAACGTGATCAAGATTATACTTCCATTTTTATTAGTAAATTAAGAAAATGGTATAGTCCTAGGACGTTCTAAGTTTGAATAAACTTAGTACATATTCATGTATTTTAATATATTAAATTATGAATATTGATACAAATAAAAAATATCTTCCTATTTAATCGAATATATAATAATATTGTATTGTATTATATGGGCCCTCGAGGCCTCGACCAAAATCCTGGCTCCGCCCATGGATCTCAATATCATACGTAGTGCTACTAGAATTTAGAGTGGATTTACACTTGACCACGGTTATTAACACTAGCCTCTATGTTAAATACACTATTCAGATGAAGACACTACCATTTTTTTCGAAAAATTGAAGCATTTTCGGAAAAAAAAAATCCGAAAATAAACATAAAAATTGAATTCTTTTTTCGAAATTTAGTGCATTCCATCAGTTTCGGAAAAAAAATTCGAAAAAATAAAAAAATTTCGAAAAAAAAAACGAACATAAAGTAGTGTATTCATCCAGATAGAGTTTTTAACAAAGAGGCTAGTGCAAATAACCAGCGCCTTTACACTTTGATGCGATTATCATGATGTCGTGCAATTGGGCCTCTGTGCCAGTCACATGAATTAAGCCATTTGGGCCTAAGAAATCATATGGACTATATAGGGTTTTTTTTGGGCTGACTATATACCCCTCCATACTTATTAGATACACTCACTCAATTTATATATTATTATAATATATTTATTAAATAATTTTAATGCCTTAATTATTCAAGTTTTTTTTTTTACATATTTGATACACCCACCAAAAATTTCAAGAGTCGCCACCATACATGAGAAAGTAGGGGAGAGTCGGAGCCGACGTTGCAACACGAGCATTAATTGAAAATTTTCTTGTGACTGCACCACTATTTTATCCTTGGTATGGTGGTTGTTGCAATCTTATAAGCTCAATAATAAGTGTGTTACTGTTATTCCCGCATTTTGAAAAAAAAAAATCCCGACACTTTATTTCGAACCTGATTTTTCGAAAAATAGTTGTTTTTTCGAAAAAAAACTTGTTGAAAAATGATAAAAAAAATTCGGCAAAATATTTTCGAAAAGCTATGTTTCGACAAGATTTAGCCGAAATCCTAACCACATTTCGACAAGTTTTTGTCGAAATCCTTACCATTTTTCGAAAAACCAGGTTCGAAAATACAATGTCGGAATTTTTTTTTTTTCAAAATACGGGAATAACAGTAACATACTTATTATTGATATTATAAGGTTGCAACAACCACCATGCGAAGGATAAAATGGTGGTGCAGCCACAAGAAGGTTTTCAATTAATGCTCGTGTTGCAACGTCGGCTCCTACTCCCCCATAATTTCTCATGTATGGTGGTGACTCTTAAAATTCTTGGTGGGTGTATCATATATATATAAAAAAAAAATTGAATAATTAAAGCATTAAAATCATTTTATAAATATATTATAATAATATATAAATTGAGTGGGTTTATCTAATAAGTATGAAGGGTATATAGTCAGCACTTTTTTTTTTCAATATATCACCTTTTTGCAAAATATTTATAAATATTAATAATCTTCCCTCGTTTCAAACAAGCAAAGGGTATCTCCCAATATTTTGTGTTTATAGCAGTGATGTATTATATTATAATGAAGAAGTTTATCATACTTTATAAATTTGTTGCATTATATCAAAAAACAAAACAAAAATTGTTGGGCTATCGTAGATGAGAAGATAAAACATTAAAAATATGAGTAAACTTTTTGCACCAATTGCGCCGTGCAGTCCAAATGCATTTTTAAACAATTACAATCATTTTCCCTGCACTTAGTAATTCATAATGGCAAACAAATTGAGCCTCATAATTTTTTTTAAATCCCATCTATATCCTCCCAAATGAAATTCTTGGATCTAATACAATCTAATAACCGAAACATTGATGGTGCAAGAAGATCCCAAAAAGTGGATAGGGGTGAAACAGATATATACCCATACAAAGAATGGATTACATTCGAGACTAAATAATAGCACATTACCTAGTTCAATTAATACATTTTCCCTTTTTATCCAACAACCATTAATAAATCATCCGTCACACAAATACACAACTAGATAACAGGCCAACATTCGCAGTAATGCAACAAAACTGAAATGTAGATAGTTTATAGATACTAAGTTAGCAATCAAATCTAGTACTACTTACTACTTACTAGTTACCCACATCGGTCTCATGATCGAAAAGGAAGTTCGATTTCACGTGCAAAATCATCACTTGGAGCTTGCAGAAATCAGATTCTTCTTCTTCTTGCTTTGCTTCGCAACGAGCAGTGAGATCCGAGAAAATCCAAACTTCTTTCTCTTCGCCGAGACTTGTTTATTTTCTTTTCCAGATTTCTTCGGACAATGTGGCTCCGCACTAGGTTTAGTAAGCATTTGTGCGAGCGAGACCTTGCGCTTCCCCGTTTGTACCCCGTTCTCATAGTCTTCAGTCAGCAGCAGCTTCCTACTCAGTATTTGCCCGATTGATAGAGTCGTCTTCAGAACCGGTTGCAACTCATCATTCACAAGATTCAGACCGTTTACATCAAGAAGGCGCGAATCTTTCCTGGGAAGAGACGAACACGAGTTCTTGAACTTAGTCGAGTTGTGAATGGAACGCCGTTTGTGTCCATGCTCGGATCTCCACACACGGAGAGCCTCCTCGACGGCTAGCTTACCCTGATTGGCTATTTCCACTCTACTTAATGCTTCTTCCAATACCCTCTTGCTAACCTTCACTTCCTCCGTTGCTTCTTCTACCTTTTTCAAGATCTCCGTCTTTGACACATTTGCTTCGTCGACTAGAACCATTGCTTCCGCGACTCTACCCCTACACGCTTCTTCCGCTCCCCGCGCTTGAGATATCAACGAAGAGTATTCCTCGAAAGTAAGAGTTACATCATCTCCCGATTTCTTCCGAGCAGCAGAGGATTTATTCTCGGTGCAAGACAGCGCCTTTATCTCCGCGAAAGCCACAGCTTCGGAAGCTCGTGCTGCCTCCTTCATTCTCTTGGCGGCAATCAGCCTTATCTCCGCTGTCCTGATCCTCGCCTTGGTTTGTCCAATTTCCGACAATGCTCTTTGAACTTCGGCCTTGGCAGCTTCTCCTACTTTCTTAAACTGCTCTGTCTCCGAACTCAGCTTCTGCAGCTCCCTCGTGACGTTTATGGGATCATTAGACCCATCTTTCGCCTTCTGTCTCGCTTGGTTTAGCTCGTCTTCAAGAGACGAGATCTTTGAGGTGTTTGAGGACAATCTTTGACGAGTCCTCTCAAGTGACGCTCTCTCCTTGTCGATTTTCTTGTTGTACACATCGACCATAGCTCGAATATCAGCAAGATCGCTGGTCGTCCTAGTTAGGTTCAATTTAGCCTGCTTCAGCTCCAACAGGATGAAACCCGGAGCCTCAGATGGACACAAATTTACTCCATTCTCATGATCAGGTTGTTCGATTTGTGAATTTTCTTTCAGGGTTGCATTAATTTCGGAGGCTTCCTTGTGCAGCTTCGATTTCAGTTCTTCGACGACGTTTTTGGTCGTCTCGAGCTCCTTTAAGACGTCGAGCGTTTCCCTTTCCTTAAGGATGAGATCTCTTTCCAATTGTGCAGTTTGTTCCTCCAATTCCACAACATCAACCACATTCTGCTGCTATGCAATGCACAAAATTAGACCAAGAAAAGCAAAATGAACACACGGAAATCATAGAGCATTACTTTTTACTCATAATGCAACATTTCAATTCAACAACAGATTAATTTGACTACATGGAAATAAATATTCAAAAACAGTTTGTCCCCACAGTAAATAAAGTATCATGATTAATAGAAAGCCCCTTGTACAGCATGCCAAGGTAAGCTAATTTAACGTGTTTACATAGAGAATGTAAAAAGTGAAAAAGGGGTTCAACTTTGCCTCTCTGAGATTAGTGCAAAAATTGGATGTATTCGAATTTTTTATTACATCGATGCAAGCTATGAATCAAGAAAATAACCATCAATTACACAGAAATTGCATTTCATATTCTGATTTGGGTCTTCTTCTCCAAAATCTTGACAAAATAGACAACCATTCCAAAAACCCACAAAAATCATCAATTTTTAGACCCAAAAGGGAAAAAAGCAATCCAAAATGTCATTTTAACTAACGAAGCACTGAAAAAACTAAAACCCAGAAGACAAAACAGGGCAAGCAAGAAAACCTCGGAAGCATGTTCGGAAGGCTTGTGAGAAACGGGTTTCCAGAAACCCATTCCGCCAAAAAGGTTCGCCGCCTCCTTAACCGACTCGAACGGCGCCGACGTGTCAATCTCGGCCCGACCCGCGGTGGATTCGCTCTCCGTACCCGGATGGGCACTAGCAATTTGGGGGTTTTCGGTAGCCATTTCGGAAAGACAAGAGGAAACTAGCAGGAAAATGTGCTGAAAGACTCGGAAGAGGCAGATTTTATGAGTGGGAGAGAGAGAGAGTGAAGTGAGAAGTGTGTGTTCAAAATAGTACAGGCCGCACTGACGAGAGTAACGTTATATTGGAGTGATGATGTCCGAATAAAAAAGAAAATTAGTAACGTTGGGATTCTTTTCCCATAAAGGATAGGAGAAAATTAAAATGAAATGATAAAAGATTCAGCTGTGGAAGGGGGGGAATTTATTTACCTAATTAAACCGTGTAATTAAATTTTACATCTGAAATTAATCAAAAACATATTATCTCTCAGTCCATTTGTATTTTTTTGAATTATTTCACGCATTGATCATATCATCGAATTCAAATTTCATCAATGGAATTTTTCCTGACTTTTCGTGTATGAAACGCATCTCCACTCTAAGGGTTCATTTTGTGTTTAAAATTGGACTCTGATTGTTAATTAATTTGGCTAAAAATGGTTTGGTTTGTTTTTTTCAGATCCCAAATAAAGCACCAGACCCTTCACTATGTTTGGTTGGATACTTTGGTGCTAAGGAATGAAAAAGGAATACAAAAAATATGTTTGGTTCACTACTTTGAAACCTTGCTACAGTGCCTCATATCAAAAAATGGGGGAATCCCCCATTCCTCAAGTTTATGAGTGGAATGGCTTTCATTCCTTATTCCAATTACTCAATAAATTACAACACCCTTTTTCCTCTTATTATTCTTTATTCTAAAATAGTTTAATAAATTTATTTTTTAGTACTATTATACTTTGTTGTTAGGTTATGGAATTTTAGGTTCCCTTTATTATATTTTTTATTAAATAATTAAGATTAAACTTGAAAGAAAAATTTATTTCAAACTAATTGAAATACTTCCATACGCTATTTTTTAATAAAAATATATTTAAAAAATAAATTAAAAAAATACTATTTTAAAAAAATCAATAAATTGATTTCATTCCTAAAAAACTTGACAAACCAAACAAAATCAATGACTATAATAGTGATTCCTATATTCAACCAAACAATACAATTTTAAAGAGAATATTCATTCCATTCCTCACTACTATCATTCTCATTCCCATTGCCATTCCTTTCAACAAACCAAACGGCCCTTTAAATATCGTTTTCTTTTGATTTTTCGTCTCATGAAAATGGTGAGATTTTTTTTTTATCTAATATCAACAGTATTTTTTTTAAATGGGTAAAATGTCCAATTTAAACCTAAAGTATATAAACTCTCCCCACATCTAAGAACTCATTTCTCACTTTTCTACTTCTCAAACAGACATGAGAACGGCGGTTTGGGCATCTTCAACATTGATCGATCGAAGTGGTCATATGTTGCTGTTAATCTACGGTAATTTGTTTAGATACTATTTTTATTATGTTCTTATTTTTTACCGATTTGTTTCTGGTAATCGCTTAGTCGATTAGATCAGTGATAGGGTTTGATCGATCTGAAATTTAGTCTCCCTATTTTTCTAATTTGTTTGAAAATTTTGTTCAATATAGTAGGAAATGTGATCTTGTCCTCGTTGATGGTTGGATAAACATATTAGAACTAATTTTGACCAAAATTGAAATAAGAGATAAGCTTGGTAGATGTTTCTAATTCCTAGAAATTAATGCAATTAATGGAGGAGAAATAAACCAGCTGCAACGCTGTGCCAGAGAGAGCTCAACTCAACGTCTGAAATTTGTTGGAACTGGTGCTGAGACGCTGAAAAAATGAAAAAAAAAACAGAGGTATTCACCAGAATGGAGACTCACGACCACCATCGACACCAGAAATTGAAGAAGAAAGCCTGCAATGATAGATCTGTGATAATAGCGATCTCTATGGATGATGGGTCGCTGATAGAGATATCCAGAATCGCCCACGAAAAAGAAGAAGGTGAAGAACGAATTTTGCTAAATTATGATTCAGTTACAATGCATACGTACATAGGATATTTAGGGGTGATTTAGGAAGATTATGATGCCGACGAGGGCAATCTGGTAAATTTATAGGTAAGATGGTAAATATTCAAATACGGAAAATTCACATCTCACACCATTGGTAGGTGTAAACCAAATGTCTTACTCCCTCCATTTCAAAATAAATGTCCTTTTAGCATTATGCATCTTTTGCAAAATAAATGTCATTTTAGCATTTGAAACATTTTTCAATGCATGTAAAGTAGCCTATAGGTTGTTTTGAACCAATAAAATCAATTTTTTTCAAAGAAAAATAATTTTTGTATAGGGATAATCATGATGAATATTAGGTGTCTTAATATGTGTGAAAAAATCTAAAGAGGCATTTATTTTGAAATGAAGGAAGTATTTAATTATCTTATATACCTAATCTGACCAGATTGTGTAGTTATCTTATCTTATTAGATAATTATTGAGTACTACCAAAGGAGGCCTAAGTATTAAAATTATATTTTAGTTTCAAATATGATTAATTTGAAAATTCATAAATACAATAATCATAATAATATATTAAAGGTGGTTTGTCTTATATTAATTTTTATCTATTATTAATTTATTATTAGTCTTCCTAAATATATATATCAATGATTTCTATGTTCAATTTGTTGTTTGCTTTATGACACACTATGCACCTATAAATCTAGTAAAAACTAGGTTTAAAATAAGTGGATCAAATTAACAAAGAAAAATGGTCCGTTTACGTTTTTCTTTGTTAACCAGTTAATAATATCGTTATTTTTAGAAATACATACTTTTGACGATAATTGAAGTAGTATTACACGTAAACAATCATATACAATCACGTGTCACGTTAGACCAGTTCAATTTCGACCATTTAACAATCAATATTTAGACAGGCCTGCAAAAATAACCGTGAGGTCATTTCTGGTTCAATCATATTGTTTTTTTTTTTTCTTCATTATGTTATCATTTAATAATGTTGTCATTTTCAGAAATACATAATTTGAAGTAGTATTACACATTGACTGTCAAGTACAATTACGTATCGCATCAAACCAGTTTAACGTCAACCATTCATCAGTCTACATGACTATATGTAATGCTACTTTAACCATTAAACATGTAAGGGAAAACTCGGGTCAAAAATATGAAAAAATAACAATTAAGGAAATCATTAGTAAATATTTGTGCCATAATTAGCAGAAAGAAGAAAAAGAAATAAAAAAAAAATTCCGGATGACTAAACTAAATCAGGCCCAAAGAATTTTAATATATTTAGGCGGGGAACATCATTGCTCGACCGTTGCCGTATAATATGATCTGAATTAAGAGCCGTTGGCCCAAATTCTGCTTTCATTTAAATCCACAATCCGCCCAGCCCAACTCATATAAAATATTATAAATGCTAAACATCTGACTTAGATTACTGATCATTCCATTTTTTGAACTTTTAACTTAAGAAATCTATATTTTAAAAGCAAAATAAAAAGGTTTACTTTAAATAGTACAAGAACAAGTGTGACGGAGCTGGAGGTTTAACCCAACATTTAACATTAAAATAATAGGGAAAAGCTTGTTTGAGACCATCTCATGGCATTAGACAAAACAAATTAACATTCACCCCTACCAACGTGTTAAGGAAGGTTTGAAGTGCTGGAATAGAGAGGTGTTTGGAGTACTGGAGGATAAGATAGGAAAATTAAAATCGGAAATTCACCAACTTGATGTGCTTGATGATGTTTTCGGTTTAGAGGACGAAGAAGCGGCTAGAAGAAGATGGGTCACAGCAGAATTATTTAAAAATTTGAGTTGGAAAGAGAGTTTGGCGGCTCAAAAAGCAAGGATTAATTGGCTCAAAGAAGGGGATTCAAATTCCAGTTTTTTCCATAGATATATCATGCAGAGGAGGAAAGCGAACGAAATCGCCGGGATGCAGCTGGGAGGGGAATGGGTAGAAGAAGTGGTAGAAGTCAAGAAGGGTGTGAAGAATTTCTTCGAAAATCATTTTTCAAGCCAAATGGTCGTCCGACCAAAACTATCAGCAGAGATCGTAACTAAGAAATTATCAGAGCTGGATAATGCTATGCTTACAGCCCCATTTCTTGAGGAAGAAATTAGAGAAGCAATTGGAGCTTGCGAAAATTCAAAGAGCCCTGGACCTGATGGTTTCAACTTTTGCTTTATCAAAGAGTGTTGGGAGGTGATTAAGGTTGATGTCATGCGGATGTTTGATGAATTTCATAGAAATGGGAAATTGGTTAGGGGGCTCAACTCTTCGTTTATCGTCCTAATTCCTAAAAAAGAGGACGCGTGCAACCTGGGAGACTATAGGCCTATATCCTTAATTGGCTGCATTTACAAGATTTTGGCTAAAGTACTAGCTGGTCGGTTGAGCAAGGTTATGGACAATATTATTTCGGAAAATCAAACTGCTTTTATTGGAGGTAGATTGATTCAGGACGGAGTGGTTGTACTTAATGAAGCAATAGAAGAGGCGAAGAGGCGGAGGATTGGCAGAATTTTATTCAAAATAGATTTTGCCAAGGCTTACGACTCGGTAGAGTGGAGTTTTCTCGAAGAGATGATGGAAAAGCTTAATTTCTGTGGCAAATGGAGGGGGTGGATCCTCGAATGTGTTTCGACTGCCTCTGCTAATGTACTGGTGAATGGCAGCCCGTGTGGAGAATTCAAGTTAGAAAGAGGACTCCGTCAAGGAGACCCACTCTCCCCATACCTATTTTTGATAGTGGCGGAGGGGCTGAATCTGATGGTAAACAAGGCGGTTCAAAGCGGGTTACTAGAAGCGGCAGAGCTTGGTCTTGGAAGGGTGAAAGTTCCACTACTACAATATGCAGATGATACCATTTTTTTGGCTTCTGACAAGGCTGACAATGTGTGGACAATCAAAGCAATTTTAAGGAATTTTGAGCTGGCTTCCGGATTAAAAATAAATTTTAATAAGAGCAGCCTCATTGGTCTGAACGTGGAGGAGGAGAGACTGGAGCAGATGGCGAATACTCTTGGGTGTGTAAGGGAAGAAGTTCCTTTTACCTACCTAGGGATTCGGGTGGGAATAAAGAGAAACAGGCTAGTGGAATGGGGGCATCTGATACACAAGGTGAAGTCGAGATTGAAATCACTTGAATGCAGAAAACTTTCTTTTGGCGGCAGAATCACTATCCTAAAAGCGGTACTGTCGTCGATACCAATCTATAACCTCTCTTTTTACTTTCTTCCTAAAAAAACCTGTGGAATTCTCAATTCTTTATTCAGAAAATTTCTATGGGGGGGATGTGTAGAGGAGAGAAAAATAGCTTGGATAAACTGGGATGTTATATGTTCTCCTAAATCGTTAGGGGGGTTAGGGGTAAGAGAGGTAGGGGCTTTTAATAAGGCCTTGATGGGGAAGTGGTTGTGGAGATATTTAGAGGAGAGGAAGAATCTATGGGTAAGGGTTGTTGAGTCGGTGCATGGAAAAGTAAATGTGGGGGAGGGAGGTCTTTGTTGGGAAAGAAGAGGGGGGAGAACAGGATGGTGGAAGGAGGTAGTAGAGTTAGGCGCGGACGGGGGGGTAGCTTGGTTTTTGGAGAGTATTGAGAAGAGGGTAGGAGATGGGGGAAATACTAGTTTTTGGAACGATGTGTGGGTGGGGGGTTCGTCCCTTAGAAGTCAATTTCCTAGATTTTTTCAACTAAGTAGTGATAAGGAGAGGACGATTAAGAATATGGGTCATTGGGAAGGGGGGAGTTGGAGATGGGAATGGAGATGGAGAAGACCGCTGTTGGAGAGAGAAAATTCTATGTTTAACGATTTTTTGGTGAGTGTGAATTCGTGCAGATTTTTGGAGGACGAAAAAGACAGATGGAGGTGGAGATTGGAGAAAGAGGAACAATACTCAACAAGATCCGCATACCAAAAGCTGTGTATGGAAAAGACAGCTGCAACTGGAGATACGAGGGCAGGAGGAGAATTCGAGAAAGTATGGTGCAAAGCAGCCCCGCTCAAAGTTGCTGCGATGGTGTGGAGGCTGCTACATGATAGACTACCAACAAGAGGCAACCTAGCAAGGAGAGGGATCCTTCACGAAGATGCTGATTTGAGTTGTGTGGCTTGTGGAAATGAATATGAAACGACAGAACATTTTTTCATCAGATGCCCAGTGATTCAAAGAGTTTGGGAAAATTGCGTGGAGTGGCTCGGAGTTCCTGTTGCACTGCCTAACAAGGTAATAGATCATTTTCTCTTGTTCTCGGGTCTACTTAAGAAGAAGAAGGAGAAAATTTTGGGGGTTGCAGTGTGGGAATGCTTAGTTTGGGTTTTGTGGAAGGCGAGAAACAAGGCTATCTTTGAAGGGCTGCAATTCGAGACAATGAGTATTTTCGAAGAAGTTAGAAGTAGATTATGGAGTTGGTTGCTGGTAAAACAATTGATACATTGCAATTCTTCTTTAAGAATTTGGTTAGAGTCCCCTAGAATGGTTTTCTAAAAGCATGTGGATGTGAAGTTTATCTCGGTGTCTGTAATCCTGTGGCATTCCTGATGCCAATCTCTATTTGCTAATAAAATTCCTTTTTTGCCCGACCAAAAAAAAAAAAAATGAGTCAATGTGCTAGTTATATACATTCCTATTGTCTCATATTATGAGACGGTTTCATACAAAGTCTACTTAAAATAATATCCAATATTTCGGATAAGATGATGAACCAAACTATTAACTGCAACGAAGTGCACTAACGGAATATTGAGGGTAAGAGACCAAGAGTTGTTTGCAACTGAACACAATTTCCAAAAAATTGAAGCATTCAAGTTGTACATAGGCACAACGCTAACTTCGCATCGATTTTCACAACTCTTTCTATGCCCAAACTCTTTATCCAAAAGAAAACTTAATGCAAACTCATAACTTCCCCCTCGTCAAACACGAAACTTGCATTAAACTCCAGGTGTTCTATATCCAATAAAATTTCCTTCATGTATAATCATACAAAACCCGGCATTAGATGTTTAATCGATGAGTATGGCTTGTGTGGGATCGTTCTATACCATTAGATGGCAGTGACGGACCCAGGATTTTAAAACTGTGGGTACAATCGACAATAATTTAAATATTGTACAAAAATATATAGAGTTAAAAAAAAAAAAGATTACAAGTTACACCGGTGTATGAGAAATCTTCATATTTTGGAGCTTTTATGAATTTATAAATATCACTCAATAATCTAACTAAATTGGGCAAAATTGGGAAATTTTGTATTTTTTGTCTCAAGAGAATGAACAGAAAATTATATTTTTGGCACATATGTGCGAAAGTGGTCTTTTTTTTTTCCAGTTGTGGTCCCATTGTTAATTTTCAGGATACAAAAACTGCAGATTCACATCATTCTTTTGGAACAAAAATTATAACTTTTTTATTCTTTTGAAACAAAAACTGCAATTTATCAGATGATCTTAAAACTAAAAGTGTAAAATAAATTATTGGACTAAAATTATTTTAAAATGGATTTATTTTCTTGAGATCAAAAGTGCAATTAATGGGGAAAGATCATGTTGAAATATGGCAAACTTGTCCCTAACTTCTCTTTGTCCCTAATTCCCTTTTAATGGAGGTATATTTTGTGAGGAAATTATCCATGATGAATAAGGGACTAAAAATAATGATAAACTGTCATTTTAATAGAGTAAAATAAGGTTTATGACTTGGTCAATTTCAACCACAATGAATATTGGCTTTAACGGTGAGGTAATTAGGAGAACACCTAAGTAAAATATTATTTTTTATATAGTATGTATAGTTAAAAAGAATGAAGTTGGGGTACGACTGTACCCCCATGTCACAAGCCTAGTTCCGTTAGATGGTGAGATGTGGTATAAATTAGGTATAATACTGATTAGTGTGATTTTTGCTTGAATTTCGTGTACTTAAATTGTTTATTTTATTGAGTTTCTTGCAATTATTTGCACTAAATTGTCTCATCTGTGCTTAATAGTCGAGAAAGGTGTGTTTGCTATTTTTGCAGGAAAATATGGTATTTTTAGAAGCAAATACAAGCTTTTGATTTTATGAGGAATGAGCCGAGTTGGGATTAAAGATCGCGAGCGAAACGAGTAAAAATGGAGGAAAAAAATTATTTGGGCCAACAATTAAATTGTTGCAGCCCATTTAATTAAAAATGGAAGCCCAAGGTTTCGGGCCATTTTATTAAGAAAGGGCCCACTTGCATTTTCATGAAAGTAACAGCCCATTTTATGCCATAATGTCGTGAAGAATGAAGAGCTGGCATTTTGATAGGAAAGAAACAATTCCAGTCTCAATTCAAAGTTGGAAACCCACTTTGCTTGTACGAAGAGAGAGAAAGAAAATAAAAACTTCCGTCCTTACTACTCATTCTCGCCAGAATTCGAAGCTGGGATTGATGCCGCTGCCTTCACCGGACGCTGCAAGCTCGACTTGCCGGAAAAGAAAGCTATTGTCCTGCGATGCGCCAGAGGAAAGCCGCTGCTACTGAGTTCGCCGGAAACACAGAACCGTGACTGGAATTTCACAATCGCGCCGCAGCTTCGAGCTCGCCTCAAATCGAAGCACAGCCGCGCACGAACTGAAGCACATCGCCATAATTTATGCTGGATATTGAGGCTATTACGCCAGAAATTGAAGCAGACTTCACGCCTAGAAGAGCCACCGCGCTGGAATTTCATGCTGGAACTTTGAAGCTTGAATAGAAAGAAGGCAGAGGACGTCTCGACCGAGACACTTACCGCCAAATCGAGACCATTACGTCCAAACCGAGAACTCAACGCCGTAGCCAAAATCTCGGTTTGGAGCTAAACGTCTCGGCCGAGCCAAATGGTGCAATCCGAGATGGATCCGTGCAATGAAATTGACTGAGTTCGGACCGAGTTGAATACCGAGTTTGGCGAGTCGAGACCGAGTTGGAGGCAATTTTAGCCTATTTTCACTGAGTCAACCCGAGTTGACTCGGCACAAGACTAAAAAGTGCGAAAATTCATATTTTGAGGGATTTAATTGCAAATTTCGTCCCAAAGCCCTCATCCCACACTATATATACCACTTTTCTCAGATTTTAGAAGAGATGATACACTCCCTTAGGGGACACACAATACACACTAATTTAGTTTAATTTCACCTTCATTTTTAGATTTCAGTTTTTCTTTCAATCAGTTAGATTTCGTTTGTTATTGAATTCAAGCTCAAGTATGGTTGTAATTGAAGATTGGATTGAGGATTTTGCTGAGTATTCTTCTATTTAGGTGTTTTCTATCCTTTATCTTGTTAATTCAATTTTTCTATTCATGGCTATTTCTCTTAATTTCATGGTTGTTTTGCTTAGTTTAATGATGTCTAGCTAAATTCCTTGTGTTTGGGTGTTTAGAATTGCATGGGTAATTAAGTACATGGTTTGATTTGTGATTATTGCTCTAGTTGGAGGTCATCCTATTAGGATTATGAGTTTTGATTGATCGATTTCATGATTTGCTCTTTTAATTCATATTAGATTGTGTGTTTATCGCAACGAGAGTTGGATAGGTGCACGAACTAGTATGGTGTGAGTGACTTGAGTGAATATTGAGGCATCGCAACGAGAGTTGAGTGTTTTCATTAGAATTACATAATTCCTACATTAGTTGCTTGATTTAGTTGTCGGGTAATTAGTGAGGAGAATACAATCTAAGGGTTTCAATTGACGTGTTTGTCTAGGCTTATCAAGTACGACTAATGCGTAATATTTTGTGATTGCTCCTATTGATGACCAAGAACTAGAGTAGTCGTTACTTGTTAAATGTGTGCTTAATTCTCTTGTGAGGAAGAACACCCTAACACCTCTTTCTCTCCGGTTTTTGAAAACTAAAAAATTTCTTGTTACTTTGCTTTAGTTCTTGTTTACTTTCCTCAGTTCATTTTCAGTTAAGTTAAATTTCCAAACAAACAACCTTCCAAAATTCAACTTGCACTACAATTATGTGGCGACGTATACTCCTAGGGATATATTCATCAATTTAATCCCGTGGTTCGATATTTAACTTGGTCAATTGTCTACCACAACAACGATCTCGTACACTTGCGAGTAGTTGAATTTGTGCTTTAACAAATTTGACAATCAAATACACTAATATTTTGACAAAGATGAATATTACTCCCTCCGTCCCCGAGTAAATTTCTCGTTTCTTTTTGTTGAATGATTTAAGAAAGTGTATTTGTTTACTAATATATGGTGGGTCACATGTTGACTTTTGGGATAAAGTAATGAATAACGTTGAAAAGTGAATTGAATGAGTGACACTTTAGTAATATTGTATGAATTTAAAGGTTAAAGTTTATATGTAGTGGAGTGTTGTTTTTGCCATTTATGGAATGAGAAATTTACTGGGGGACGGCCCGAAAAAAAAAAATGGAAAATTTACTCAGGGACGGAGTGAGTAGTTTATACTACTTCATGTCCTTAGACAGTTTCATACAAATTATTGATTTATCGAATAATGATGTCTATACTATTGTTAGCCTTGAAAAATGACCGAGTTAGCCTATGTCATGCTTGGCAATCTGTTGCCACCTACCTACCGTAGAGGAGTCACCCCTGTGCCGCCGTCCATCACCCCCCCCCCCCCCCCCCAAAAAAAAAAAAAAAAAACTCCTCACTAGTGATACAACTATTTTAGCACCACTCAGCCAGCCTCTATGATGCACGGATTCTTCTAAAAATATCATAATGCAGTATCGGATTTGTACCCGCCCCCTAAAAAGGGTGAGATTCTTGAATCCGCGAATCCGATTCTCCACGTGGCGAATCCAACTGCCACGTGGCGAATCCAGCTAACGGATACTCGAATCCTCCAAACGAATCCTACTTTTTAGACATTAAATATGTAATTTCAATTGAATTTTATAATGTAATATAGTTTAAGTTGACAATGTGACACTCGTCTTAGATTGAATTCACTATTATGACGTATATGTTAGACTAATGAAACTTGACTGATGCTTTGTTACTTAACTATACTAAATTATTGAATATGCTTATGTTTTGGGTTAGAGAAAATGTAATTACATACATTTAATTTATAATTTTTGTAACATTATACATATATTTTAAGTATTATATATAATAAAACTAGGGTGCACCCCCGCGAATTTCGCGGTCTGAAACTTTTTACAGTTTCAAATAGTATTTTGCAGTTAGAATTTTATTAAAAAAATGTGTATTACAATCTGTTATTCATGGTAAAATATTACATGGTGGCAATATTTGTTGGGAATCATATGATATCTCAGTGACAATATCTTTTCCAAAATATTTTAATTCCCTCCTACAAATTTCACATCTATCAATATTTTGCAAAAATAAATTCCAAAAATATCTTAGAAAAAGAAATCGTTCAACTGTGAAAAAAGATTTACTTGCATTAATTTAAGGTTTAAAATAATATTTCATATTATACGTAAATATTTTGTTTCCATTGATTAAAATATATTCATAATTATTGTATTTTAGAGTAAGACATTTTTTAAAGTTTTAATACTTAAATTCATTCCACATATTTTTAAAGTTCTTTTTGGCCAACACTGTAAGTTTTTAACCATGAAATTTATTCCACATATTTTTTTAGAAATATACATTAATTATATAACAGTCTTTTATTTATTTATCATTTGCAATACTATTTTAATATTTTCATGTTATGACATTGTAAAAGAGAAATTGAAATCCTAGTCTAGAAAAGAACATATGTATTTTACAATTTAATGGTTTATTTGGCGGTAAAATTTTATCCAAAAATAAACTTTTGTATTACAATCTATTATTGAAGGCAAGATATTATATTTGGTGGCTTTTTTTTTTTTTTTTGTATCATACACTATTTCGGTGACAATATCTTTTCTTAAATATTTCAATTTTCTCCTACAAATTTCGCATCTATCATACTTTGCAAAAATAACTTCCAAAAATATCTAAGCAAAGAAATCGTTCAATTGTGAAAAAAGATATGTTTGCATTAGTATAATATTTAAAATTATATTTCATATTTTACATAAATATTTTTTTTATTGAAGGCAAGAAATTATTATCATACACTATTTCGGTAACAATATATTTTCTGAAATATTTCAACTTTGTTCAACCGTGAAAAAAAAACTTGCTTGCATTAATATAATATTTAAAATATTATTTCATATTATTCCTAAATATTTTATTTCCATTAGTAAATCAATTTTTTTTTTGTCATCACTATCATTACTAATCCATAAAAAAATTATTCCACATATTTTAAGAAAAAACATATACATTAATTATATAAGATTTAACAATCTTTTACTTATTTATCAATTACAATACTCTTTTAATATTTGTATGTTAAAAAATATTAAAAAAAATATCAAAATCCTAGTCCATAAAAGAATATCTATATTTTACAATTTAATAATCTATTTTGACCGTATAATTTTATCCAAAAATAAAATTTTCTATTACAATCTATTATTGAAGGAAATATATTTTATTTGGTTGCAAGATTTTTTTAGTATCATACGCTATTTTGGTGAAAATATCTTTTCCAAAATATTTCGAATTCTCTCCTACAAATTTCACATATATCAATATGTTGCAAAAAATAAATCCTAAAAACAAAACATCCAACAATGAAAAAAATAATTGCTTGCATTAATTTATTGTTTAAAAGAATATTTCATATTATACATATATATATTTTGTTTACATTGATTGAATTTTATTTAGATTTATAGTATACTATAGAGAATAACAACTCTAAATTTTACAAATAATTAATTCCTAAAAAAACTAAAAAAAAAAATCTTCATCCGTCGATTTTCAAATTATCCCGATACACAGGGGTCGTGAGACCCTTTTTGTTACAGTGATGCTCCGGGGTTGGATCGTCATACCAAGTATTTATTCATATTTATGCAAGAAAAAAAATGACGATTCAATTAGATTAAAATAAAATTGATCTCTTACCCGATGTGGTGGTTTGCGGTATTCCGATGCGTTTCAAGGCCGCGGTGGTCTGAGGGAAAAAATCCATGTGGAGGCGGCGGTTCGTGAATAACCTGAGAGAAGAGAGATGACAACGTTAGAGAAGAAGAGAAGAGAAAAAAACAATATTATACCTATAAAGAAAAATCAAACAATGAATGAGAAAATAAAGAGAAGTGAAGATGATTAGGGTTGTAAATCAGAATGAAAACTAAAGTGAGATTTGACATTTATAGAAAATGCAAAATGAAATGTACGGTTGAGATTAAAAGTATAAAATATATGGTGTAGATTAAGTCTTAATATGATTTAAAATATACCTAAAATAACTTTTAAGGAGAATGCAGGATTTTGAAATAAATGATTTGAGAGGTGCCACATCATTTTAGGAGAAATGTGGTGCTGACATATCATCTTGGAGAGGTTTAGAAATATAGTATAATAAGATATAAATAAATAGACGTATCCTCGACGAATCGCACCCTACAATTTTTAAAATTTCGTATCCCCGAATCCGTATCGTATCGCACCCGCACTCGCGCACCCGTACCGATGCAACATAGGCCAGCCTTAAAAAAAAAACCATATTACTCCCTCAATTTCGGATCAACCTGCACACTTGCAAGGCAATGTTGTTTTAAAAAAAATTGCACTTTTTGAATTAGGTTTTGACATATAAAAATAAATAAATATATATATATATATATATATATATATATATATATATATATATATATATTTATAAGTATGCATATAAATTCATGTTTTTTTTTTAAATGTGTAAGTTCTTTGGAACGGATCGAAAAGACAAGATGTAGACAGTACAATATTCTTAATTTCCAAATTCTCCACAAAATAGTAAAAAAAAATACTCACTCTGTCTTAAACTTGTTTGCTACTTGTCAAAACTACCCTAACCCTTACCCTTGCTCAATTGATATTTCTATAAATGACAATACAACAATATTAGTTTTTGCTATAATATATTTCCTACACTAGTATACTTACATCTCATGTTATTACTTTGCACATATCAATTCACATTTATTAATTATACTCAATTTAGTTTAGGGTGGTAAACATTAAAGTAGCAAACAACTTTGGGGTGGAGAGAATATAATTTTTTTCAAAGGAGAAAATTATGTCAATTAAAGAGACATGATAACCACAAGAGAAAGATCCTCAAATCAATGGGGAAAATTGCATTGTAACATATATATATATATACATATATGAGTAGGTCTTGTATGAGATCGTCTCATGACATGAGACAATAAGAATAAGTGTTACTAGGGCATTGACTCGTTAACACCTTGATAGAGTAGGGTGTAATTTGTGTGGTCACATACCATGAGACAGTCTCATACAAGTTTTTGTCTTTATATATATATATATATATATATATATATATATATATATATATATTAATAATATTATTAAGTGACGGGAACTCTTCACTATATCAAGAGTTATATCACTTTACTTTCCACCACATACAATAATTTTTTTTGTACATATAGTTAAAAATTATATATCATAGTTGTACATCCAATTAAATTTTGTACATCATATGTAGTGGAGAGTAATCATGTAGTGAAGATGATTACTTTATTGGATCATGTACTACACAGTAATTATTCTTACTATTAACGGTAACTCGTGCAGTAAGTATATTGGGATAACATCGCGAAACTCACACTCACACACAAATATTGGAAAAGTAAATTTCATTTATAAAACAACAAAATTGGAGAATGCTTCATTTTATCCAGTGGGTAATCTACCCACCAATGAATACAAAACAAAATATAAATAGATATGTTAAAACTTAAAAGATGGACATTAATGGTAGTGTCAACCAGCTCCAAAACCAGAAACCATTCGTCCCCTTCCCAAGCTAAATTCACTTAAGCAGATATGAAACATGAGAGAGAGTTTGTTAATCGAGATCCTACTACTATTAAGCAGATATTTAACTATCATCTAAGTAAAACTAATAAAGACAAGTTAGTTTGGGAATTTTAGATCCTACTACTATTTAGCTAACTTGAGGAAGTCACATGGACAAAATAAACCATCTTAGTGTAGGTAGCCTGTGAATTCCTTTTTTTAAATTATTGTTATATATATCAACTATTATTGTTTAAAAATTATTTGATTTTTAAATAGTGATAATGAATATGAGTAATAGTGATAGTTGGTATACATAATATTAATATTTTCTTAAAAAAATACATTAATACTTAAAAAAAAAAAAACAAAGTTTATGTGAACTCGAGTTTACATAATTTTTTGTTATAATTATATATTGTAAGGTGTAACGATTATATATTAACACATTTTTGGTTTTTATATAATAGAACATTAAATCAACTAATATTTTAAAGAAATTTAAAATTGGACATATATATAAAATGCTAAAATATTTCTATTTTATTATAAAAAAACAAAGCTGATAAAAAAATTATTGCAATACTATGTGTAACACAAAATGGATGCATGTATACTATTAGTATCGTATATTATAAGAAGAATGCTCACATTAAAATGAGAAAATCAATAAACATTATACATTAATTAATGTACTGTCTACTTCATTAATTAATGTGGGAAAGATCCATATTATACTAATTGAGAATTTTTTTACTGATGTGTCGAATTCTGATGCGTTTCGCTTATATGTCGATTTCTGGTGCATTTCGCTTATGTATCAATTTATAATTATTTTTCTATTGTTACATGTTGTGTCATCAAATTGTGAATCAATATTCATATTTGTTTATATGTGGCAATTATATATTATAAAAAAAAATTGAAAAATATTAGAGTAAAGTTTTGAACCCTCTTGGTTGATAATTATAATACTTACCAACCAAACTGATCGATAAACATATATATGCTTGAAATTTATTAATTTAATTACAATCTATAAAAGTGTTGTATTTATTTTGTTGTCATTATATTAAGTTATTTATCTTATTATATTTGAGAAAATCCAATATTTATGATATATTAGTTTGTGAGTATTTCAAACCAATAAATTAAGTATATATATATATTTATTATATGTATGAATAATTGATCAATATTTAAAAAGAATAATTACATGGACTTTATTATTTAAATGTATTCTTCATTTTTTATTATCTCAAGACACAATAAAGAATCTTGATTTGTTTAACTTAGCCTACTAATATGAAGTGGACCTTTAATTATGTGTACAATTCATTTTTTTTAATCTCACTCGATTTTGAAATTAAATCAAAATATCATTTCATCCTATAAAAAATCATCATGTATTTGGTGGTTCGATCTCACCATTATTGAGAAAGTCATATACATTTCTATATTTTTTTTGGGTAATCAAAGAGGGAGAATTAAGTATATTTTTTTAAAAAAATCAATGAATTAATTAAATTTAAAATTCTCTAATAACTTGATACAACAAATACTATTCAGTAGAAACAACTAATATTATAATTGAAAACAACTAATATTGTTTAATAAAACTAACTAATATTGTTCAAAAGTACACATAAATGCAACCTTTGTACGTTGTGCAATTGGTGCATACAATAATATGTTTAAAATATTTTATCAAACATTAACTGTAAGTTAACATCGGATTTCAAATCCACTATAACGCTTAACTTAAATATACAAATAATATATATTTTGTTACAATTTTACCTACTAACCCCCTCCGGTAAAAAGAACTCAATAATTATGCTTTATCGTAATTTCTTTTTCAAATATATTTATATTTTTTTTATTTTTCTTTTTCTAGAAATTTACACCAATGCATGAATTATCATACACATGTATTTTTATTGTGTATTAAATAATAATGTACCTTAAAAATGAAATTTATATATATTTTTAATAATAGACTACATATTTTATTAAATTTAAGAGTCGGTCTATTATTTAAATTTTAAAATAGATAAACAATACTCCCTCCCTCCCACATCAATTTTCACCTGAGGTACACTTTCTTTTTGTTTAATTAAGGCGTGCTTTTTGAATAAACTAGTGACATATAAGTAAATATGTATATATGTTTGTGAGTGTATACACAAATTAATATTTTCTTTTTTAGTAGTATCAAATTGATGTGCTACAGATTAAAATGACAAGTGTACAAATTGATGTGGGACGGAGGGAATAAATTTTTTTTTATCAAATATCATCTATAAAAAAATTAATTTTTTATGTGATTTTAAGAAATCCGCGTAATACACGGGTATACTACTTTAATTGGTCACAAAATTCAAGAAAGTTTTTAAGCTCTCTAAATGAATTTTTAATTAAATTAAATATGTGGGTAATTTACCCGGTGGATAAATAAAAAAAAATCCAACAAAATTCACTTCAACATTAAGAACAATAGTTTCCGGAACGAGGAAATAGGACCAGAGAAAGTAAATAAAAGCAAGTTATGAGCAGATCTAAGTATATAATTTTGACAAAGTATAGAGTGAAATTGGTTTATACATGAATCACTTAAGGGTATTAGTTGTTTTCATTGAAGAGTATTAGTTGTATTTACTGAAGAGTATTATTGATTTACACTAAAGAGTCTTAGTTGTTCAGTGAAAATAAACTAAGACTCTTCAGTGTAAACCACTAATACTTTTCAGTAAAAACAACTAATACCCTTCAGTGAAAACAACTAATACCCTTCAGTGATTCATATATAAACCAATTTCACTCCATACATACTCTATAATTTTTAGTGTGTATATAATAAAATTGGTTAATATGTACATGAATCACTTTTTAATATTTTTTAGTGCTACCAATTAATACTTTTTAGTTAAACAACTATTATTCTTCGTAACCTTCAACTAATATTCTTCAACGTAAACAATTAATACTCTTCAAATGGTTCATGTATGAACTATTTTTCACTCTATAGTTTGCCGTATAATTTATTATAGACAAAGTATAGAGCGAAAATGTATTAGTTGTTTTCACTAAAGGGTATTAATTATTTTTGCTGAAAAATATTAATTGTTTATTGAAAATAAATTAAGACTCCACAGTTTAAACAATTAATTCATATATTAACCAATTTCAATCTAAACACAATCTTTATTATATATCTTAGATATAATTAAAATCTCACAAGAGTATTTTTATTGGGAGATTATATTATGTATATTTTGTGTATCATACATTATCAGTCAATATTATTAGTTCCTAGAATAATAATATAAATTTATAAAGTAATAATATTAATTGTGTTTGTATCTGATAAAAATAGAATTGTGTTTGGTCATTGATGCACATAACACTTTTGTCTTTTACATCTTTTCTGAGGATTATGACTCTACAAAGGGGCTGACTATATACCCCTCCATACTTATTAGATACACCCACTCAATTTATATATTATTATAATATATTTATTAAATAATTTTAATGTCTTAATTATTCAATTTCTTTTTTACATATTTGATACACACACCAAGAATTTCAAGAGTCACCACCATATATGATAAGCTAGGGGAGAATCGGAGCCGACGTTGCAACACGAGCATTAATTGAAAACCTTCTTGTGGTTGCACCACCATTTTATCATTCGTATGGTGGTTGTTGCAACCTTATAAGCTCAATAATAAGTGTGTTAATGTTATTCCCGCATTTTGAAAAAAAAATCCCGACACTGTATTTTCGAACCTGGTTTTTTGAATAATAGTTGAGTTTTCGAAAAAAACTTGTCGAAAAATGACAAAACATTCGACAAAATATTTTCGAAAGGCTATGTTTCGACAAGATTTAGCCGAAATCCTAATCACATTTCAACAAGTTTTTGTCGAAATCCTTACCATTTTTCGAAGAACCAGGTTCGAAAATACAGTGTCGGGATTTTTTTTTTCAAAATACGGGAATAACAGTAACACACTTATTATTGAGCTTATAAGGTTGCAACAACCACCATACGAAGGATAAAATGGTGGTGCAGCCACAAGAAGGTTTTCAATTAATGCTCGTGTTGCAACGTCGGCTCCGACTCTCCCCTAGTTTTTCATGTATGGTGGTGACTCTTGAAATTCTTGGTGGGTGTATCAAATATATAAAAAAGAAATTGAATAATTAAGACATTAAAATCATTTAATAAATATATTATAACAATGTATAAATTAAGTGGGTGTATCTAATAAGTATGGAGGGGTATATAGTCAGTCCCCTCTACAAAACGAAGATCTAGAATTCAGTATGACCACCGGGTTTCAATTGGTGGATTATTTACGGACTCATGTTAAATACAACTAGTGATCGTCCTACCCGTGCTTCGCACTGACAGAATTTGTTACAATTTTTCAACTATAACAATAACTCAATTATGAGTATGTATATGGTGAAATTAGTTCATACATGAATTATTGAAGGGTATCAGTTATTTTTACTAAAGAGTATTAGTTATTTTCACTTAAAAGTATTAGTTATTTTCACTGAAGTCTTAGTTTATTTTCACTGAAAAGTCTTAGTTTATTTTCGTTTAACAACTAAGACTCTTCAATAATAACAACTAATACTCTTCAGTGGAAAAAACTAATACTATTTAGTGAAAAACAACCAATACTCTTCATTGGTTTATGTATAAAGCATTTTCACTCTATACTTTGTCCTCAATTATAATTATAAAACTAAACAACTACCATTTTTTTTAAATAAAATATAACTAAACTTTTTTTAATCAAGATCAATGATACTTATGATAAGAAATTTATACTCCCAATTAAACATTCATATTACGGCTTAGGTTTTTCACATATTACCTAAAATCTTTGTTTGAGCATCAACCTTATTTGGCTGACTAACAAAATATATATCTTAAAATTCAATGTAATTAGAATATTGGTAAAAATAAAAGTTTACTGTGAATATTTTAATGAAAAATATTAACTTTATACATTTTTAATATATGAGTAAAACAATTATTTTGTTACACACAAAGTATAATTATATTATACATATGGTAAATAATGTATTCATTAATAAATTTAGACTATTTACACTACAAAAGAGTAAATTTTGATTAAATCAAAAAGTGTATTAGATTAAATTGAAAATTTTACAATAAAAAACTAAATTCAGTGTAAATTTTTAAATGTAATATAACTATATTTAACAGTGTAATTACCTTATACTTTTCAGCGTAAACAACCTTAATTTTTTAGTCAGTGCACTATGCATCTGATGCATAATATGTCCGACCGATTATTTGCCAATATCCATTACTTGGAAAGTACTAAATACTTAGGCATAATGCATTTATATTATATTGTAATAAATAATTTTATTCCTCTTCTCAAGAAATATGCATGGTAAGGTTAACATTGAAAGTGAATTAGTAATTACTTTGTTTACATTAAAAAATTTGGACTTCGTATTGTTCATCCATTAACTAAAAATATTTCTTTGTAAAACTGACCAACTTCCATTATAGTTGTCTCTATCTCTTACCATTCAAAATAAAAAAATTATACATCTTCAATTCTAGAATTCTCCACTTCACCGCTCTTCTCCTGAAGATGAAGCGATGTTAACAATATTTGGGAGAATCACTCAAACACAAATGAAGAAACTAAAAACATTTCTACAATTCTTTTTTGACTTACCACCACGAGAAACGTCCATCTTAGATTCCAATGGTTAGTATACTTTTCATTCTTTTACAAATTTTGATTTTATCCGCCTATTATTAATCGAAATCTCAATACCAAAATCTATAGATTTATCCATTTTATGAACTGATTAGGTATCCGACAATTAAAATTATACTAACGGTTCATTTGCATGTTGGATTATAATCGTCAAGAAGATGTCCCAAGAAAAGAAAGTGCAAATCCATTTCTACCAACAACAATTGAAGATTTGCTTTGTCATTTACAGAAAATCAAACACAAGATTAAGGTACTCATTTTATCTTGTATATCATAATTAATCTTGTCTGTTCCATTTGAAAAAAATAGTTTAATGAATCACTACTAATCTTAGATTGATCTTAAAAGGGTTCAACAAAAAACTTAAGGACAATTAGATAATAAACATCCAACAGAACAGTGGAAGATGCGAGAAACATAGAAAAAACGAATCAAAATGAACAATAGAAGAGTCGATGATGTGAGAAACAGAGCAAAGATGGTAAGTTTGATAATCTCCACTTATACAATTAGTATGTTGATTATGATATTGGATTTTATTAAAAAAAAATAACTTTGATTAGTATACCCTCATTAGTTATTTTTTTCTATAACCTTAATTGTAATTACTATTATCTTTTATCCATCTCTCAAATATCTCATCCCTTCTATAAATCACCTAAATGCCTCCTTCACACAATGGGTCCCTCATTTAATAAAAATGTAAGGTAAAATGTGAGTGATTTTTTTTTTGAATTGTGAATAAATTTATTAAAGGTAAATATTGAATGGAGTATATATTTATTAAATACACTTAATTCGATTTTACATCCAAATCAAAATCCTACGAACCAAAAATCTTCCGCATTTCATAAAAATCATAAAAAAAATATGGAGCAGTGCTTAAAGCTGGAAATAACTTATGTTCCAACAAACATAAATAAATAAATAACTAATTGTAAAAAAATATTATGTTGCAACATGCTCAAAGAATAAATATTCGAAGTCTTCAGTATTAGAACTATAACATGATTGTCTTTCTTCTCAAAATCGAAAACTCTGCATCACTCTCTTCAACCCTTCTTTTTTTGTGGTTGTGAGACATCTTAAAGGGCAAAAATGTAATCAACTTGATCTTAGAGAAAAATCTTTAGCAAATCAAATCCTATAAATCAAACACTATTAAGAATATTTTAGATTTAATATTTACTCATCAATACCATAATAACAAAATATATATATATATATATATATCATAATAACCAAAAATAGTTAATAGTGTCCAACTTCAAAGAATATTAAACAGAGTTAGTTTACAAAACCGAAGTTCCAACAAATATGACAGGAAAAAACGATGAACAAAAACTCATTCTAAAATCGAGATCTTCACCGAAAATCAGGGAATTCGCAATCAAGAAAAACCAAGAAACCGATGGTGATATTGTCAAAACTCCATCAAGTTGGAGATCAGTGTCGGTGACCGAGAAGTCTGAACTCAATTTTTCAGCAATCCAATACCATCATCACTCCCAAAACTGGAGAAAACATCAACAATGATGAGTTGCAAGAACTAATACTTTTAGTCCGAAAAAAAAAAAAGTAAATTTACATCCTCTAAACAATATTACAAAAGAACAATAAAAATATCTATGAAATATACGAAACTCATAAGAACACAACAAAAATACTCGAAAACATCGAGAACTCACAAACAATGATGATGAGAAAGAACAGATTGAAGGGTATTTAGATAGGATGTAAATCAAAACTGCTCCTAAATTGTAGCATTAATCCAATGGTTCACAATTAATCAAATAAATCAAATGGACGTCATTAGCTTATATCAATTCAAAAATACAATGATGATTATTGATTCATAGTTAAACAAACTTACCATTATAGTTAGACAAAGAAATGGACGATGGTGATCAAGTCACAAAATGTTGATCAACGGTCCAAAAAAGTTCTCACCCAAATCTATTAAAAAAAAAATCTTTGTATTATATATTTATAGGTTATAGATTAATAAACATACATCAAAGTGTTATAATATAAAAAAACTAAAACACTAAAATAACATCCAAACAATTGAATTAAAGTATTCATCCATTCAATTAACATGAAGTACATAACAAAATAATGTTAAAACAAAACTGTAAACATTTCTAATAACTTCTTGAAATACTATATTTTTTTGTAGCATTACATTCAAAATTATCATTATAATACGACATTATCTTCAAGTCCAATCGACTAAAAATCATTGGGATTGCAACATACCGTGTACCATGACTAAATAATTTTTTTTTTAGAAATACTCCAACATCAGAAAATGATTGACCTTGACTTTTGTTTCTTGACATAACATATGTAACAAACAACAGGGCTTGTCTACGCGTAAATTTGAATGATAATCTACAATTAAAAAAAAATAGTGATAATTTAGGTATCAATGCTAGTTCACCGGCGCTGCTACCAGTCAGTAACAACCTTATTCTCAATTACTCTATCACGCAACCTAATGATAACCAACCTATAAATAAATATTAATGTATTAAACTTTAATTTGGAAAAAAAGATAAAAGTTGGTGACTAATAAATTTTAAATAAATATATATAATAATAAACTAATCTAGATCCATTACACAATTCCCTTGAATGATCTATATTTCTCAACAACATAACCGATGTTCCAATATGTTCAGACACATTGGAGAACTTTAAAGTGTTGAAAAATTTAGGATTGTGCACATTAGCTAGAACATCAAAATTCGAATCAGACCTACAAAAATTGTTGGAACTGGAATCCTTTTCTTCTCATTAAACTAAATCTGGAGTTATTTTATAGATATAACATAATCAAGTTTCGGTGCAAGGATAACCATATCCTGTAAAATTTGTGATCATACATCTGAGATTTGCAATTTGGATAAATACAATCAACAAAGGTAGTAATAGGATCATCAATAGTACATATAGAGGAGGGAGAGATAGTTGTATTGAAATTTAATAAAGACGGGTGGTGAGTATTACTAAGGATGTAAGTGTAAGTATTATATCTTAGATAAATTATAATTTTATAATGGATATATTGGTAAAGATTATAAAATGAGGTGGTGAGTTTAGAAGTGCGTGAAATGAGTAAAATAGTGGGAGTAGATCATTGCGTCATATAATAAATTATTTATAAAGAACTTTATATTTAATTTAATCTAATTTAATTAACAATTAATTATTTTCATATTTAATTAAAAAATACAATAACAAACTTGTTTATTTTTTATATTTTTTTAACAAACAAACTCGTAAAAAATTAAATAACAAATTGAATAAGAGAAATATAACAAAAATAAGTGTCCCAGATATTAATATAAATCACCAAAAATAAATCTTCGTAACCCAACAATGAATTGTTTCTAATTCTCAACATGCATAGAAATTAATAAAAATATGTTATGTAAATAAAATATTATATCATGGTTGAAATTTAGCAATAGAAATAATAAAATCAATAAAGGAACTTAAATAAAAAAGACCAATATCAAGTAACCTTGATATATAATAAATAATTAAAATCTCTGACATTAATATCATTATACTTCTTAAAAATAATTTTATCTTTTTTACATAATGCAATATTATACTCCCTCCGTCCTCGAGAAACTTGCACACTGCCTTTATTTTCGTGTTTTAGCTACCGAGTTATTTATTAATATTTGAAATGATAAAGTAACTTTTAAGGTAGGGTATGATAGATCTATATCTTCTCTATTGTAAAGTAACTTTAAAATTACTTTATCATTTTAAATACTAATAAAAGACTCGTTCGCTAAAACACGTGAAATTAGTAATTGGGCAAGTTTCTCCGAGACGGAGGTAGTAATAAATTTTAAAAAGTTTTAGTGAAAGTAATCATGTGACGGCCCATGTCACTAACAAATTTGAATTAATTATAATCTATACATATCTTAAGTTAGGACTTCGGACATATTTCAATATAATAAAATATGATTTTTCTCCAAAAAATAATTCACCTAACACTGGCAGTGCTAAAGAAAATGATAAACATAATTAAATTTATAGTTTGAGCAAAGTAAAAATAGATATACTTCCAAAGAAATATAATTTTCACTCAATGAAGTTTAAATTTTCCATTATTGCATTTCACGAAAAACTCTAAATGATTTCACCAATATTCATTGGTTCTAATTTTACTTCAACATAATAAGATTAAATTTTTATACATACCATAACTTGACAACAATTTGATTTTGGTGCCAATTGGTTACCCATTATGATTTTGGTCCTGTAAGTTTGAAATAACATCGACCCCCCTTTAACCGACATTAGTAGGTTACCTTTCCAGTCACCTCCACGTGGATTCTTTCTTCATTTTTCTTTTTAATTTTTTGTTATATATATTTGGTTTTTTTTTTGTCTCCAATTAAAAAAAAAAGGTTGGGTTCTTCTTTCATATCCCCCCCGGAAAATTGTTCATCTTTTTTTATCCAAAATGTTAAACCACCCCCAAAAGAAACCCCTATATGCCACCGTTCATTTCCAAATCCTTCTCAGGTTTATTCTTAAATTCAAATCAAACCTAATCATAAACAATCTTGAACAACAACATCACGTTCATACAGTAAACCTAATTATTGGGGAAAATATTAGGATTACAATTCATCTTCATAAAAAATCTACGAACGCAAACACTCAAAAGCTCATCGATTAGTAGATAAACTGAACCCTAATTGTGGTTACCCATATTTTCTAGCATGACCCAGGCGATGACGATGCTCTAGGGGCAGAGATCCATATTTTCAACTTCCATATTCAATTTTTTGGGATAAACAAAAATGTAGTTCATTTGTTAAATTCACCAAAAAAAAAAAAAACAATTCTTTAGATATGAGGGATTCAAAATCTAATTTTTCCCTCTTTTAATTTGATGAACAATTTAATGAACTCCCAAATCTAACATACAAAAATATTAATCTCATCCTTCACATCTTCATAATACGTTGTCGACTCCTCTGCGCGCCATCAACGCCCATAACCCATCTTTTTGGAGCTACAAATATGATCTAAGTGTAAACATTTTTTATGGGATTGCGTAATTTGATTTGGGATCAACAAATCTGATTTTGGGAGTTGCAATTTGGTTGAACGTAATCTTGGTGTGAATACACACACATATACATATATTAAATTTACATTTTTAAAAATATAATTTAATTATTCCTAAATCTTAATATATGTTTGCAATTTTATATTATTGCATAAATATATTTATAGTTTTCAAAATAATTTATAAATATATATTTTAAAAGCTCAAGCAAACGATCTACAATATGTTTCGAAATATTTAATTTTGAGGGGAAAAGCCACATATTACAAAAAAAAAAAAAAAACCACATGGAGTATAACCTGATAGGTAACCTACTAATACCTGTAAAAGGATCGACATCAAGATAATTTTAAAATTTACATGATCAAAATCAAAATAGGTAATTTATTGGGACCAAAATCAGATTGGTGTCAAGTTAGGGGACATACAATTATAATTTTTACATCATCCAACATGTCTAACAATTTATAAAAAAAAATTTAGTGAGATGAAGCATGTGACAATCGTTCTGACATACTTTAATATAATAAAATGATATTTTTCTCCAAATAAATATTATATTAACAAAAAAAAAAGAATCGATATTAACAAAATTAACAAAGAATCGATATTGTCCTGACACTATTATATGCTAAAAAAAATTATATTAACAAAATTAATAAATAATTAAAAGAATCGATATGCATCCAAATAAATATAACTCTCACCAAACGATATTTAAATTTCATCATTATTGTATTTCTTTTAGATTAATAGGCAAAATATGAACCAAAATTTGAAATTGAAGGACATGTATTAATGAAAATAGAATGTCACTAAGTAATATAAATGGAGTCTAAAAATACTTAAAAACTCGTGATTCACATGTTTATATACACTCAAAACAAATATATTTGTATAGTATTATAAAAACTTAGCTTAATAACAACCTTATATAAAAAATTTAAAAAAATTAAATATATAAAACCTTGCCATTGAGCTCCTCATGCACATCACTTAAATTAGGACTTGCTTCTTTGCTATGATAACCACACTTTTTAAATATCTTTATATGAAGTGTAAGTACCGAATGTCATGTCAAAAATATGCTATTAGAATATTGGAAGTCTTCCATGCCAATAAATAAAATTATATTTTTTTTATAATGAGAATAAAATTCTTAGAATATGTTTTAACTTTAGAAATATAATTTAAAAATATATTTTAAAGATGCTAATTTTATTTGTTATCGTCTACATGGGTATTTATGTCACATTTTCGGCCGGGACATCATTTAGTATTGTCGAAAAACTATTAGATGTTTCAAATTGTAAAACTTATAAAGTTGGTGCATTAAACTGTAAATTATAAAGTTGTCGCATTAAATTGTAAATAAAAATATGTAGAGTGAAATTGGTTCATACATGAACCATTGAAGGGTATTAGTTGTTTTCACTAAAAAGTATTAGTTGTTTTCACTGAAGAGTATTAGTTGTCTTCAATGAAAAGTTTTAGTTTATTTTCAGGAAACAACTAAAACTTTTCAGTGAAAACAACTAATACTCTTCAATAAAAATAATAAATGTCCTTTAGTGGTTTATGTATGAATTATATTCACTCTATACTTTATCTTACGGAATTTACGCAATAATATTCTCTTTTTTTTTTAAAGAAAAAATGAGAATGATATTAATCATACACATTCGAGACGAAATTGATGGAAATGTATATTCCACAAAATATAGAAACTATAAATTAGATTATGAGTTGACTGTGCAACATATTAAAAGTAAATTACAGGTTAAGTTGCTATATTTGACTTTTATAGTATAAAGTAGGTACGAAGTTAGGTAAAAATATTATTTTAGGGTGTAAAATAATTATATCATCTTCACTCATAAATGCAACCAAATTTAAAACGGAGTCAAATAATTGAAAGATGAGTAACATTTTTGTTCACTTTTCAGTATAATCTAACCTCATTTCATACTTTTCAGTGTAAACATATTCAACTGTTGGATGAGTGCATCGTGCACTTGGTGCATATAAGAGTGTTCATTGAAAGATTTGTTATTTTAGAAATTTAAGCACATTATAGTATATTAGGATAACTACACACATGAATTAAATATATTCAATTACATGTTTAGAAAACATTATAAAAAAAAAGTTCAAATTATGTTATTGAATAGGTTTTATTTGAAAATGATTCATGATAAATTTATTATAAATTTATTTTAAAGCATTAAATATTTAATCAGGAATACCAAAAATCTTTTCAGGAGTATCAAAAGTTAGGTAAAGAAAATCAACAATAATTACAATATAATACCACAAAATTAAATAATGTCATGATAAGCTTGAACAATTTCCATATAAAACTTTGTCTATGTTATTTATATAGTGCATAATGATGAAATGCATAGTATTCAGCCAAATGCATAGTATGCGTTTGAATTCTAATGAGCTTTGAAAAGTCAAAATTAATTTAAAATTGAACTTAAAATTTAAATGCATGCTATACACTTGAATGCACAAAATAATCACAATTAGATTCAAATTTATCACATTTCGTATTTTCTAAGATTTGGTCAGCATGCATTAATTTACTACACAATCTTCTCCCCCCAAACTACCCAAAATTTGGTCCAACATTAATATCATTGCATAATCTAGTCCTCAAATAAAATTAAAATCAATTTATATTTATTATTATGTTATTAATTTATATGGTTTCGTCGAGGGTTAATAATAACGTAGAATAAACATAAAAATTTATGCAATTATTTGAATGAGAAAAATCTAGAAACACAATTTATGAATTTATGTAATTAATTTTGTAATATGTATTCATTCAAAATAGGGTTCCTAGTGTTCTCTTTATCTTTCATGAAGTTATGTTGGGAAATTTAAATAATTAATATAAATGCAAAAATAAAAATACATATATATTTTTATAATCATAATTTAATTTGAATAGGTCTTGTATAAGATCGCCTCATGCCATAAGACGATAAGAGTGAGCATAAATTGCACATAGCGCATTAACACCTTCATAGGGCTGTGTTTAAATTTTGTGAGACGGTGTCACACAAGTTTTTGCCTTTAATTTAGATGATCATTATCAAGGGATAAATATGTATAGAAAAACTTAATAAAGATTATAGTTAAATGATAAATATTATCAATCAAATTAATTGGGATTTTACCCGCAGAAGTTTTACTTTTACCATAAAATATTAGTTTAATTACATATTAGGGCACATAATCAAAATTTATAAAGATACAATACACAGTATGATTATTGTAATATGTTTTAAAAAAGAATATGATTACCAGAATAAGTTTTGTTTTAACACTCATTATTATGAGATTTTAGGCACTAAAATGAAATACAATAAGAACATGCATGGAGTCATATATAGAATTTTTGAAAGAAAATAAAAAAATACAAAAATAAGAAAGCTCAAGGAGTATTATCTTGTTCAGACAAATTATAAACACCACTGCTTTAGACATAAACGGAAATTTGTACATAAAAACAATACAAAATTTGAAATATACATACAAATATTATTTAATAATCATATCCTAGATTTCGAGACTATGTCATTTTGATTTTAAAGGACCGGCAGAATGACCAAGTATTCCAGCTGCTGCATGTGGTGGATATTCAACCATCATCATCAAGCAGGTGTGCAAGCTTTCTCTCACCCAATTAACCGCTGAAATCAAAAGCCAATTTGATACAATAAACTTCTTCTGTATTAATGAGCAAGATTGACGGTGAGGTTCTATTGCAAGGATCTGAACATGTTGATACAATAAACTTCTAATAAAGTGAAATGATCAATTGCAAAAAGAAATTTGTGAGCCACTGTGAAGAATGAAGTGAAGACACGTATAAATAGATAATAAAAATGTGAAATAAATGTATTTAGCTATTACATATTGTAATTTATAAAGGTTGTATTAGTAACCAGGTGGCTTAGCCCACCTGGCCACCGGGTTCCTCACTCTAGTGAGCGACCCAGGTTCGATTCTCTTTGGGAACGAATTATGGGAGTTATAAGGTGGGTTTGGAGTTGGAGATTTCTTGGAGTGTTTGGAGACTTGGTGAACTAATCTAACTACTAACAACTAACATTTACCGATAAAAAAAAATAAAAAATAAAGGTTGTAGTAGTAAAGATTAAACGACTTATGCTCAATCTCAACCCTCCATTTCCTATATGGTTATTTTGACCAACCTTGGTATTATCTTGATCATCCAATTTATTTAAAAAAAATAAAAAAAATCTAAGGTACATGACTACATTACATAAAAAATAGAAACCTAAAAAAATTACAAATTGATGATAGTTAGGACGATATTCATAAATAAAGAAAATAAAGATTTTTTTTTTTGGAGATAATACATATTATATTAAGAAGATTAATAAATTTACAAAAATGATTTTAAATCAATTAAGCTAATTATTTTCTTTGATTTGAATTTTCCTGTAATAATATTAATAACAACAATCACGACTTAAATTGATATCATGAATTACAGACAACTTAATTTTTTTTTTTGGATTATATATAATTAAAGAAAGTTATATTATTTTAAATAGTAAACATTCAAGGTAATAATAACATATTAACTAATTACATGGAATAAAAACATATAATTTTTCATGATTTCATTTGACCTTGCATTAGCATAACCTTAGTCAAATAAAATTTAATAAAAAAATATTACCAAGTATCTTCCAATTAATAATTAAAGTTCTCATGCAAATTAGCTACTTCGAGTCACCCCCAAATTGTCATTACATTGTCATAAATTAAAAGTTAGTGGCCTAAAAATAAGTTAATCCATATATATATATATATCCAAATTTAAAATAAAATAATTTATAAGGTTAAGTATTCAAAAAAAAAAAAAAAAGACAATTGACGTATAATATAGTTATGATTTGATAAGAAGATGAAATACAATTTACTTCAATATTAATGTAAAATTAGATAAATATTTTAGAATAACTTATAAAATATTTTTTATTGTGACTTTGGTCAAAACTTTTATGTTAATGCATGGACATCTTTCACAACTTATTTTTTGGAATGAAGAAATGGTCGTACCATATCCTAACAACATTAAGATTTTATTGCTAAACTCAGTCGACATTCTTAAATAAATAACCATTCCTAGTTTTATAAATTTGTGACTTGCATAATCTGAGTGATATATATATTTTCAAGATATAAAAAATAAATTATTCTCTTCATCTCCTCAAATATATTTCTCTTAAAAAGACCAAGGACAATGCAATATGCACACCTCAAGTGCTTCGATTTCTCTTATTATGATTTGATCTCTGATAATTTTCGTTTAGCATATAATAACAATACAGAGACATAAATGGCAGTAGAAGATAGAAAAAATTCATCCTCATACATCAATTGAACAATTAGGACCTCCAACCGCTAATTAACTTATGCTTCGAGAAAAAAGAAGTGAATTTTTTTTTTTTTTTTTTTTAACCAGGTGGCTTAGCCCACCTGGCCACCGGGTTCCCCACTCTAGTGAGTGACCTGGGTTCGATTCCCTTTGGGAACGAATTGGGAGGGAGTTATAAGGTAGACTTGGAGATTTCTGGGAGTGTATGGAGACTTGGTGAACTAATCTAACTACTAACAACTAACATTTACCGATCAAAAAAAAAAAAAAAGAAAAAAAAAGAAAAGAAAAAAGAAGTGAATTAATCTAACTAAACTCACTTCTAAGAATGTATATTATATATATTTTTTGCTTACAGAATTGGTCTAACTAAACTCACTTAGAAGGCTTCCTCGACGGACTTCTTTTTAGCGGTCGGGTCGTATCCCAAGTCCTTCGACGCTCGAGACTTCAGAGAGAACGGCGTCATCAATTTATATCAATAAGTATCTTGATAAAACGTCTTAATCTACATCTACAAAAATATATGTTAAACTACACATTCGCAGATTCATGCTAAATGATATAGATAGAATTTCTACACACAAGAACTATGAAAAAATACACAAACTACAAAGATTACATACAAAATGCAATGAAGATTAACAATTTTTTGGTTGAGAGATTTGATAGGCTTAGAGAGTTTATATAGGAGAGAAATCTAATCGGCTCCATATTTGTAGCCAATGATAAAAAAAATTAGATCCTAATTTGTAGCACAAAATTAAACACCATATTAATTTAGTTGCTAAATAAAAAATGTACGGTTATGATCAAGTAATGAAATAATGATCAATGGCTTACAAACTTTGCCGCCTAAATTATTTAAGGAAAAATTGTTCCTATTATATATTTATGATTCTATTTTTGGTTAATATATTCAACCAAAAAAATATTTGAAAATAAAAAATTGAAAACTTTAACAATTTTCGAAAAAAAAAATTAAAAAACAAAATACAAACTAACATACACCTTTTCAGCTTTTTTTTTTTAAATGTTATTTTTTTCGATTTTTTGTTTTCAATATTTTTTGAATGGGGTGTATTAATAAAGAACGACACTATATTTAACCTGGGCCGTCCTTATTCACCTAATGAGCCCAATTATATCTTTTGACACATACTCTAGTTAACAACTCCCCGTCCCTCTACCCCCAGTTAATTTGTTTAAATTAAACTGGAAATAATTGACGGAATCGAATCAATATTATGAATGTGGTTCGGTATTCTTTTGGTTAAGATTTGGCTGACTATTTAAACAGAAAATACATATCTCTATTTGATTCCGGTTATACATAATATGAGAACTCGGATCAAAATAATAGAATCGAAATTGTATTACATGCATATTCGCACTTCTTGTGCATTGTAAGGAACCAACAATCATGGCTGATTATACATGTCATTTCACTTGAAGACATTCATTTAATTTAAAATAGCTAATTTCTGAGAGTGTTTTAGGATAGAGTAACTTTTATAACTACTCATGATAACCTTATCATAAAACTGTTTAAAGTATTATATATTTGACCAAAAATATTGATAATTTCACTGAGAGTATCATAATTTTGGTTTAAAATTTTTTACAATAATTACAATATAATATCACCGACCCAAATTAATGATATTTTTTATGAGATTATCGATACCCTCATGATATAATTTTAGGATTCACAATTTTTTTTTTATCAAACCCAAATTTGATAGGAATTTAAGTATGACAAAAATATTGTATCATATAGTAGTAAATATAAATTATTTTTAAATTTAGTTGAAATTAATTTATCGAGCTGCACTAGATCACATACTCTTTAGCACTATTGAATTTGCTACAAGTCTTTTTTTGATCAAAATTTGCTACAAGTCTACACAACATATTTGTCGTTGTTTCAACTTTCACGATCCAGACTTGATTTACTTTGGATGAGTGTTCCATGGACCAAGAGAAAGAAACAATACAAACAGTTTATTATTTTCTCTCTTCCTCGACTCTGTAATAGTATTTATATTCTAGAAAATGAAAATAATTTCTATCATTTTTAATTATATTCCACAAATATCTTAATATAACACATATGTCGTTACTTTCATATACTAATCTACCTCTACCTTAAAATGACAAAATTAAACTCGACAAAAAATCACTCTATCCAGTTTAAAATTAATAAACAATTTTTCATTAAAACAATGTAAACAGTAAATGTTGCACGAGTTCAGGAACAGAACACAGGGAGTATCAGTAACACTTCCACCCACTTTATCCACAATTTTTTAATCAAATTAATTCTTTTATTTTTTTAATAGAAACAATTTACTTACTGAGATATACTGATATTAATTAGTATATGAATTAATATTTTTTTATTTATATGCACGAATAATTTTTGAATAAAGTCAGTACCTGTCATTCTGATTTTTTTTCCCTGTATTACCCATTGAATGAATTAAAATGGAGTTAAAATTACACTATCCATTAAAACTATACATTATAACTGCAGAATTATATACCAGCTAATATATATCTCTAAACTCTAGCTACTTCACTTCACATCACGTATTTTATTTTGAGGACCCATGAAATATTCCACGCAATGATATTGTCTTCTCACTTATGATATATATACACATTTATATATATATTTTCGATTTTAGACAGTATATTATTCTCAAAACATTTCTTATTATTATTGTAATTTCTGCAACATACAGTTTCACTAGAGTTAAAATAATTTTCTACATGATTTTCGGACTAAGTTTTGTAAGGATGTTCGATGGGAATAAATATTTATTTTCAATTTTCATCCATAGTGGTTACATTACTAATGTTGTGCTCTATTTTTTATAAAAAAATAGCCAAAAAAAAAAAAAAAAGAGGTTGTGGATTGTGTCATGAGAGATCGATTAAAGAGGAGGATTTAAAAAAAAAATGAAAATGAGATCAAATAGGGTAATGATTATCTTATGACAAAGTATAGAATGAAAATGGTCCATATATAAATTATTGAAGGTTATTAGTTGTTTTCACTAAAAAAATATTCCATCCGTCCCAATTTTATTTTCCCATTTACTAAAAAAAGTTTCTCCCAATTTTATTTTCTCATCCTTAAAATGGAAACTACTTTATTCATTTAAATAATACTTTATTCACAATTCACCATTCTCAATACTACTTTATTAATTTAAATACTACTTTATTCACCATTCATCATTCTCAATACTACTTTATTCATTTAAATACTAAAATTCAACTCTCGCATTAAACTCCGCGCATAGTCAAACGAGAAAACAAAACTGGGACGGAGGGAGTATTAAATATTTTCAAAGAAAGGTATTAGTTGTTTTCATTGAAGATTATTAGTTGTTCAGTGAAAACAAACTAAGACTATTCAATAAAAACAAGTAATAATCTTTAGTGAAAACAAGTAATACCCTTCAATAATTCATGTATGAATCAATTTCACCCTATACATACTCTCTTATCTTATTAGGAGGAAAATAGTATTGTGCATCATCTTTTGTTTTCTTTAACTATAAGACAAAATATTATATAAAAATAGTTCATGATAAACTTATCATGTTTAAAGTATCACATATTTGATCAAGAGTATCAAAAATCTCATCAGGAGTATCATTAATCTGGATCAGTGGTATTATACTGTAATTTTTGTAGATTTATTTTACTCCAACTTTTAATACTCCTGATCCAATATTCAATACTTTAAAACAATTTTATAATAAATTTATTATAAACTATTTTTATATAAAACCTATCCCAATTATAATTACCCTATTATTTATTCTCATTTCTATTAGTACCCAAAAAAATTCAAACTAAGCGCCACTTATTTGTTGCACCGAGTAACAGTAAAACAAGAAGAAGTTATTATTGTTACACCGAGTATACTTCACATCTACCATTGATTTTGTATGTATAAATAGTCGCAGAATGTGGATATACATAGATCTAGGGGAAATGAAACTACAAATTTACACAATGAAATTTGGGATCGATCGATTTGGTACATCCAATATTAGACAAGTTATGTGTGAATCCAATATTAGACAAAGTTTGTGTAAGGCTCAAGGAGACTTTATGTTCCAGCATGCAATCTTTATGATGATATAAGAAGGGCAGACCCTTGAACACAAAAAAGATAGATTAGTTGCTATTCTTCCATAATATTGCATCTTTTCTTTATTATAAAATATTGAGACCATAGAGGTTCATTTTCAACGGTTCCTTAATAACTAAGACTTAACTTTAATTCTAACTGTCTGCAAGCTTAACATGCGACTAACATACTACAAAATAAAATAAAATAAAAATAATTTAAATTCAAAATATTTATCATACAAAGTAACATAATTAATTTGTTGTTAAATATATTAAATCATATCATCCAATTTTTTTTAAAAAAATCATTATTTAATACTCAACATCTTTATTACTTTATATTTTTATTTGTATTTGAATTTATGTTTTAACTCATTTCATATAAAATATGTACAACCATTAAAATAATTATTCGTGAAATTAATATAAAATTATACTTAAATTAAATGGAATGACGGACTGACCCCAATTAACCCTACAGGTCTCAGTCTTATAGGGCTTCAGGCTAAACGATTCAAGGCCAAAACAACTCTTATTTAAACGGACCTAAGAAAGCTAGTCCTAAATCTTGATTTTAGCTGTTTAAACGGATGGATCTTACGGGCCATGATCATTTAACATCCCTAATCCAAATAATTATCGATTAATTTTAAATTTCAAAGACAAAAATTGTTGATGAAATATGATTTTTTCAAGACTGAGCGTGAATATTGTTGTAAATCGAGAGTGTAAAATAGAGACGCAAATTTATTCACCCAGTTCATCGATAACGATTACGTCTGGGGGCGTACCAAATCAGGAGTTTCACTAATATTCTTGTGTATGCGTGTATACAATTCTGAGTACAATGATCTATTTATAATAGAGATGACCTAATCTAAATCTAAAGCCCGTTTAGGTTATAAGCTCATTAGTAATGTTCATATCAAATCTTCTAAATTTGATATGATAAATCTGCTAAATTTATAACACTCCCCCTTGGACATTACGACATAACATATATGTCTTGCCGTAAAAACTCCACGTGTTAGGTAGCGACCAAATATTTAGTTAGGGAGGAATGTAATTTTATTGATCTTCCGGATCAAATCTTCTGGATTTATTTTGGGGTTACCGCTCCCCCTGAAGACAACAACCCTTTAAGCTTTCGCATCCCAATACCATTAACATACTTTTCAAAAGTAGACGTAGATAAGGACTTAGTGAACAGGTCTGCTAGATTGTCACTAGATTGCACCTTTTGAATGGTAATCACGCCACTCTTCTGGAGTTCGTATGGGTAGAAAAACTTAGGTGCAATATGTTTCGTCAAGTTTCCCTTGACGTACCCATTACTCATTTGTGCGATGCAAGCTGCGTTGTCTTCAAATATAACAGTGGGGGACGTATCGCCTTTAGCGATACCACACGAGTCACCAATGTGTTTTACCAAGGATCTTAACCAAACACATTCTCGTGCGGCTTCAAACAAAGCTATAATCTCTGAGTGGTTTGAAGACGTGGTAACCATGGTTTGCTTAACCGATCTCCATGAGATCACGGTACCACCACAGAGAAAAACGTAACCAGTCTGGGATATGGCATTGTGGGGATCAAACAAATAGCCAGCATCCGCATAACCTACCAAGGTTTTGTCTTGGTTCTTACGGTAAAACAATCGAAGATCTTGAGACCCTTGGAGGTACCGTAGAACATGCTTAACACCATTCCAATGTCTCCTTGTAGGAGAAGCGCTATATCTCGCAAGTAAATTATCTACAAATGCAATGTTCGGTCTAGTGCAATTTGCGAGATAGAGTAATGCTCCAACAACGCTAAGATAAGGAACTTCTGGCCCCAGAATTTTTTCTGAATCTTCTCTTGGTCTAAATGGGTCCTTATCCACTTCGAGGGATTGGACAACCATAGGTGTGCTAAGTGGATGAGATTTATCCATATGAAATCTCTCCAATACCTTCTTCACGTAGGTTGACTGATGTATAAGAATTCCTTCTGGGAGATGCTCGACCTGCAGGCCGAGGCAATACTTGGTTTTACCCAAGACTTTCATTTCAAATTCAGCTTTCAAGATTGAACTGGCTTCTTCAATCTCTTTGCATGTTCCGATTATGTTTAGATCATCAACATATACGGATATGATGCAAAAACCACCTTGCGATTTCTTCATGAATACGCATGGGAAAACTATATCACTTGTGTATCCCTTCTTCTGGAGGAATTCACTAAGTCGGTTGTACAACATGAGACCTGATTGTTTCAGGCCGTACAACGACTTCTGCAGTTTATGCTATCAATACTGCGATTTTCTCCATTCCTCATCTGGGGAATGTCAAATCCATCGGGGATTTTCATATAGATGTCGGTATCAAGTGATCCGTATAAATATGCGGTTAAAATGTCCATTAATCTCATCTGGAGATTCAACTTGACTGCCAAAGATATTAAGTAGCAGAACGTTATTGCGTCCATTACGGGAGAATATGTTTTATCAAAATCAATGTCGGGTCTCTGCTAAAACCCTTGAGCTACCAGCCTTGCTTTATACCTCTCCACAGTATTGTTCTCATTTTTTTTGTACAAAAATCCATTTATATCCTACAGGATAGCGCGTGCAGGTGTACGAACGATAAAGCTAAATACTTTTCTTTTGTTTAGCGATGCGAGCTCTACTTCAATTGCCTCTTTCCATTTTACCCAATCGGAGCACTTCCGGCACTCGGAGATAGCTTTGGGTTCTGGATCTAGATCATTATTTATAACGGAAAGAGCAATTGTCGCTACAAATGTGTCGTCGACGACAGTAATATTTCTATTATATGTTTCTCATGTATCTATGGAATTCATAGAGACTTCAACATTTATGTCAACCAGACCTTCTTCATTTCCTAGTGTATTTGTGTCTGATCGTTCCGCGATACTAGTGCTTTGAATATTTTGTGCACATGCTTCATTACTAGGACACTCGTCTTCTAGACGAGTCTCTTCTAGATACTTTAAGTTATCTAGACAATTTCTTCTAGAGATTTTACGTTTGGCTGACCAGTTTTGCTAGCTTTTCTTTTAGGTGTGTTTGTATTGGTTGTAGGTCCTTTACGCTTCTGGCGCGTGGGGGCATGCATACTTGATTTGCTTGGGACCTCAACCCTTTGGGGAGCATTTACTGCAGGTATATGCGATTTAGTTACACCTCTATGGTCAGTGAATGCGTCTGGCAGATTGTTTGCTAAATTTTGCAAGTTAATGATCTTCTGAACTTCCAGTTCAGATTGACTAGTGCGTGGATCTAGATACTGAAGATCACTTACGTTCCACGTAAGCTCTCGGCATTCATTTAATTTTGAATTCTGATCTCCCCCTAATGCCGGAAAGTGATCTTCATCGAACGTACAGTCAGCAAACCAGGCCGTCAATTGATCTCCAGACAAAGGTTCTAGGTATTTCACGATGGATGGAGAGTTAAATCCAACGTAAATACCTAGCTTTCTTTGTGGGCCCTTAGAGGTCCGCTTTGGTAATGTTATCGGAACATATACCGCACATCCAAAAATACGCAGATGAAAAATGCTTGGTTCTTTCCCACGCACTAGCTATAGGGGGAATGATCATTATATGCAGTTGGACGGATTTGTATCAATTGTGATGCACGAAGGACTGCATGCCCCCAACATGAAGTAGGTAATCTAGAGTTCATAAGTAGTGGTCTAGCAATAAGTTTGATACGTTTTATTAGCGCTTCAGCAAGACCATTTTGGGTGTGGACGTAGGGGACCGAATGCTCCACTTTAATTCCCAGGACCATACAGTAATCTGTAAAGGTCTTTAAGGTAAACTCAGCAGCATTATCCATGTGAATAGATTTAATAGAATAATCTGGGAACTGAGCTATAAGCTCGATAGTTTTCACAATGAGTTTTGTAAAAGCTTGATTGTGGGTAGACAACAAACAGGCATATGTCCACTTAGTGGAGGCATCAATTAGGACCATGAAATACCGAAAAGGTCTTGATGTTGAGTGAATCGATCCATAAATGTCTCCCTGAATCCATTCAAAGAAAACCGGAGACTCTAGTCCCACCTTGGTGCATGACGGGCGCACTATTAATTTACCCTTAGAACATGCATCACATATAAATTCATCAACAGGAGGGATTCTATTATTTGACATATTATGACCAATGGAATTAGATAGAATCCTACGTATCATAGTTTATCCTGGATGACTTAATCGCTGATGCCATAATTTAAAAGAGTTTGAGTCATGAAATATCATACTCATAACTTTATGGAGATTGGACGGACGGATGTAGGAATAGTACAATCCTGAAGAGAATGAGGGAAGCTTTTCTATAACTTGTTTACGGCTACCTCGAGTAATAATCATCAAAAGATATTCGTTATTATTCACAGTTTCAGTTTCAATGTGATAGCCATTAGATCTAATATCTTTAAAACTGAGCAGGGTACGCTTAGATTGTGGAAACAATAAAATATTATCAATTATGAGTTAGGTACCCATGGGGAGGACAATGGAAGCTCTTCCGGAGCCCACTATCATAATATTATCATTAGTTATCGTAGTTACACTCCCCTTACGTTCTATCAAGTTATGAAAATACTTCCTATCTCTTAGGATTGTATGTGTGGTGGTGTTATCTACCAAACATAAATTACTATTTGCATCCATCATGCCAGAGGAAATAGCCCAATGCTAATAGTTGGTATGTTTACAAGCCATGTATAAGAATAGCAATATCCAAGTAAAATTTAATGGACAGCGTTAAGGTAAACGCATCAAAGCTAAAACATAAATATCATCCATAAAATAAAATGAAATATCCGAAAGATAGGATCCAAAATATAAATTGTTTTAACAAAAAACAAATAAAGTACTAAAATAATCAAATACACAAATCACTCATTGTCTCCAAAGTCTTTGAGCTCTATGCCCAAAAGATTATTGTTGTCATGGTCAATGTCTGCTTCAGGCAGGCTGGCATGGTGAGATTCGACTTTAGGAGCCTTCCCCTTGTCGTCCTTCTGCTGCTTTTGATAAGCCTCAACCAAGTGCTTGGGAGTGCGACACGTGCGAGACCAATGGCCTTTGTATCCGCATCTGTAGCAGGACTGCTCAACCTTATCTTGAGTGCTAGATTTTTTAGAAGTGAGATTCGTGTTAGTTGCAGCCTTTCCACGAGCCTGAGCTTGATTGTCATTCGAGGTACCCGGACCACCGGATTTACTATGACCTCGGCCTTTTGCTACGAGTTCGTTTACTTCCTCTCCCCCTTCCACGCTTGCGACCACTTGTACTGTCATGAGCTATAACATGTGCTTCAGACACTGCTTGTGAGCCAACCGGTCTCGAGTTATGATTTTGCATAAGGAGTTGGTTGTGCTTTTCTGCCACTAGAAGTGCAGAAATTTGTTCAGAGTGTACAGTGTAGTTCTTAGCCCTGTATTGCTGCTGGAGTACAAGGTTGCTAGCGTGGAAAGTTGATAAAGTCTTCTGGATCAACTCGTCCTCAGTTACAGTTTGTTTGCATAACTTTAACTGAGATACAATACGATGTAGAGCTGTGTTGTACTTGTTGGAGTTATACGTGAAAGTATGCTTTTACTTTGTATAACTCGTGTATCAAACACTTGTTTATGAGAATAATTCTTTTATCGCATATGCTTTAGATATGATTGAATGTTGAGTATTTATTGCAAACAGTTCATAATAGTACTAGTTACATTGTAGTTAATGTGGTGATACCCGATCACGGAAGATAACATTAACAGTTTCCTTGTAACAAAACGTACATTTTCACGACCTAGGTGGAATTGAACAATCCACCGTGAAAGGTTGATGTGTAAGTCTCAGATTGGTCTGTCTTGACTAAGAGATTGCACTAGCACATTTAGTATGTGTTGAAGAGGACCTACAGCGAGGATACATTCTTCTGTTCTGAAATGTGAAGAATTAGACCTCAGTGGTTGTTGATTTCTTAATCTCTATCACTTAAATAGGATCGTGTGTGCTTAATGGTTACTGCTTTGATTCATGTTGGGTGAGAATCATTGTGACTTCGAACCTTGTGCTTTGGGCAGTAATATTAATCATACGACAGTTGCTAAGATTTAATACGGAGAAACGCGTGCGAGTACGGCTCGTGTGATTAGTCCCCTTGGTGAGCTCAGAAGTTTTATCGTACCAAATCTTGCAAGTGAAGAATTAGTTTCTTCGGTACGGATAATAATGTTGAGCTGTCTTTACTCCAAGGTGAAATATATTAATTAATTTAGAGCTATTCAGAAGCTTAATTAATTAATGGACTTGATAATCTTAAACGCGGCAAATAATAACCGGGAGCCTATATTATCGTAATTTGGATTAATATGGATAGTGCAATATTAATTTATTAGTGGTAATAATTAATATTAATAGATTGAATTATATTGGGGCTCAATATTGAAATTCAGAAGTCCATTAGGAGGTCCAATCTTAATTCTCCTTAAGGCCCCTCAAGTAGCCCATTAAGTAGCACATTAATGATAAGGTGATTAAAATAAAAGAAAATATTATTGCTGATTTTTTCTCATTAATTTCGAAAATAGCATGTAAGGGAAAGAAAAGATTTTGTTGATTTTCTTGGAAAGATATTATGGAAGATATGTATTCTTGGAATACAAGATTATCTCATAAATTCAAGAAGATCCAAATCTTGGATTCTTAATCCTACAATTTTCGAAATTTACTTATTAAGATGAGGAGGTTGAGATTTTTATGGAATATTTTATGGAGAAAAGAATATATGGGATATATTCAAGATTTCTTGGAGGCCAAGAAAAAGATTTTTTCCTCCCCAATATTTCTTGTAAATTTTGACCACCCCTCTCCTATAAGTAGGAGATGATTATTTCATCTCCAGTTTACAAGAACATAATTCCACGTGTTGGAAAAATCAAGAGCATATATATTTTTCTTTTTCCTTAGTTATTTAAATTACTTGAAAGCATCTCCCACCGGTGATCAAGTAAGGCGAAAGGGAAATACTTGAGAAGGCTTTTGGGTTGATAAAGCGTGATCGTGATTGTCCCATTTATTCAAAGGCCAATTCTACAAGAGGTACGTAAGTCACATAAATTCTTGTTTATTCCGCCTAGATTTTATGTGAATTAATTCAACATGCATGATGTTAAATTTAATGTTGGAATTATTATTTGAATTAATTAGGATTAATTCATGCTAGTAATAATTGAATTTAAATTCATATTTAAATTTCATCCCGAATAGATTCCGGACACCCCTATTTTCCCAACAGTACTCCGTCACAGACTTAAAGTCCTGAAAACGGAGGTTCAACCAATCGTATTGAGCCTGAGGGAGGAGTATATCGTTTTGTTGTTGGAAACGGTCCTTTAGAAACTTCCACAACGTTCCGGGGTCTTTCTCAGTGAGATATTTATTTTTCAGGTCCTTATTAAGATGATGTCTAAGGAAAATCAATGCTTTCGCCTTTTGGGCGTTAGTTGATTCCGATTCATCGGCAATAGCCCCGCTTAACTTAGTTGAGGCTAGATAGATCTCAACATCTAGCGCCCATGTCAGGTAATTACTACCATCAAAAGTAAGCTCAGCGAATTCTCTTTTGGTAATATCAGACATTATACACTACAATTTTAAAGTGACATGGTAAGATTTGTGACCAATTTATTGACAACAGAGAAATAAGGATTATTGTAGAGCACATAGAAGCAAGAATTGTGCGTCGTCTACCCAAAACATGATTTACGCTCCGACAGGTACCGGACACCGCCTACCCGGGCAATATATGCGGACTATGTGCAACAATAATAATGCATGCAAGATAATTAAATCATAAAAGGCATGTGCATATATCAATTAAGCATATAAGACAATTTATTGAGAACTAAAATTGAAATTAATTCTAAAAAAAATCGGGCTTAATTAATATGCAAGAATTATTACTTTTTAATCTTTCAAGTATTATTCAAAAAACTTGATGAAATAATTTTGAGGGCAAAAAATATTATCAAAATTATATGAGGCCCAAAAGAAAAATTAAATTTAATTGCCCAATTATAAAAATTAATTTCAGCCTATGTGATTGGGGCTGCAGGCCCAAAACATTAATTAGAATGAGCCCACAAAAATAACCTCAGCTTCTGGGCTTCAGGCCCAAAACACAATTTTTTTTGTGTGTGTGTGTGGCCCAAAGAAAGCAACATTAGGGCTTAAGTGCAGAGGAGGCGAGCCGCGGCGGAGCAGAGCTCGTCACCCGGTGGCGGGATGGACGCGCAACGGCGGCCTGGAGGCGGCGTGATGTACGACGGCACGTCTGCGGGTGGCGAGCGCTACGGGCACTGCACGTTGCGTGCGATCGCGCACGGCGGCGGGCGACGGGCACCGGGGGCGACATCCATGAGGCGTCGAGCGGTGGCGGCAGCTATGTGCTCAATTTTTTTTTCTTTTCAATTCAGTTTGATATAATTAATTGCAAATACAAATAACAATTGATGCAATAATTCAAGTGCATATAAAACATAATACGCATGGATCAAATAATTCGATACGACAATTAAAATTATGCAAATAAGAAAAATAATTTAGATCGTACCGATTAGTCTCGGGCAGAGTCTCGTGCTGATAACGTATTGTAAATTGAGACCGTAGAATAGAGATGCGAATTTGTTCACCCAGTTCGTCGATAACGACTACGTCTTGGGGCGTATCAAGCCAGGAGTTTCACTAATATTCTTGTGTAAGCGTGTATACAATTCTGAGTATAATGATCTATTTATAATAGAGATGGTCTAATCTAAACCTAAAACCCGTTTAGGTTATAAGCCCATTAGTAATATCCACATCAAATTTTCTAAATTTGATATAATAAATATGCTAGATTTATAACAAATATAATCCCATTTCTATATTTTACCTGAACGGACTATTCTATTTTAATGGAATTTGTTGTAATTGAGTGCGTAAAATAAAGGCGTGAGATTTGTTCACCCATTTCGTCGAGAACGACTACGTCTGGGGGCGAGCCAAGCTAGGAGTTTCACTAATATTCTTGTGTATGAGTGTTTACAATTCTGAGTACAATGGTATATTTATAAGAGTAAAACCCTAGTCTAAGATATGAAGCCCATTGGGTTATTAGTCCATTAGTAATGTCCATATCAAATCTTCTAAATTTGGAATAATAAATCTTCTAGATTTACAACACTCCCCCTTGGACATTACGACATAACATAAATGTCTTGTCATAAAAATTCCACGTGCTAGGTATCGGCCAAATAATAAGTTAGGGAGGAATGTATTCGATCTTCTAGATCAAATCTTCTATATTTATTTCGGGGTTACCGCTCCCCTGAATACAACAACACTTTGAGCCTTTGCATCCCAATACCACGAACGTACTTTTCAAAAGTAGACGTAGGTAAGGACTTAGTGAACAGATCTGCTAGATTGTCACTATATTGCACCTTTTGAATGGTAATCACGTCACTCTTCTGGAGTTCATATGGGTAGAAAAACTTAGGTGAAATATGTTTCGTCAGGTTTCTCTTGACGTACCCATTACTCATTTGTGCGATGCAAGTTGCATTGTCTTCAAATATAACGGTAGGAGGTGTATCGCTTTTAGCGATACCACACGATTCACCAATGTGTTTTACCAAGGACCTTAACCAAACATATTCTCGTGCGGCTTCAAATAAAGCTATTATCTCTAAGTGGTTTGAAGACGTGGTAACCATGGATTGTTTAACCGATCTCCATGAGATCGCGGTACCACCATAGAGAAAAACGTAACCAGTCAGGGATACGGTGTTGTGGGGATCAGACAAATAGCCAGCATCCGCATAACCTACTAAGGTTTTGTCTTGGTTCTTACGGTAAAACAATCCAAGATCTTGAGACGCTTGGAGGTACCGTAGAACATGCTTAACATCATTCCAATATCTCCTTGTAGGAAAAGCGCTATATCTCGCAAGCAAATTGACAGCAAATGTAATGTCCGGCCGAGTGCAATTTGCGAGATAGAGCAATGCTCCAACAGTGCTAAGATAAGGAACTTCTGGCTCCAAAATTTCTTCTGAATCTTCTCTTGGCCTAAATGGGTCCTTATCCACTTCGAGGGATCGGACAACCATAGGGGTGCTAAGTGGGTAAGATTTATCCATGTGAAATCTCTTCAATACCTTCTTCACGTAGGTTGACTGATGTATAAGGATTCCTTCTGGGAGATGCTCGATCTGCAGGCCGAGGCAGTACTTGGTTTTACCCAAGACTTTCATTTCAAATTTAACTTTCAAGATTGAACTGACTTCTTCAATCTCTTTGCATGTTCCGATTATGTTAAGGTCATCAACATAAACGGATATGATACAAAAACCATTTTGCGATTTCTTCATGAATACGCATGGGAAAGCTTTATCGAATGTGTATTCCTTCTTTTGGAGGAACTCGCTAAGTCGGTTGTACCACATGAGGCCCGATTGCTTGAGGCCGTACAACGACTTCTGCAGTTTTATGCTATACAAACTGCGATTTTCACCATCCCTCATTTGAGGAATGTCAAATCCATCGGGGATTTTCATATAAATATCAGCATCAAGTGATCCGTATAAGTATGCGGTTACTACGTCCATCAATCTCATTTGGAGATTCAATTTAACTGCCAAAGGTATCAAGTAGCGGAACGTTATTGCGTCCATAACGGGAGAATAGGTTTGATCGAAATCAATACTGGGTCTCTGTAAAAACCCTTGAGCTACAAGCCTCGCTTTATACCTCTCCATAGTATTGTTCTCATATCGTTTTAGTACAAAAACCCATTTATATCCTACAGGGATAACGCGCGCGTGTGTACGAATGATAGAGCCAAATACTTATCTTTTGTTAAGTGATACGAGCTCTACGTTAATTACCTCTTTCCATTTTACCAGCACTTAACGATAGTTTTGGGTTTTGGATCCGGATCGTTAATGGAAAGAGCAATTATCGCTGCAAATGTATCGTCGATGACAGTAATATTTCTGTTATATGTTTCTCCCGTATCTATGAAATTCATAGAGACTTCAACATTTTATATTAACCAGACCTTCCTCATTTCCCAGTGTATCTGGGTCTGGTCGTTCCGCGGTCCTAGTGCATTGAATATTTTGTGCACGTGCTTCATTACTAGGACGTTCGTCTTCTAGAGACTTAGAGTTATCTAGACGAATCTCTTCTAGAGATTTTACATTCGACTGACCAGTTTTGCTAGCTTTTTTTTAGGTGTACTAGTATCTCTTGAGGGTCCTATACACTTCTGGCGTATGGGGGCATGAGTACTTGTTTTGCTTGGGACCTCAACCCTTTGGGGAGCATTTACTGCAGGTATATGCGATTTAGTTACACCTCTATGGTCAGTGAACGCGTCTGGCAGATTGTTTGCTAAATTTTACAAATTAATGATCTTCTGAACTTCCAGTTCAGATTAACTAGTGCGTGGATTTAGATACTGAAGGTCACTTACGTTTCACATAAGCTCCCGGCATTCATTCAATTTTGAATTCGGATCTCCCCCTAATGCCGGGAAGTGATCTTCATCGAATGTGCAATCAGCGAACCGAGCCATTAATTGATCCCCGAATAAAGGCTCGAGGTATCTCACGATGGATGGAGAGTTAAATCCAACGTAAATACCGAGTTTTCTTTGTGGGCCCAAAGAGGTCCGCTTCGGTAATGTTATCGGAATATATGCCGCACATCCAAAAATACGCAGATGGAAAATATTAGGTTCTTTCACACACACTAGCTGTAGGGGGGAATGATCATTATATACAGTTGGACGGATTTGTATCAAGTACGATGCATGTAGGACTGCATGCCCCCAGCATGAAGTGGGTAGTTTAGGGTTCATAAGCAATGGTCTCGCGATTAGTTTTGATACGTTTTATTAGCGCCTCAGCAAGACTATTTTGGGTATGGACGTAGGGGACTGAATGCTCCACTTTAATTCCCAGGGCCATATAGTAATCTGTAAAGGCCTTTGAGCTGAACTCAGCAGCATTATCCATGCGAATTGATTTAATTGGATAATCCAGGAATTAAGCTCTAAGCTCGATAGTTTTCGCAATGAGCTCTGCAAGAGCTTGATTGCGGATAGACAACTAACAGGCATATGTCCACCTAGTGGAGGCATCGATAAGGACCATAAAATACCGAAATGATCCTGATGCTGGGTGAATCGGTCCGCAAATGTCTTCTTGAATTTGCTCACGAAAAACTGGAGACTCTAGTCCAACCTTAGTGCGCGACGGTCGCACTATTAACTTACCCTTAGAACATGCATCACAAATAAATTCATCAACAGGAGGGATTCTATTATTCGAAATATTATGACCAATTGAATTAGATAGAATCCTACGTATCATAGTTTGTCCTGGATGACCTAACCGCTGATGCCATAATTTAAAAAAATTCGGTTCATAAAATTTCATACTCATAGCTAGATGGGGATTAGACGGCCGGATATAGGAATAGTACAATCCGGAGGAGAAGGAAGAAAGTTTTTCTATAACTTGTTTACGGTAACCTCGAGTAATAGTCATCAAAAGGTATTCGTTATTGTTCTCAGTTTCAGTTTCAATGTGATATCCATTTATCCTAATGTCTCTAAAACCGAGCAGGGTACGCTTAGATTGTGGAAATAGTAAAGCATTATCGATTATGAGTTCGGTACCCACGAGGAAGACAATGGAAGCTCATCCGGAGCCTACTATCAACATACTATCATTGACTATTGTAGTTATACTCCCCTTACGGTCTACCAAGTTATGAAAATACTTCCTATTTCTTAAGATTGTATGAGTGGTGGCGCTATCTACCAAACATAAATCACAATCTCAATCTATCATGCCAGAGAAAATAGACAAAACCTAATAGCTGATATGTTTGCAAGCCATGTATAATAATAGCAATATCCAAGTAAATTTAATGGACAACGTTACGGTAAACACATCGAAGCTAAAACATAATATCATCCATAAAATAAAGTATCTGAAAGAAAGAATCCAAAAACATAAATTGTTTTATCCAAAAATAAAGTACTAAAACAATCAAATACGCAAATCACTCATCATCTCCAAAGTCCTTGAGCTCGATGCCCAAAGGATCGATGTTGTCTTGGTTAAAGTCTGCTTCAGACAGGCTGTCATGGTGAGATTCGACTCTAGGGGCCTTCCCCTTGTCGTCCTTCTGCTGCTTTTAATAAGCCTCAACCAAGTGCTTGGGAGTGCGACACGTGCGAGACCAATGGTCTCAGGGGCGTTTTCTCCCTATCAATCCCCCCAAACCTTCCACAAACATTAATTATATTAGCATTACTTATCATTTATTATCAATTGTTTAATTTTAGTTTTACTAAAACTTCAATGGAAATTACATATTGTTCAATTATTAACATTAGTAGTATTAAAATATAAAGAAATCTCTAAATATTCAACAATTTTATCATATTATATATCCATCCAAAATTACTTTTGTAAGAAGTAAGAACTTGGATATATTTAATCCATAATCCCAAAATATTCTTTAGTATAATCTTGTGGAAAAAGAAGTAGCAATTCTTATCTTTTATGAGTTGTTTATGATTTTTCCTCATTAACATATTTTATTTCTCTTATCTCTTAATTAATTGTTTGATTAAAAATTTAATAGTCCATTAGTATAACAAATTCTTTTAAAAGTAATTTGATTGTAAACTAATTTTTGTTCTTGTAATTTGTTTTTTAATAATAATTTGGGTAGTCATATTGAGTATAAATTATGAACAATGATCGTTCACAAATTCTTCTATGAAACTTGTTCATAGTATAAAATTTATATCATTACATTTATTTGTTGATACCATAAAATTCATTTAGTGATGCTAAAGTATAAACTAATATCATAGTATCAAATGTTATGAGTATTAATTTTTAAGAGCAATGATATTACTAAATAAATATTATGATATCAGCTTCATAATATGAACAAATTTTATAGAAGAATGACTCATGATCACTATGTTAAATTTTGGTTCTCAGCCTCCCCAATATTTTTAGTCTAGCTCTGCCCCTGAATGGCCTCTGTATCCGTATCTGTAGCAGGACTGCTCAACCTTATCTTGATTGCCAGATTTTTGAAGAGCGAAATTCAAGGTTCTATGACCACCGGATGTACTACGATCTCGGCCTTTAGCCCAGATCATCTTACTCTCTCTCCCACTTCCACGTTTGCAACCAATCATATAATTGTCCTTATACTGCTGCTGGAGTATAAGGTTGCTAGCGTGGAATGTTGACAGATTATTCTGCATCAACTGGGTTACAATACGTTGCAAAGCAGAGTTGTATTTCGTTATAGACTTAAGGTCTTAGAAACTGAGTCTCAACCAATCGTATTATACCGGCTGGAGGAGTATATCGTTTTGTTGTTGGGAATGGTCCTTCAGGGACTTCCACAACATTCCGGGGTCCCTGAGTGAGGATCTGAAAAAATAAATTCCTTACTCAGGTGATTCATGAGAAAAATCAACGCTTTCGCCTTCTGGGCGTTAGTGGATTTCGAACATTCAATAATTGTTTCGCTCAACTCATTTAAGGCTAGATGGATCTCGACATCTAGCGCCCATGTCAGGTAGTTATTATCATCGAGAGCAAGCTCATCGAATTCTTTCATGATAATATCAGGCGTTATTACAATTTTTAAAGTGACATGGTAAGAGTTGTGACCAATTTATTGACAACGGAGAAATAAGGATTTATTTGATTATTCTAGAGCACATAGAAACAAGAATTTGGGCGCTGTCTACCCAAAATATAAATTACGGTCCGACAAGTACCGGGCGCCGCCTACTCGGACATGATATGCGGACTATAAATAATAAACTATGCGTGGGAATAATAATGCATGTAAGATAATTAAGTCATAAAGACATGCATATGTACCAAATAAGCATATAAGATACTATCTTGAGAACTAGCACGTGAAAATAATTCCAAAAAAAACTTCGGGCTTAATAAACATGCATATTTATTACTCTAAATTTTTTCATGTATATTAGCAAAATTTAATGAAATATTTTTATGGCTTTTAAATAAACTTAAATTAATCGGTAATTATGTGATGCCCAAAAATGAGCCCAAAAATGGGCTAGGATTTCACAAGGTACACGGCCATATGCGACTGTCGGCGCGACGATGGGCGCGCGTTAACGCTCGTGCAAGAAAAGGAGGGAGCACACAAAAAGAAAAAACCGCTGGCCAGTCGCGACCTACAGGCACGACTGCCGCGGGTGATCGCGCTCTGTAGGCGCGACTGCTTCTGGCGATCACATCCTACAAGCGTGATCAACAACCTTCGCGGTGCTGCCCTGATTTCGCATAGTGAGGTCATGCACGGAGGTGGCGCCGGCCTCAATGCGATGCATGGAGGCACGCGGAGGCGGCGTCGACCACAAGCGATGCACGGCGGCAACCCACGGTAGCGCGCGACGGCGGCGCTCGATGGCCTGGGGCCGCGGGCGCTTCGTCGGCGTACCCAGGCATCCTCAGCGAATAGGCGGCCATCAACGGCGACGCTGCTGGGCGGCGGTCGATGGTGGCACTGTTGCCACGCGATGGTGCGGCGGCGGCCGTGCGGTGGCTGCCGTAAAATCTGTTTTAATATATCTATATATATATTTTTCAATTCAATTTGTAAAACAATTTGATCCAATTATCGCAAATACGAAAATAAAATCGAAGCAATAATTCTAGTGCGTATAAAGCATATAACGCATGGATCAAAGAATTTGATACGACAATTAGTTCACATGAATTATAGAGAATTAATTTTAGGGCGTACCGTTTAGTCTCGGGCAGAGTCTCGCGCTGATAACGTGTTGTAATTGAGTGCGTAAAATAAAGGCGTGAGATTTGTTCACGCAATTCGTCGAGAACGACTACGTCTGGGGGCGAGCCAAGCCGGGAGTTTCACTAATATTCTTGTGTATGAGTGTTTACAATTCTGAGTACAAAGGTATATTTATAAGAGTAAAACCCTAGTCTAAGATATGAAGCTCATTGGGTTATTGGTCCATTAGTAATGTCCACATCAAATCTTCTAGATTTGGAATAATAAATCTTCTAGATTTACAACAGAATTGATGGATATTTTATTTTAAAGCATGAAAAAACATATATTAATAGAAGGAATTGATTAGGAAAATTGGAGTTCTTTCGGAAGAGAAGCAAAAAGTTTGTATAAAAAAGAAATTATGGTTAATTTTAAATAAATGATTGTTAGATGCTTTTTATATACACTACAAAAAAACTCGCATTTTTGCGATCGAAATTAGCGACCATCTTTAAATTGGTCTCTAAATAATGTATTAGCGACCAAAGAAGACCACATCTAAAATTAAAAAAATTGCGACCGACACAAGAATCGGTCTCTAAATCCAACGATTAGCGACTGCCTACGACCACCTCGGTGGTCGCTAAACTCAAAGGTCGGTCAAAATTGACCAACACTTTTTACCGCCTGATCAATTTTGTAATCAGCGACTGCTAGTTGGCGGTCGCAAACTGGTCAGTTGACCCGTTTCATGGAAACAAGCAAAGGTCATTAATGTGTGGGTAATTTGCGATCGCCTTAGGCGGTCGCTAATTATAAATTTGGTCAATCGGGGCCGTTGGTATCTGTGATTAGCGACCGCCTAAGATGGTTGCTAATTTTTTATCCCTTTTTAGGCGAAGTCTGTACTCACTTTCGCCATCAGTTTTAAGAATCCGCCGCCGAACGCCGTCGTTACCGCCGCCGCCGCCTGTCAAGCAATCCGTTCCGGTCAATTCACTTGTTGCTTCCCAGTCTACACAATAACAGTGAGTTTTTCAAACTTTAACTGTATATTATGTTTGTATATCATTTTTTAAAATATATAGGATTTATATACCTTAAATTAGATATATATGTTTGTATGAATCATGCATGTTTGTTTATAGGATTTATATATATGTACATATATATATGATTTTATATGTTTGTATATGTTTTTTAAATCATGTATATAAATGTTTAGTATTTTTTAAGTTAGTTGGTATGTTAGTATATATTAAATTAGTTGGTATGTTAGTTTAGAAATATACATCTTTACATGTTGATTGATATGTGTAGGTATGAATTTAGTTGATTTATATACGTAGTTATGAATTTAGTGTATTGATATACGTAGATATGAATTTAGTTGATTGATATGTGTAGGTATGAATTTAGTTGATTTATATACGTAATTATGAATTTAGTTGATTTATATACGTAGGTATGAATTTAGTTGATTGATATGTGTAGGTATGAATTTAGTTGATTGATATACGTAGTTATGAATTTAGTTGAGTGATATACGTAGGTATGTATTTGGTTGATTGATATGTGTAGGTATGAACTTAATTGATTTATATACGTAGTTATGGATTTAGTTGATTGGCATACGTAGGTATGAATTTAGTTGATTGATATGTGTATGTATGGATTTAGTTGATTGATATATGTATGTATTAATTTAGTTGAATGTGTATAAATATAATATGTTATGCTAATTTGTTGAATTTATTATTATTACAGATGAGCTCTTAAGATAACCTTGATCAGAGTGGGGGATAGGGTCGGGGGAGGGGTAAGAGGAAGTTGGGGTTGTTGAGACCGGAGATACCGGAGGTTAGACAGGCCCTGGAGATGACACCATCCTCCTCACAGCAGTCCAGTGCTGCTGGCTCTACTTCTGTTGTCGGATCTTCGGCTTCACGGCAGCATCCCGCGTTGGATAGCCGTCTCACTGTTGTCCCTAGAGACAACATGTAAGTATTCTTAGATAACGAATTAAATAATTTTAATTATATTCATTAATATTAATAATTAATATCAACTTGAATTTTTTTTAATGACACAGTATGCTTCTAGGCCACGAGACTAACTCTCGCGTCTCAGAGGCCATTAAGAAGCTCCCGTTCGAGGTTGGTGCCTCATCGTGGTCCATGGTGTCCGAGCGAAAGAGGATGGACTACTTCGAGAAGTTCAAGGTATATTTATTATGATTTTAATTTTTAATATTTTATTTTTAATTTAATTGTTAATATTGTATTTTTAATTTAATTGCAGAAGTTGTGTGTCTGGGACCCTGCCCATGATAGTGTTATGTACGGCTTGTTCTGCACGAAAGTGCATGAGCGATACAAAAATATTATCTACTGGCTGAAGAAGCAATTTGATGAGGGGAAGCAGCTCGAGCTGGGTCGAGGGCCGGACAGACGTTCTGTTTGGGACGCTTTGGTTGCTCACTGGAATAGTGAGTAATTCAAAGCCAAGTCCTCGAAGTCCAAGGAGAAATGGTTGAAGGACCCCACTGGGCAAGACATCTCCAGACATCGGGTTGGATCCCAGTCCATCTACGAGCACTCCCTCGCCTTAGTATGTATTATAATTTTTATTTATATTTGAATATTAATAAATTTTTAAATGTTTAACATTTAAATATCTATTGAATTTGGTTCGCAACAGGAGAGGGAGCACGGACGAAAGCCCTCTCTCTATGAGCAGATGGAGATCTCCCACCCAGTGAACCCGGAGACTGGGACATCTACCTATGCCCGCACCACCGAGATCCACGTAAGTATTTTTTTAATTTTAATTTAATTATTATAATTGTAGTTTAATTATAATTGTATATTATTTATATAATTTCAGAACCAATTTAAGGATCGTCTCGCCTAGGCCTCGCAGTAGTTGGCTCCCACCGACGACAGCGGAGAGAACCCACCCCTGATTGACGAGGACTGCATCTATTTAGATGTGGTCGGAGTCAAGAAGGGGAAGGTCGTGGGGCAGGGCGGTCACAGTAAGGCCATCCTGCAGACCTACCGCCAGAGCAGTGGATCGTCCTCCTCGATCGACTCTGCTCCCTCTCATGTGGAGCGTGAGCTGAGAGACGTTCGAAAGTAGAGGAGGCCCTCACGAGCTACAACGAGAGTCTTCGGGACTGGTTCTCCAGCATCTCTCAATAGATGGGATTAGCTGCTCCACCTCCACCCCCACCTCCATAAAATTTTGCTAACGGGGGGAGTGGTGCGAGCGGGCACGGAGGAGCAGGTGGTGGGGCAGGTGGTGAGGGTGAGGATGACAATGGTCGTGAGTTCGATGTGAACTATGTCCTCTCTGATGATGATAGTTAGGTGAATAGAGAGAGAGGAACATTTTTTTTTTTGTTAAATATTTTATTTTATTTGTTGAATATTTTATATTTTTATTGAATATTATAGATTTGCATATATTATATGAATCTATATATAAATGATGAATTAAAAAAAACGGGAGTCAATTTGAAGTTATATAGAATTAAATGGATAAAAATGAATGAATTAATAATATGTAAAAGTCTAAAATATTAAATTTACAAAATTTAAAAAATAGTAAATATATATATATATATATATATAAATGAATTAGAAACAAAAAGGAATTAATTTGATGAATTAGAAAAAAAACGGGAGTCACCTTGAAGCTATATACAATTAAATGGATAAAAACGAATGAATTAATAATTTTTAAAAGTCTAAAATATTAAATATACAAAATTAAAAAAATAGTAAATATATATATAAACGAATTAGAAACAAAAAGGTATTAATTTGATGAATTAAAAAAAACGGGAGTTAATTTGAGATTATATACAATTAAATGTAAATAAACGAACAACAATAGCAAGTATCCTAGTGGTTCACACCTCTTCCAGGTTACCCGGAGGTCGTGGGTTCGATTCCCCTTGGGCGCATATTTGCCCATTTATTTCTACAAGCCTCATAAGGGCTTATATACTATTAGTGGCTCAGTTGTTTGCGCCCCACCCGAACCCCAATGGGCGCGGGTTCGAACCCATTGTGCCACTTTTTTTGTCACAGGTTTATCAATTAGCAACCGCCTTTTGGTCGGTAGCTAAGCAAAAATTACAACTTAAAAAATTAATTTTATTTTAAAAATAAATTAGCGACCGCCATTGGTCGGTCGCTAAAACCTGACCCAACTGGGTCAGTTCAGCTACTGACGGCTGGCGTTCGCTATATGTTAACAACCGCCAAGACGGTCTCAAATTAACAACCGATTACAAAAGACGGTCGCTAATATTAGCTACCCGTGTTTTAACGACAAATTTTTATCGGTAAGAAATCGGTTGATAATCACGTTTTACGATAAAAAATTGGTCGCTAAGTCGGTCGCTAAACCGCATTTTTTTTGTAGTGATATTGTAAGATAATCTTCTTTCTTAATTTTATTTTGATCAAACTATCATCTGGTCCCATTAGAGGTTAATTTTAATTTTGACCAATTGGATATCTGATTTCAGTTTAATATGAACTCTTTTAGATAAAATTGTCGAAATCCAAATGAAATTTAACTACACAATATTGGATACTAGATTAGTGTCCCTTGTACCGAGTTTTACGCGGGTGTTCACAAAAATATTTTAAAATATTATTAACAAATTATTACATTACTCAATATTATTACAAAGAAGTGTTCAATACAAAAGATATTAAAATTATTTACAAATTTATAGATGGTCTATAAAAATGTGACACTTCATCAAAACTTCATAAGAATTTGACACATCATCCATTACAACTCCCTATTAGTAATATAAGGGATCTTCAATACTAAAGATATTAATTTTTTTTTACAAATTTATAGATGGCCTAGTGGGTAAATAAATAAGAATGATGCAAGAGGTGTAAGGTTCAAACCACAACTATTGTAATTTTTTAATCAATCTAAACATTAAAATGCCACATGGAAGCCACATGGAAGCCACATGTTAAAAACAAAACCAATAGAAAAATGACACATCATTGTCACATATATGTATATGCACTTTATAAAAATGTGACATTTCATCCAAAATTCATAAGAATTTGACACATCATTCAAATTAACCACAACATATATATATGCACTTTATAAAAATGTGACACTTCATCCAAACTTCATAAGAATTTGACACATCATTCAAATTAACCACAACATGACACATCATCCATTTCAACTCCCTATTAGTAATATAAGGGATGATGAAATAAATAAATAAATAAATTTAGTACATGTATTGGATAACAATACTCCAAACTAAATAAATTCAGAATATAAATGACTATAATAAGATCTTACTAAAAGTAATAAATTCTTATTATATGCCATAATAATTCGATACGATTAATTGTTACACATACTTAAGATCGTTATTTATACATAAATGTTAATTTTTAATTGCAAATTTAGATTAATTAGTCATCGTAGTATCATATAAATGGCAAAGTATTATGTGAAAATAGTTTATGATAAGCTTATAATAAAATAATTTTAAAGTATCATTAATTTCATCGGGAGTATCATTAATCTCATCAGTGGTATCATTAGTCTGAGCTCAAGGAAATTGTTTTAAATTTTCTTGAACTCAGACTAATAATACCCCTGACAGGTTTAATGATACTCCTGATGAGATTAATGATACTCTAAAATTATTCCATGTTAAGCTTATTATGAAGCATTTTCATATAAAACCTACTCCATATAAATATATAACATCCTTTTCACTTTAAATCAAATGCAGTTTATTGTTTATTTTGATGATGACTAGCTCATATAATTTTTTTATTATATGTATATTTATTAGGAATAATTGCCTCAAGCCACACTTCTTGGAGCCTAATTGCACCAAACCTCCCCAAATTCCCTACATTGCATAAAACCCCAATTTATTTCCCAAAGGCACACTTTTCCCAGCGTTACGGGGAGATGACATCAAATGCTGCTGAGTCCTTTAATAATTGGATACTAAAAGGTCGTTCACTCCCAATTACACACATGGTAGACTATATACGCAGCAAACTCAGCCGTTGGTTTGTTGAAAGGCGTACCAAAGCCGAAAACTGGAATGAGCTCTTAATTCCAAAGAAACACATTTTATGGAATGAACTCTTACAAAATGGCAAGTATTGGTCTATATCACAAAGCTCCACGTCAGAGTGTCACGTCAAGTTTGATGTCTCCGCTGTTGTCAATTTGGCAACGAAGAGTTGTTCACGCTTTCAATGGCAACTTGTTGGCTTCCCTTGCTATCACGTTGTGGCAGTTATGAGTAGGAAAAGAGGAGACATGAGTACTTTTGTTGATCCAGTCTTCTTCACCACCTCCTACAGGAACTATTATAAAGAATACATCCATTCTAATCCTCAAACTCTGAAGTATGAGTTGCAGAACATAGTTGACCAGACCAAGATCCGTCCATCGGTTCTAAAGCGTCAACCCGGTCATCCCAAAATGAAGAGACTGCCATCGTATGGTGAACATGGAAAGAGGAGGAAGACTTCAAGCCACACAACACAATTGAATCTGCCGACCAGGTATCAGTTCTTCCCACATCAAGTGAACACACATAAGCTGATCTCTATTTCATTATAACCTATGTCTCTTTTTTATGCAGTTGGTTTTTGAATGGATTGGACACAACTAATGGGTAACAACTGGTATTCTTGGATTGTGAAATCAATTTTTGATCAGTCTAGCCAAACTACTCTCCACATTTTGTACTGTGTCTATAGTTTTGCTAGGGTGACATTACAAGCATTGATGACCTCTTCTTTTGAACATAAATGTTAGATAGGTGATGTGATTTGGTCCAGTTTTGTTATGCCATATTAGGTCTTTGTATGCATATTAGGTCTTTGTGCAATTGTTTTGCTAAACTCCAGCTAAACTTTGTATGCATATTAGGTCTTCTTTTGAACATACACGGTTCACTCCAACTAAACTTTGTATGCATATTAGGTCTTTGTGCAATTGTTTTGCTAGTGGTGAGAATTGCTTTTTGTATCATACTATATTGTTATAATGGAATTTTTGGGCTTTTAGATGGTGTTCATACAAGGGTGGCCATGTTATTGCAAACAATATGCAGTTATATAACTATATTCATCTATCAGATTTTGAAGTCTGCTGGTAAAAATCATCCCATATGGAATTGGTGCACTTATCTAACAGATTCAAGATATGTAGTAGCTGCTGCAATAACTTTTCTCTAGTTTCTTCATAAATTTCCTACCATACTGTTGCTGCAATGACTCACACTAAAAAAAGATAGCCACAATTGTTATGTCATTTACAATTAACAGTGTCTTTATTGAGATATTTAGTGTTGCGTTGGAAGCGGGAGCTTGCCATAGATGTTCATCTCCTTCGCCCCCTGTTCTCCTTGAACTAGCCTCACCCTCATTTTGTGTAGTGATGTGATCCAATCCGTGTATTCTGCAAGAGTAGTACAATCTTCCTGGATTATTTTCGGTTTCAGACACTTTGATGGTTGTTGGGCAACGACACCTTCGGCAGTACGAATGTGCGTATCGGGGATACGCCCTACACGACAAAAGCAGATTGTAGTGGCTAGATTGAGATATTTTTCAGTGGAGATATTTGAGGGGCATGAATCTGATTTAATATGCTGGTACCAGGAAGAAGACAATGTAATCTTGCCCTTCCCTTTTTTTACTGTGATTTGTTTGTATCCAAATATGCTTCCTATAACTGATATATATACTAGTTTTGAGTGAGGTAAATTGCCATTGTGTAACGATTATATATGCACTCAACGGTAAACTTTTGTTGCTTAACGGTCATATTTTAATTCTGCAACATACTTTCCTTTTATATTTTTGTTTTGTATTTTGTTAAGTGCAATGTTTTTGTGTCCTAGTATAAGCATACGGTATTACACAATAGGGCCAATTGCGAAGGCCTAGAAAATACATTGTGAATGCGGCCCATAAGTGAGCCAATTTGTCAAGGCCCTCCCAAATTTTTCTTTATTTTTAGGAATTTTTATTTTTTAGTTTTGTTAACTCACAGTGGCCCATTAACTTTTACGTATATTCTCAACCAAATTAAAACATTGTCGGGCCTAATGAAAAATTATCCATAATATTCAATAACATATTAAGTGGGCCAATTTAAAATTTTACTCTGAAAATACCCCCACGCAAAATTATTTTCCCAAATATTCAGTTTTTTTTATAATATTATTCAAATATCATTTTATTGCATAATAATTTTTTTTTTTTTTTGCAAATCTTTTATATATGTTTGCATAACTTATAATGATACTCAAACTTAATTTATCTAGGGAGGAATATTTGGTAAGAAGCCACAATACGCTTCCCTTATATATATATATATATATATATATATATATATCAATATGTTCCTATTTAAATCAATGATGTTTCAAACTTCAGGGTAGTCCGGATTACAATAACACCATAGCCTATTAAAATAACAATAATAATATAAACAAAATTTTCATAATTAACTTCAGTAAATTATAAACAAAATACATACATTAATTCATATAAATTCAAAAGACGATAACATGGTTTCTCTAACTACTAACTTAATCATTGCACCATACGAAATTGTGTACTCATTTGAAATTGAGCATGTTTCCAATTCAGTGTCGTACTCCACAAAAGCACCTTCGGGGTAAATATGACAAAGGATCATGTTATTCGTAGGCTTCAAAACACAAAATGGTCGGACTCGGACGGAGTTGTGTGGATCGGCTGGTGCATTGTTCAAAGTTATCTTCACACTTCTCCAAGAACAATGATTTGCATAATTTTCAAGGATCCACATGCTAGCCACATCTGAGTTCGAGTAAAATAATTTATACAAAACCAATTTCTCCTCACCTTGAGCAGCTATATCACAATCCTTAGTGCTAGTAATTAATCCCTCTGGCATATCTATCACCTTATATTCATGTGTATCCAAATTCAAAGCAACAATAAACCCCTTATTGTTGTCCCATACCTGCCAGTGTAGATGCCCCTCAACAAAGACTCCAGGCCTTGGCATGAATCTGTCGTATGCAAATCGAGGCAGTTTTATCCAATTCCTGGATGATAACGACCACATTTTAACTTCCGTATCGAAGTTCGGCATAGGGAACAAAGCAATCCGGACTATCCTGTAGTCATTTGATCTTGATGAAATCCCATCCCGTACAAAACCCAAGCTCTATCAGACCGAGTCGAGAACTCAATGTTCTCGGAAGGAATGAGAAATGACTTCTTTGTTGTCGGATTACACAAAAACAATTTATCACCCCATGTACAACACACAACAAATCCCCCACAACTCGCCACATAAATTATCTTAGGGTCCTCTTCAGGGGCAACTCTAGAGTATGTGCGATTTCCAGATTGAACTGCTTCGTACATCAACGGGAAATTGCCCAATCCATTAACCTTTAAAAAGACATACCTGTTTTGATCTATCATAGTCTCTAAATGTCCCCTCGTAAATTGTGTATCTTCAATCAGCGACATCAAACCCCTGTTCACGCACTTGCATTTTCCGATAACTTTTGGTGGCAACCTTGTCAATATCATCGTCACCACCTCATCTGGTAAATCAGAGAATGTAGTTCGTCTTGAAGGCGTCATTTTCCTTGAGTTTAATTTTTGTTTTCCCCTGGATATTATGATTGTGTGTCTGTGTTTTCTTGAATATTGTTAGAAATAATTTTCACTGAGACACGTTTCCTCTGTCCATGTATATTTAAAAAAGGTTGCATCGTTTTGAGTCCCTGAAGAATTGCAAACGAAGGGTCTTTTTTTATTTTATTATTATTCTGCTTTTTGGAAAGAATGAGCGCCAAAATCCTATAGGTACAACTGGGCCTAAAATTGTACACGGGCTACGGCATATGGGTCACGTGCTTCGGCATTTGAAATTGGGCACTGGCTTATTTAGTTGAAATAGTTTACAATAATTTATATTTTTTAGAAGTGGGCTTAGTTATTTCAAATGAGCTAAATTAATTGAAATGGGGAACACGGCCTTGTAGAAAATAATTAACTGAAATGAGCTTAATTAACTGTATTATTATTTTTTAGCAATTAATCTCTACAGCATGACCAGGACAGGATCCAATCAGCCTAAATCTTTTTTTTTTTTTTTTGGTGGTGGCCCAAGTGTGTGTGTATACATATGGGCCAATGTATGATTTTCTGTTGGGATAATTTTTTATTAAGGGGACATTTTTTCTCACTTTTTATGCTGGAATAAAATTTGGGCCTTGATAAGAAATTCTTCCTACAATTGGAAGAATTTCATATCAAGACCCAAATTTTAGGTTATGTCTCAATTTAAGTACTCATTTTAAAACTGTCTCAAATCAAGTCTCAAATTTTGTTTTTTTTCTCAATTTAAGGCTTATTTTGAATTCTTATGTCTCAATTCAAGACCCAACAAACAATTATTTTTAAATTAAATTCATTCAATATGAAAAAAAATAAAAAATTAGAGACATCCGTTATAAATAAAAAAAACTTAATTAATTTTAAAAAATATTAACATTTTATTATATAATGAATATTTCTAATTTTTTAATATCATTGTGTTAATTTAATGTAAAATTTTAATTTATTGTTTAAAAAAATTGCTAACTAGCATTTTGAAATTAAAAAATAAAACTAACATTTTCCATATACGACGGGAAAAGATTATACGGGGAAAATGTTAGTTGTCATATTTTTTTAAAATACTAATTTAATACACGGTGATAATTAAAAAAAAAAGAAATATATATTATATTAATAAAAAAATTAATTTTTTTATAATTAATTTTCTTATAATTTAAGACGAATGTCTCTAATTTTTTTTTTGAATGTCTCTAATATATTTTTTATATTGAATGAATTTAATTGTTTGTTGGGTCTTGAATTGAGACACAAGAATTCAAAACAAGCCATAAATTGAGGGGAAAAAAAAATAAAAATTGAGACTTAATTTGAGACACTTTTAAAATGAGTACTTAAATTGAGACATAACCTAAAATTTGGGCCTTGATATGAAATTCTTCCTAATACAATTTTATCCCAATTCTGCAATTTTAAATACCATAGTATACATGCCCATTTTGCAACATTTATGCAATTTTATAAATCATATTCAACTTATTATGCAATAAATTATTTCCATTATTTAACTATGCCAATGTATAAGTAAAAAAAAAAAAAAAAACTAAGATATTCAATATAAATAAGCAATAATAATATATTAAAATGCAACCTTGATGCATTTCCATTTTCGTAAAATTACTATCCATTTATACATCAACAAAATTCACTGAGTTCAATATACACCTCATCACTGGAAACATTCCCCAAAATATACATTTCATTGACTAGATCACTTGCCCACGCAAAAAAATAAGGGACTAAAAACCATTCCTAAATTAATATATATTGCCAATAACCAAAATACATGCCCTTCCAAACACTATAACCCATGGGTTTCAAAAACTACAACCCATAAAAAATGTATGACTGACTATCCAAAAATTGACTCTGACCAAATAAACTTCTAAACTAAAACATTGTCTGGGTCAACCACTTAACCGTCTTACCCCTATAATTACTTGTTGTAGTCGTGGTGAAATCTCCCTTTTTGGTACTCTTTCTCAGCATAAAAGTTTCCATCAAACTGCAAACAACCACTCCACAATCTACAGACCCAGAAACCTGTTGGATACAATCATCAGCATGCGGCAAGTGAAGCTGCTTCATCAGGTAAGGGTGATCCCCTCTACATTTCTTATATGCATCACGGACCTTCTTATGAACATATCTAACCTGCTCCACCAATAAATGAATAAATTTCTTCTGTTAGAAAGTGACATTAAATTAAATTGTTGCTATAAGTTCGTCTATGTACTCACCACAGCATACGAAGAAGTTAAGTGGTGGTCCGTAGTTGATCATGTCCTTGTTTTAATTAAATTATAGAATTCTATTCTGTTTTCTTTAAATTAAACTTCAGAAGTGTCCAATGGAAGCCCACTCTCCTACTTGAAGTTCCAGAGCCACTAGCAATAATAGGGAATAACATCTCTTTATCCAGGCATTCTTCTATGCGATCATCAATCAAACTTTTTAGTATGGTTGGGTTCCCCTTGTTACCGCCTTTTATCAGGTTCTACATTCAACACATACCAAAAATATTAATTTGCTGGAGTATATACTCAATAATTATTATAAATGTACAGATATAAAATTCATTTAGAAACATAATCACTTACCTAGCACTGGGATGTGAACACGACAATTGATTCTGCCTTTTGATTAATTTTGTTGTACTTACTCACCAACAATTCCCCCATGCATCAATGATCTGTTAAATACATATTTTTATCCAATATAACAACTACGTTAACAAAAACTTTTCACATGTAACAAATCGTAAATTAAGTTATTCTATTAGTATATACCATTCCTCTGTAGCTTTTATCATGCAGAAAAATATCAATTATATCGCCCACAGTCACTTGAGCTATCGGTTGACTACCCACCCAAAGTGCGTAACTACAACAAAAAAAACACAAAACATCGTTTTGGATGTCAACAATTTTCATAAATTCGCTTTGGATATTACATTAAAAAAAGATCAATATATACTTACCCCCGACCCTCTATTTGCATATTGTATTCGATCTCTTTGCGGTGTACCATGTCCAACTTCTTCACAGCCATGCACTTATTGTCCCATTTGAAATTCTTGAAGTCCTTTTGTCTTTCTCTCCTTGAATTTTCAGGATCATTCTCCACCAGATCACCTAAATCAACTGTATTCATCTGGGGCATTGTTTCAACAACTTTCCTGTCGTCTTTCAGTGTTCTCTCCTTCACACGCAAGCACATTGAACTAGGCAATGGATGACGGCCCAATCTAAATGCCCTTGCTATTGGCGTCCTTTCTGGATCCACATATTCAACAATCTGCATATTGCTTTGACCCCCCCTTTTATTCTGCTTATTCAATCCTCTGTCCTGACTCCATTTTTTTGAAAGTTCAAAACTTCTCTCTATTGCATCAATCTCGGCCAAAGATTCTGGATCTTGGAATATCTGTGTTGCACTTGGCACACCGCAATCAACCTCAACTACGCAATCAATACTCTGTTTGGAAAATTCGGGTGCCCAGATCTATTCGAGGATGAAAATTAAATATGAATTTAAATTCAATTATTACTAGCATGAATTAATCCTAAATTAATTCAAATAATAATTACACCAGCAACAATTAATCATGCATACTAATTTATTTCACGTAAAATTTTATGTCGAAAAACTAAGAATTTACGCGATTACGTACTGATTATGCGTGAAATTGTTATATTTTGGTGCCCGATTTGCCCATGTTTTGAGTATTTTTTATGAGTGTTTGGAGTCAATTGAGTATCATTTCTATAAACTGATGAAGTTGTTTCTTTGGTTTTCATAAATGTATAGAGGGCGAAAAGAGAAGTTTGTAGAACTTTGAATCGGCCAAACCGGACTCCCAGTTGAGGAGATATGAAGATTTTACGAACAAGTGTCCTGCTGCCGAAAAGTACTCGAGCAGAGTCACTCGAGTACTAAGTACTCGACCACTCGAGTATAGTACTCGAGCTGAAGCAGGTCGAGTACTATATGCTCGAGCTATACTCAAGCAAACGTGAATTTTGGCCCATGAACGCCCAAATTCTATCCCAAGCCTATTTATACCCTTTTCCAAGCATATCAACACAGACGAACACATATTTTTACATATTTTGAGCGGGGAGAAAGCTTGGGAAAGAGATTAGAAGAGTTTTATACTTTGTAATCGAGGTTTTAATTTATGAATTCTTAGTTTTAGTATTTCTTTTAAACTTTTTAGATTAATTCTTTTTTTCTTTACTCTTTAAGACGATAAACCCTAGCTTTTTCAGATTATCAGAGATTATTTTGAGACTTTAATTTATTCTTTGTTTATGTTCTTAAATTTCATAGTTAATTCAATCATGTTTATGTTCGTTATCATCGTTATTTCTTTTGTTCTTTCAATTACCATGTTAGGCTAGAACCCTTGCATGCTTAGGATAGGATGAACTCGTAGAAGTAGGACGTTGATGCGTAATTAGGATAATTCATGATGTTTAGTTTTGATTCTCTTAATTAATGAACGCTTAAAATAAATTCTAGAATTATCTTTGAATTGAGTACGAAAATTGTCAGAGAGAGGACGATCTTATCACTCTTTAATAACGAATAGGCTTAACGAGAGGGTTTTAGAAGGGGTTTATCATCTACCGGTTTATCTAGGGAGGACGACCGCATCACCTTAGTTAAATAAGGGTCTCTTTAATTAAGCATAAGCCATATAACTTGTTTAGTGGGTTGTGAAGTAGGTTGATTTGACGAAGTATTAGGGTTAATTCTTGAGCTTTTAGTCTTTCAATCTAATACGCTTAGGATTATTACTTGCACATCACGATTATTTTAATTATCATACCAACTCCATTAGTATACGTAGGAATTCTTATCCCGAGCATCACCATCTCATATTTGCATACACTTAGTTATTTATTCAGTTTAATTCAGTTATTAGAATATAGAGTAGTTTATTATAATTTTCAATCCCAGAACATACACTCATATTAACTACGACGCGTAGATCTCCAGGGCTCTATTCGCATACATGACTTGAACCGAAAATACTAACGTTTTACTAGTAGTTTTCCCGCAAGCGTACGAGTTCACTGGGGATCTACACGTTGTAATTAATATGAGTGCGTGTTTTTGGATTTTTAAAGAAGTTAAATCTACGCTATAATACTCTACTAATGCAAAAGAAAGAATTAAATTAATTATCTAAAGGTTGTTTTCAAATATGAGATGGTGATGCTCAGGATAGGAGTCCCTACGTATACTAACGGAGTTGGTACGGTAACCAGAATTCTCGTGATGTGCAAGTATTAATCCTAAGTGTACTAAAACTAGGCAATCAACTTCCCTAATCTAGCACCAGATTGAAAGACTAAAAGCTCAAGAAGTAACCCTAATACTTCGTCCTATCAATCGACTTCACGAATCCACTAGTTAAGTTAATAGATTGTGTATAATTAATGAGACCCTAATCTAACTAAGGTGATGCGGTCGTCCTCCCTAGATAAACCGGTAGATGAATAAACTCCTTCTAAACCCTCTCATTAAGCCTATTCGTTATTAAAGAGTGATACAGTCGTCATCTCTCTAACAATTTTTGTACTTAATTCAAAGATAATTCTAGAATTTATTTTAAGCGTTCATTAATTAAGAGAATTAAAACTAAACATCACGTGTTACCCTAATTATGTACCAACATCATACTTCTACAAGTTCATCCTACCCCAAGCATACAAGAGTTTTAGCCTGGCATGGTTTGAGCGATAACGAAAGTAATTAAACAAGCAGCGAACATAAACATGACGAATTGAATTGAAAAACTAAATAACATAAACTAGGGTTTAAGAAAGAATTAAAGTCTAAGAACAAAATTGAATTAAAGAGAAAATACAAAGTCTCAAGTTTCAAGTATCGAAGAACAAAAGATAAAAATAACAAAATCCAAATCTAACTATGAATTCGTAATGTAAAACCTCGATGAAAAGTAAAAACTAAGCTTGCTTGAACTCTTGGAACTCTTCTCTCTCCGAAAACTAACTCTATATGCGAAGTGGTTGTTAATTCGTACTGAAAAACGAACTCGGAATGGGTATAAATAGGCAATGGGTTGAACTGGGCTTGCATGGGCCGAAATCCACGAATGGCTCGAGTAGAGCTCGAGTAAAGACTACTTGAGCAAGGGCAACTCGAGTATTGAAATCATCCAGAAGGCAAAAACTACTCGAGCTCCTTAGCTCGAGTAGACACTACTCGACCACTACCAACTCGGGTGCACTACTCAAGCACTCAAGTAGAGCATACTACTCAATTTTGTGGTGTTAGGAAGATGAGCATGTACCTCTGATTTTGGGAAGACCTTTCTTAGCTACTGCCGGGATGGTGTTAGATGAGGCGAATGGGAAGATCACGTTGAAAGTTGATGATCAAGAGGTGAAGATTTCCCTATATGAGGCCATAAAACACCCGAAGGAGGATGAGAGCGGTTATTCCATTGATTCCATTGATCCTTGTGTTGAAGACACACCTCCTATCCCCCACCTTTCTTATAATCATAATTTTGATAGTCCTTCACTTGATGATTTAACCCATGAGCATTATGATCTTGATTATTTTGATAGGGATAAAGGGAAAAAGTTGAAGGATGAAGAATTGAAAGTGTGGACGTGGTCCAGTTGGAGAGGAAGGGAGGAGTAGGTAAAAAGAAGCCAAAAGTCAAGAAGTGGGTACCTCCGTGGAGAGCGAGAAAGAAGAAAGTGAAACCTCCGCCCGAGGTGAAGAAGGAGGATGGGAAACGAGCGAAAAACTTAGACATCTTCTCTTATGAGAGTAAGGGAGGTAAATTTGAGTATCGTGTCCCATAAGCTCCTTTGAGCTCGGTCCGGCATTAGGACCTTAAAAATAGCGCTGAGTGGGAGGCAACCCACTTTTATTTGTTTTTTTTAGTGTTTTTATGTTATTAGGGTGTTGTTTTGAGTCGTATATTTTAACCTCGTATTTGAGTGAGTTGCTTGTAGGATTATCTCGAGGGAGTAAAGGTATCATGGAGTTATTCAAAAGGAAGGAACTCAAGCAAGGGAGTGTGCCAAGTTGTTGAGAGAAACTTGAATTATTTGGATGAGTTAACCCACAACCCCAAACTTAGACCGCTTCATAAGGTCGAAGTTTGGGGGGTGGAGTTTTTATATGTTTTATGGTTACATTGCACAGGCGCACTCTCTCTCTTTGAGTTGAATTGAGTTATATATTGATCCTTGAGATGCTCCTTGAGCTGGTATTGATTTGGTGCTACTACATATTTCATGCCTATCAATCATCTTATGCTTGTTGATTGCTATCTTTGAGTGTGATTTGATGAGTTGGTGAGTTGTGAAGTTGAGTTAGGAATTTTATTGTGTGAGTGTAGGAGTTAGAGTTGATTTGAGAGGGAGCTCGTATGCTTACGAACTTCTCTTGTGAATAGTTGTGTGATGATAGTGAGAATTCTCTAGGACTAGCATGGATGTGAAAGCTGTGAGTTTTGAGCCTTTTGAGATTAAAGTGCATGAATTGATCTCTTTGTTCGTGAGTGGATCATTACTGTAAATGATGCTAGAACTTGTGAATACTCTTGCTTCTTGATTGTGTCTATTTTGATATGCCGAAAGTGATCTTAGGCCATCTTTGATTTGATTGAGTCACTTAGCCAAATTTTCCCTAGCAATGACATTTATCCCTTGTTAGCCCGTTTGAGCCTTAGCCTATTTTATTTGATAGCACATTTAAACTAATCCAAATTCTTAAACTCTTTTTGTCCCAATTTGAGTGGAGAATAGAAAAAATTGTGAATGATGAAGGGATTGAGTTGAGTTGAGAAAGAGAATTATGATGGTTGAGTTGTGATAAAAGAAGGGTGTGATGAAGTTTTGAGTTGTGAGAAAGAATAAAAATTTGAGAATGAGCAAAAGAAATATGAGCTCATGTGAGTTGTGTGAAAAAGAAAAAATAGTGAAGTGATTGAAAAGTGCAAAAGAGTTGAGAAAAAAAAATTGAGGTGTTGAGAGTAGAGGAATTGATGTGCATTGTGAGAAGATGTTGTAGAAATGTGTTCCTTTTATCGAAATACCAAAGTTTGAGTTTCTATTCTCCATTCACTTGAGTTACTTATCCTATATAGTTACCCCACCTGTCCAAAGAGCCTATATTATAACCTTGAGAAAAGTCATTTTTGATTCGGCATTGACTTCTAGAGTATGATCGAAGTTGAGAGTGCTTACAAGTCTATGACTGCTGATATTTGTGATCGATTGATTGAGTGAGTCCCTTAATATTGATATACACTTGTGAGGGAGTGAAACACATCGTTGAGTGCACATCCATGTTTGATCTTGGTGTTTCTTGTTGTTTTTGCAAGAGTATGAAGAAGGGGGTAAGTTCGTGTACGTGTGAACGGTCGCTGAAGCTTGAAACTTTATTACTTGCATGATTTGATTTTTTTTATTCAACCTAAACAATTTCACTTGACTTATTATTTCGTTGCTTGAGGACAAGCAACATGGTAAGTTTGGGGGGGGGGTTGATTAGGCGTGAAATTGTTAGGTTTTATAGCTCGATTTGCCCATGTTTTGATTGAATTCAATGAATATTTAGAGTCAATTGTGTAATATTTTCATGAATTAATGAATTTGCCTCTTTGATGCTCAGAGATGGATAGAGGACAAAAAATGGAGTTCGTAGGACTTTGAATCGACTCAAACGGATGCCCGGATGAGAAGATATGGAAGAAATACGAAAAGTATTGGTTCGTGCGAGCAAAAGTGTCACTGGAGTCTACTCAAGCACTCGAGTAGAGCACTCCAGTGACACTTTTTGCTCGCACGAACCAATACTTTTCGTATTTCTTCCATATCTTCTCATCGGGGCATCCGTTTGAGTCGATTCAAAGTCCTACGAACTCCCTTTTTCGCCCTCTATCCATCTATGAGCATCAAAGAGGCAAATTCGTTAGTTCATGAAAATATTACTCAATTGACTCTAAATACTCATTGAATTCAATCAATACATGGGCAAATCAAGCTATAAAATCTAACAATTTCACGCCTAATCAATACACACTTTCCCTTGGGTTTGATACTACTTGGTCTCTATACTTGCCCATACTACTGTGATCCCACAACTACTAGTATAGCTAGTATTTTGCATTCAAGTCACGTACCTCTTGAAGCGACGTCCAACTAAGATCTACGGAAAAAGTGTGACAATGCTATCAACCGTAAAAGCCTTCTCAAGTATATTCATTTCGCCTTATTCGTTCGCCGGTGGGAAGCGCTCACGAACAATTAAAATAACAAGGAAGAAAGAAAATATTTATTGCTCTTGATTTTTTCAACACATGGAATTATATATTTGGGGATGAAATAATCATCCTCTATTTATAGAGAGGGGTGGCCTAAAATATGCATGGGAACATGGGAGATAATTTTTTTTTCTTAGCCTCTAAGAAATCTTGAATATATCCTATATATTATTTTCTCCATAATAAAATATTCCACAAAAATCTCAACTCCTCATCTAAGGGGTGATTTTTGAAAATTATAGATTAAGAATGCAAGATTTGGATCTTCTTTAATTTATGAGATAATCTTGTATTCCAAGAATACATATCTTCCATAATATCTTTCCAAGAAAATCAACAAAATCTTTTCTCTCTCCATATATCTTATTTTTGAAAATTTCAAGTAAAAATCAGCAATCATATTCTCTTTTATTTTAACCACCTTATTATTATTGGGCTGCTTAATGGGTTACTTGAGGGGCCTTTAGGAGAATTAATATTGGACCTCAATGGGTTTCTAAATTTTAATATTGAGCTCCAATATAATTCAGCCCATTAATATTAATTAGTACCACTAATAAATTAATATTGCATTATCCATCTTAATCCATATTACGATAATATGGGCTCCCGGTTATTATTTCCCGTGTTTACGATTATCTAGTCCATTAATTAATTGAGCTTCTAAATAGTTCTAAATTAATTAATATCATTTACCTTGGAGTAAAGACAACTCAACATTATTATCTGTACCGAAGAAACTAATTCTTCACTTGCAAGATTTGGTACGATAAAAATTTTGAGCCCACCAAGGGACAAATCACACGAGTCGTACTCACACACGTTTCTCTATATTAAACCTTAGCAACCGTCGTATGATTAGTATTATTGCCCAAAATACAAGGTTCGAAGTCATGATGATTCTCGCCCAACATGAATCAAAACAATAACTATTAACCACACACGATCCTATTGAAGTGATGGAGATTAAGAAATCAATAACCACTGAGGTCTAATTCTTCACATCTCAGAACAGGAGAATTTATCCTCGCTGTAGGTCCTCTTCAACACATACTAAATGTGCTAGTGCAATCTCTTAGTTAAGACAGACCAATCTGAGATATACACATCGACCTTTTGCGGCGTATTGTTCAATTCCACCTAGGTCGTGAATTTGCACGTTTAGTTACAAGTAACTGGCAATGTGATCTTCTGTGATCGGGTATCACCATATTGACTACTATGTAACACATACTACTTATAATGAACTAGTTACAATAAATATTCAACATTCATTCATATCTAAAGCAAATGCGATAAAAGAATTATTCTCATAAACAAGTATTTAATACATGAGTTATACAATGTAAAAGCATACTTTCATGTATAACTCCAACATACTCTGCCTCTCACTCTGAACACAATCATCCCGTGTGTCTACCTCCGGGTTATTGTATATAGGTGTGTCAGTATTAGCCTCACTTACATTCCCACTTCCCATCTTCAAAACATCCTCCATCGTATGAACAGGCTCATCATTGTTGCATACAGATTCGGTCTCTTCAATTCCCTGCAACACACTTGCTTGATCAATCATTCCAGTCAATAGTTGGTCCTCGTCTTCAACAACCATCTCCCCAACCGAACTTATGTGTTATGTGGCCATATCAAGTCTTGTATTCAGTTCCTCATTTTCAGCATGCAACAACCTAACATCATCATCTCTTTTCCTCAGCTCTTCACTAAACCAAACCTTCTTATCATTCATCTCCTTCCGCAACTTTTTTTACCTCAAAATCAAGCTTTGTGTTCAGCTTTTGATTCTCATAACGCAACAAACTAATACAATAATCCTTTTTCCTAATCTCCTCATCAAAACAAATGTGCTTACATTCAATGTCTTTCCTCGTCTTCTCAACCTCCCCCATCAACCTTGATATTTCCTCTTCTTTGTCTTCTCTACATGTTTGGGCAAAATCACCAAGAACACTCTGTATCTCAGTATCTGCCTTATCCCGTGGGGTGCAGTGTTGAGTAAGTCCTACACTCCACGATGGTTCAGCGTAATTATTGGAAAAGTTCATGTGTTGTTGATATCCCCCAAGGTTTACTGACTCATCATTCTCCCCAGCATCAATGTCTTCCATGAAAACACCAACATTTGTCAGAGTTGGTCCAAGATCTTCATCACTTGAAGTCAACTCCGCATAGTCAGACGGTAACTTTTATAAGTTCTCGAAATGCTCTTCACACATATTCATAAGGTTGAGTAGTTTCTCTCGTTCAACAGAATTTAGTCTCAGACACAGATTTTAAACCTTGCAAAAGGTTAATATATCAATTCTTAAAACTATTATATCATTATAAATTCTTAACAAATTTTCAAACTCTTACATAGTAAAGCAATTCATTACCTTATCTATCTTTAACAGTCTCACTCTTTCGATTGTTTTGTGTGCAACTGTTGTATCCCAATTCAGTTACCTTGGGAACTTAATCTCTCTACTTGTTGGGACCATTCGTGTGTGCTCACAAAACCAATACTTACATGCAAAAGGCAAAAAGAGGTTCCAAAATTTAATTATCAAAATCACTAAAATAAAAAATCACTAATACTGATAATTGAAAACATTCTTAACTAAAAATAAACTTTCATACCGGTAGAATTAAAATACACTCCCCTGCATTAATCTTGCTGGTGCCATTTATCTGGTTCTTAAAGTATGTGACAATGTATGTAGTCCAGTCGTACTGACATATATCCTCAAATTTATCAAGGTAAACAGGCAGGTGAGACTGAATAGCACCACTTTTGTTTGGAGAAAGGAACGCCCCCATGATATAGCAGAGAACCAAACATGCAACATCATTGCAACTGTCTTCATCATTCCTCTTCAGTGCTAGCTGCAGTTTCGTAAAGATCAAGCTCTTGTACATCACTAAGTATGTCTTTCTTTTCTTCAGCTCGTCTCCAAAAACATGGCTTATCCATTCAGGCGTTGCGTAGTCCACCCCAGTCTGACTTATATTATCAGATCCACAGCTAATCCCAAATATTAAATGTATATCAGTACTTGTAAGCGACACCTTTCTCCCACCCAAAATAAAATAATCAGAGTCAAAGTCAAAAGCCCAAAGTATTTTTCGTATGTCATCCTCAAATTTTTTGCATTTTCTCAACATAATCACATAGTTCTTTGTGTAAACTGCTTCGAAAAGGTACCAGAAGGGTGTGAGCTTAATTTTCTGAATGTGACACTCCCCAAACTCCAACTCATTAAGCTCCTTGATCAGCATGCGTAGATTTGACATGTAATTCATTTCCTTCTTAGACATAAACAATCCCTCCTGCATTAAATATACACAGCAGAAAAAAAAAATATATAGCGTTATCAACAAATATTCAATCTGCATAACCGGACATTAAAGTTGAATACATGGTATAATAATAGGTCAAAATATTTGCACAAAAGATTAAAATAATGCATAACAGAATATTATTTCTGCATAATAAAAGCCTTTTTCCTGTTTCTTTACTTACCAAATGCATTTAGTGGTCTGGCAACATATTCACCCCTCTTGTTTTTTTTCTTTTACAACGTTTTCTTGCTCAACACATTTAGCCTTCCCTTTGGCTTTTCTTTTGTTATGTTCTGCCAAAATTTTAAGATTTTAATAAACTTTTTCTAACCTAAGACAATGTTGTTGATAGGCGAATAGAAATGCCATCTGGGCGAATAGGATTAGAAGAAATTACCTCACCTAAAACTAGGATTATGCAAAGCCCAACTGGGATAGCTGGGCGAACTATCCCAGTCCGATAAAGCTACACTATCCAAGCGAGCAACTTCAAGGCCGATTTCATACGAACCCAAACAAGGCCCAGACGAGCAGTTCCATCCAACGGGCGAACAGATTCAACTAAGGTATCAAGAAATCAATTCAATACGATAGATGACCAACAAAATCAAGCTAATGACTCCTCAAGGATAAGTCCACAAGGATGAACAACTCTCAAATACGAGCAAATCCAGCATTAGAGGATAGGAATTAGTTTAGATAAGGTCAAATGGTCAACATTCCAAGTGTAATACATGCACACTTAGGAGACCAAAGGTTTTGTACACCTCGTGCTAGGGAAACTTGTATAAATACCCCAATTTTCAGTTAATAAAACAAGCACAAATTAATATACACGTCCAAACTTCGATTATACACCTAAAATACCTCGATTCTCAAACATACGAATTAAATACGTAATCGATACACGTATTTATTTCTAATTTATCCAATTTTTGTATTCACTAATTACGTTAGTAATTAATCACACGTAATTATTTGATGATCTAATTAGCAACCTAAAATAACCATTAATCCTAGTGATTAGAAATGATCATCAACAAATTGGCGCTAGAAGGAGGGTCGAACCTCCGATTAAGAGTAATCAAGAAAGAACTTCAAGTCTAATACTTGAAGATTTGAAGAAACCCTCAAATTTCCTCTGAAGAATCACGCAAGGGTGTTCTTGGTATTCTTCATCTAAAGATTTGAACATTTGAAGACTTATACCAATACCTTAACTAAAGATGCCTCAATCTCATGAGACCCAACATTCCCAGCATTTGACAAGAGATTCACATTCGAGGATGTCCCAAGCTGGTCGGCGAGCAGAAGTAGCTCGGCATGAGCAAGGAAATCGTCCAGCTGCTAATCAAACGATGCCACCTGAGCTAGAAGCATTTGCTCGCAACCTAATAATTTAGCTCGTATGATTGCAATGCTCCAGGCACTATAAAAGCAACAGACACAACCTGGCCCATCTCATATCCGAGCAAGGCATAGCCCAACGAAAGCTCGTGAGCATGAGAAAACCAGGGATGACCATCAAATGAGATCGATAGTGCCCAAGCTCATAAGATAAAAGGAAAAGAGAAACAACTCGTCGATGTAACCAGCCACAGAGAATCAACCCCTGGCCAAGCTGTGGGAGTTAGCCAGGGGATTACGCGCCATAGCGCGCTAAACAGATTAGGTCTCCCTGGTCGGGGAGCAAAGAAGATTCACCCAAGAGCTGAAGTAGCTCGCCCAGTGCACGTACCAGCTCGCCAGTCAGTCCACGAAAGACTGACCAAATCAGCTTTTGGTTGCCTAGGTCCTGATGGGGCACCAAACCCTAAAAAGCCAGTTCATGAAATCGCCCTTCCGAGTGAGGGACTGCGACGAACTGATGGTCATGCACCCGTGTTTGTCGAACAACCTCTGAGTCAAGGGGGGGTCACTGGAAGAACTGGTATCTATGAGAAGGGCAATAGAAAGCATGCATGGTCAGTTGGACCTGCAAAAAGGTTATGGGAACACTTCCCTACCATCCTCTCTGCTATCCTCGATGATTCTTAAAGCTCAAATCTAAAAGAAGATTCAGTTCCCAGCAAGTATACAATATGAAGGCACGGCGGACCCCCGGGTACATTTGATGAAATATTCATGATATAAATGGGGGCAAGTGATGCTACCCAATACCGAAATTTTCCATTGACCCTGGGGCATCATGTTCATAGAAGGTTTTTGGCCCTGTCGCCGGCTTCCATTCATTCATTCGCCAAGCTAGGCAAAGAATTTCTGTCTCATTTCTCCACGGCCGGGTCTTATCTATCCCAAAGACATCGGTTATCTGACTTGGAACAAGCTGATGATGAGTCAGATCGATCGTATATGGAAAAGTTCGACAAGGTCCTATTGGAAGGGGAGTCTGTCAGTGAGGACACCAAAATTGTGGCTGTCCTGGCAGTATTGAAGAAGGGCACTGAACTCTAGAAGGAGGTACATCTCAAGTGCCCTAAAACTTATACTGAATTCCACGACCGGGCAGGAGTCTTTGTCTCAATGCATGAAGCCTTGCTTAAGGATGTTGGGGACAAAGGCGATCAGAAAGATAATGCAAAGAAACCTGGTGGTGGGTATCGAGCTCCCAAGAATATGAAAGCATTCAATGAAGGGACTGAACTGAAGGATAAACTAAATCAAGTACTCACCATATCAATTAATGCAGTGTACAACAATATCCGGGAAAAGGAGTTACTTACCCCTCCGAGGAAGATTCGACAAGATACTAGCAAGTTAAAACCGAACAAGTATTGTGCCTACCACCAGAGTATGAGACATTTTACTAGTGAGTGTCGTGACTTGCTAAAGCAGTTGTAGCAATTCTATGAGGAGGGTAAGTTATCTAAATTTATTAAAAGACAACCCGACAAGAGAGGTAAAAAAGACGATTCTGAGGAGGAAGATATGAAGCAAGCCTCCCGAAGGAATCGTGCTGAGCGACCAGCTCCAGCACCAGCACCAGCAGGAGGACCGGTTCCCGAAATTCAAATGATGGAGCATGCTGGACATGTGGGTCGAGGTGGCAAAATGAGCCCAGCCCGATGGGCCGACCCGGTTGGCCCGCCTTTCAGGATAGGCTGGGCCTAGAAAATAGTGGCCCGAAAAGAACCGGGCCGATTTGGCTCGGCCCGGTAGGCCCGGCGGATGGACCGGGCTTGGCCCGGCCCGGAACTTTTGATTAGCTTTTTTTTTTTGTTTTTTTTTTATTTATATATCAAGTGTAATTTGGTCTAATATGTCAAGTGTACCTATTAACATGAAAATAATTTCATGTGATGTTTAAAAGTGTTTGTTGAGTTAATATTACTATTTTCTTGTTGCAATAGCCTTTTCAAGAGATTAATATAAGTTATTTATTGGAAATGGGTAGTCAAATCGTATCCTAAACTAATATTAATGGTCATTATAATTTATATCTTGACCACAAAAATAGGACTATAGAATTTGTTTAAAAATAAAATTATTTTATTGAATATAAATGATTTATTTGATAAATTTAATTTTTTTTAAAAGACGGGCCATTTTGGCCCGGTGGCCCGCCAGGGCCAGGCTGGGCCTTTAAAAAAGAGGCCCGGTTGCAACTGGGCCGAGCCCGGCCCGGCCCGTAAAATGAAGGTGGCCCGGCGGCCCAGTGTCAGGTCGGCCCGCCCCGTTTGCCACCCCTACCTGTGGGTGGTTGCTTTGATGGGCAACCCCCAATATCAAACCGAAAAAGGAAGGTTGAGCTACGTGCAGTAGCTCAGGTGCAAGAAATGGGGGTCAACCCATCAATTCTACACACAGCAGAGTTAACCTTCACAGAAAAAGACTTGGATGGAATCTTGATACCCCATAATGATTCTCTCGTAATCTGTGCCAAGATAATGGGGACAAAAGTGTATCGTTTGCTTGTGGATACCAGGGCCTATATGAACATCATCTTCAAAAAGACGTTGGACCAGCTAGGAGACTATGCCAGTTATATTGTAGATTCCAATCATCGAATTTTAGGCTTCAGAAATACTGTAAAAATCCCGTTAGGGATAATTAGGTTGTCCGTGCAACTTGTATCGACCAAAGATCCCGAAAAGAATATAATTAGAATGGTGGATTTCCTGGTCGTAGATCAAGAATCCACCTATAACGGGTTCCTTGGCCGACCATTTCTAAATGAATTTAAAGCTGCAGTTTCAACCTATTACTATTGTGTCAAGTTCCCAACTGCAAGCGGAGCTGGTACGTTGAAGGGAGATCAAAGGAAAGCTCGAGAATGCCTCATTCAACTGCGTCCAAATGAAAAATAGGTGTCGGTGATGGAAGTCTCCACCAGCCACCATGACAATGAGCCATCGTTCCTCAATGATATTTTGGGATCTCATGACAACCAAGTGGAAGCTGACGAGCAGACCTTGCCCCTGTGCGAACAAGAACAGCTCACGGGAGAACAACTCTGCTCGACAGCAGAATCACCACTAACATCAATGGCTATTGACGAACTACCAGTGAACATTAATCTGGAAAGATCAACCCTAGCGACCAACATTGTACCTAGCACAGCAGACGATTTTGATCCCCGCTTAGGCGTTGAACCCATGGACATCGAAGATGAATTAAATCCTGAAGGACCAATCATTGATCCGCGGTGGAAGGGACAAAAACGATGAGCAACTCCAGTTGAAGAATTGGAATCTCTCAAAGTTAATCCTAAGCATAACGATCTTGAACTCTACATTGGGTCCGAGCTCCCTAAGTCTTACAGGACTCGAATGATAGAGTTTTTGAAAGCTAATCTTGATGTTTTTACATGGTCACATGTAGATATGGTAGGGATCGACCTGAAGGATGCCTGTCACAGGCTAAACATTAATCCGGCTCAACAACCAGTCCATCAGAAACGACGAAAATACGGGCCGGATAAATATCAAGCTCTTAATGAAGAAGTTAAGAAATTATTGGACAACGACTTGGTCAGACAAGCATTATGTCCTCAATGGGTAGAAAACCCAGTACTAGTGCAGAACCCGAATGGAACCTGGAGGCTATGCATAGATTTTACAGATTTGAATACAGCATGCCCAAAGGATAACTTTCCACTTCAGCACATTGATCAACTGGTGGATAGCACAGCTGAGCATTAAATGTTTACATTTATGGATGCTTTCGCCGGTTGCCACCAAATCCCGATGCATCCAGGTGATCAGAAAGATACAGTTTTTTATACAAACAAAAACTTACTCTGCTGGAAAAGGATACCATTTAGGTTGATCAGTGCTGGGGAAACCTACCAGAGGCTTGTCAACAAAATATTTGACGAACACATTGGGGAGACGGTGGAGGTGTATATTGACGATATAGTCGTCAAAAGTACCTGAAAAGAAGACCACCTCCAGCATCTATCTCAAGTTTTTGACATTCTCTGAAAGTATAACATGAAATTAAACCTGAAGAAGAGCCGTTTTGAGGTACATTTGGGGAAATTTTTGGGCCACCTGGTCAGTAAACGCGGGATTGAAGCTACCCTGCTAAGGTTAAAGCGATCGTTGATATGGAGCCCCCTCGTTCTGTCAAAGAAGTACAAGGATTGACAGGATGTCTGGCTATTTTGAACAGATTCATATCGCGATCAGGAGACAAATGCCGTCCATTCTTTGAAGCCATCAAAAAGGGCAATTTTGTGTGGACAGGCAGCTGCCAGAAAGCTTTTGAACCATTGAAAGATTACCTGGGAGATGTAAAATTTCTATCAAAACCAATCTCAGGGGAAAAACTTTATTTGTATCTGGCAGCTTCTGAGGTGGCAATAAGTTCGGTTCTGGTTCGAACAGAAGGCAAATTCCATTTTCCCATCTACTATTTCATCCAAGCTTTACATGAAGCCGTGGTGAAATACGCACCAACAGAAAAACTGGTGTATGCCCTAGTTATGAGTGTTAGAAAGTTAAGACCATACTTTTTTATCATTAGGTCGAAGTACTAACAACTTTCCCACTCAGACAAATATTGCACCGACCTGACACGGCTGGCCGCCTGTTAAAATGGTCCATAGAAATTAGCCAATTTGGAGTAACCTATGCACCTCAAATAACGATTAAGGGTCGGACATTAGCCGACTTTATAGTCGAGTTAACCTTTCCCCAAAGCTCGACGAGAGGGCTAGATCGTCCTTGGCATCTTTATGTGGACAGTTCGTCAACAAACGTGGCCTCGGGGGCAAGGGTGGTCCTTATTAGTCTCGACTGGTAAGTTATCATCTCGGTGGATAGATTCGAGTTCATGGCCACCAATAATGAAGCCGAATATAAAGAACTCATTGCAGGTCTCAACTTATCATTAGCTGTTGGAGCCAGGCGGCTCAAAATTTTTGGAGATTCTCAACTTATTGTAAATCAAGTACGATGTGAATACAAAGCCAAAGACGAACACATGATTGAATATCAACAAATTATGGCTCACTTGATATCAATGTTAGATCAAGTGTATATCCAGCAAGTACCTCGAACAAGCAACATGCAAGCTGATGCCCTGGCAAGGTTAGCAACAAGTGATGGGCCAGCAGATCTGACAGACATCGTCATAGCTAGAAAAACTCAACCTTCGATAATTAATTATGAAGTAAATCAAGTTGTCGAGCTGAAAGATAATGATGATTGGCGAACTTCTATAACCAAATACTTGAAAGACGGTGAACTGCCAAGCTACTCTTTTGAAGCTGCAAGAATAATGAAACATGCAGCCAAATATACCCTGGTAGACGAGCAGCTTTACAAAAGAGGCTTTTCAGTCCCGCTACTCAAGTGTTTGTCTAGGGGAGAGGGGAGGATTACTTTGGAAGATATACATTTGGAAACCTGTGAAAATCATGCTGGGGGGCAAGCTTTAGCATACAAAACAGTAAGGCAAAGATATTATTGGCCGACCTTACGAAAAGATGCAATACAAATAGCCAGAGTTTGTCACCGATGTTAGATCTTTGCTCCAAGCATCCACGCACCCGCTCAAGAGTTCATTTCGATTTTCAGTCCTTGGCCATTTGCACGATGGGGAATAGATATTATTTGGCCTTTCCCGCTAGAGAAAGGAAATATACGATTCGCCATCGTGGCCGTGGACTATTACACTAAGTGGGCAGAAGTAGAAGCCACAGTTAAAGTCACTCAGGAGAAAATGATCGATTTTATTTGGAAAAATATTATCTGTCGGTTCGGAATTCCTCAAACACTCGTAATAGACAATGGCCCTCAGTTTGACGGGAAGGAGCTCCGGGACTTCTGCACTAAGTGGGGGATTAGAAAATATTATTCGACCCCCTATCATCCACAGTTGAATGGTCATGTAGAGGCTGTTAATAAGATAATCAAACACATTCTCAAGATACGGCTAACAGAAAGTAAGGGCAAGTGGTCTTTGGAATTACCAGATGTGTTGTGGGCATACAGAGTTTCTCCCAGGTCTAGCACCAGAGAAACACCCTTTGCATTAGCATTTGGAACCGAAGCAGTCATCCCAGTTGAGTTATAGACCAAAACACTAAGAACAGCCAACTTTGAAGAAATGACGAATAGTTCTGCCCTATCAGTCAAGCTAGATTTGCTCGAAGAAAAAAGAATTACTGCTGAATTAAAAAATGCAACATATAAGCAGAGAGCAAAGCGGTACTATAACTCTCAAGTCAAAGTAAGAGAATTTGAAGTCGGTGACCTCGTTTTGAGAAAGAAGCTCACCCCACCTCCAGGCATATTTGACCCGACTTGGGATGACCCATACTGGGTAACAGACAGGTTACCCAATGGTGCATACGACATTGAAGATCTAGATGGCAACTCGGCCCAATATTCCTGGAATGCAGCCAACTTGAAAAAATATTTTCAATAGGCGAGCTACTTTGGTTATGGGAAGTGGGAATGGTGCTCCTTCATTGGGCGAGCTAATATGTCACATGGGCGAGCTAAGGCTGTATATGCGCAAGTAGGATCCAAAAACTTGCCTAATTTTTTAAAATTTTACCAAGTATTGGTGGTCGAGCAGGTTTGATTGGTCGGGCTACTTATGATCAATCACTTGTTTTATTTTGTATGAAGTCTAAAGTTAGCTTGACAAAGTGTATAGTAGTCGAGCTATTTTGATTTGGCTTAAAAATTATGTATTTTGGTAGGATAATGATTGTTCGACAGAGTATAGAAGTCGAACTACACTAGCTTGTTTTAAAGAAATTTGTAAATTAGGTCGCCATTTATACTTGTAATTTATAAGCAAGTTCAATCACAAGTTGTTCGTTCAAAGGAGATTCGAGCTCGAGACACAAATTTGTTATACAATCAAGTCCTTGAAAGGCTGTTCATTTTTAAGTGAACATAGCCTAAGGCCAAAGCCCTTAATCCAATTTTTAAAGGCAAAGTTCTTAAAGAACAAAGCCCAACTACATTAAGATTGTTAAGCATAAATACAAATGCAAAGACAATTAATGTAAGGAAAATAAATCGAGCAAAAAAAGATATTTCATTGATAATAAGGTTGTTCGCCCAAAAATAATTACATACTCCTTCTAGGAGTGGACAATTACAAAAAGAAATAAAAGTAAAGACCTATCTAGTCCTACTTCCTAATAGGCCTGCTCGGCAGGAGGAGGAAGGTTGTCGTCCTTGGGATCTTCTAAGGGCGCCCCAGACAAAGATGGATCGATGGGAATAACCTTAGTTAACTTGGCGATCAGACCTTCAGCATCTGCTCGCTCTTTCCGAGCTTTCTCACTCTGCTCGACCACCTCAGTCTTCTCGTCTTCAGCGACCTCCTCTTCCTCGTCCTCTGGAGGACTTGTAATTATAACCCGGGGGTCAATAAGGTCAATTTTGACCCCGTAATCTAGGAGATCGCCAATCTGCAGAGTTATTCTAGGCGCATGAGGATTGGGCTCGACAAAGTTTGTGAACTCTTTGCCGATCTCCTCAACAATGTGGGACCTTGAACTCATTCACGAACCGGATACATTCAGCATAGGCCGTTACGAACCCAATGATCGAGCTTGCCTCCATTTTTGGAATCAGCTCTTCTTGAGTGATGGAGTTCGTGAGCTGATTCTTGAGGTCTGCAATTTTGGCCATAACCTCTATAGCAAAAAAAATTTCGACCTCTTTCTACTTCTGTATCCGAGCGAGCTCGGCACGTAGCTGCTCGTTCTCGGTCATTTTAACCTTGAGCTCCTCTGAGACCTTAACATGTAGATTGAGGGCGCGCTGCTCGCTCATTTGATGGGCCTTCACCTTGTCCTCGAGGTTGGCCACCATCTTCTTGGCCTCCGCCTTGGCCTCATCTCTTTCCTTTGCAATACGGATAACGGTGACCGCATGCTGACGAGCATCCCTCTCCAGGTCTTCAACCTGGTCGACCAACTTTTGTATGGCGACCAGGGCATTGCCCGCCTCAATGATGCACAGATGTCTGTTGTCGCGAGGCGCCTGAGTTTTGACAATTTTGTGCAAGTTCTTGCTCCAAGAGCGAGCAACGGACTCAGAGACGCGTAAGACAAAAGAGTCCGGAATTTTCCTAAAGTTGGCAGGCACCTTCAAGCAGGCACACTGGTGCACCTTGTTTGATTGCCTAGGATACTGCTCGGGCTCATAGTTGTAACAAATACAAGTGAGGGTGTTAAAAAAAAAAGGAAGAAGTTTATGGCGAAGAAAAACTTACGCGTCATGGCGACCTTTGTCCCATCCCAAGTAGGTCGAATCGTGAGGATGATCCCCATGCCCTTCAGGAGCAACGGTAACATCGTGATGCTCAGATTGTTGCTCCGTAGAAGGAGCTCACCCACCTTCGGACTCAATCGGGCGAGGAGTGACGACCACACCCCCTTGGGCGACATTGGCCTTCTTGGCCGCCTTTTCCGCGTTGGAGACGGGAGTGCCATCTCCACGAAGAAGCCTCTTCGTCTTTAGAGTAGTAACCGCCGGCGAACTACTTGTGGGGACGGGCTGTTTAGCAGAGCTGGGTCCGTTCGCCTGCCTAAAATCATCTTTGCCCGCCTTCGCTGCTAGGACGATCATCTCGGTAATTGGGTCCCCCTTCTTCCTTCCACGTTTGGTCGGCATATCCCACACGTATTGGTTAAGTATGTAGAAGGAAGGGTGAACAACAACGGCGACGAGCTGCAAAAGAAGCGAATAACAGAAAGTTAGAAGGTATAAAAGGCAAAAGTGCGAGCAAAATTGTTCGATAAGATAATAAACCTTACCCTCGGGGACTTGGGCTTGAGCCTCGAGATATTGGGGATAGATAGTAAAGTAAGTTACCCTGCGAGTTGCCTCCGAGCAGAGATGGTTGACACTGCGATCAGCTCGGCACCGAAGGGCGATCAGACTAACTACGAACAAGAACTGATCGTCGACATTGTCCTTGGCACTTCGCCACTTGAGATTCTTGGGACCTGAAACACAAAAAGAAAAAATTAAAATTAGTCTTATCACTTCAAAAACTTAGAAGAGATAAGACTCACGAATAAGATCCCCAAACTCCGCAGGAGTGTTTATACGCTCAAGACCACCATAAGGGCGAGCAGAATCACGCCAGTCTCCACCAATCCAAAACCAGTCGTGTTTCCAGTCTCGTACCTTCCCAGGAATGTCCACCACCAGCCTCAAGTTTGGTCGCGCCTTGAGGTAGTACCAGCCCGCCTCATCTCCAGTACAGGCGATGGGTGTTATGAGGTAGTTAATCTCTTCGGCGGACAGCTTGTTTGGATAACCCTCAAGGGCGCACATCACCATGAGAGACATAAGATTCATCCACCCAACGGGAGTTAGTTGGGTGATGGCCAGATTTGTTTGCTCAAGAAAGCTGCCGATCAGGGGATGCAATGGCAGAGTGACCCCGACATTGAGAGTGGCCAGATTGATCACCGTGAGCTCACGGGGTGGGCGATCAGCTCTATCATCAGTTAGAGGGGCGTACATGTGCACATCAAAAGGGATCTTATAATCCCTCCTGATCTTTGGCAACTCCTTCTCAGTAATGGCAGATACTATGCAGCTCGTCGCGTACTCAGTGGCCTTAAGCCTTCGCTTCCCGTGAGCTGGAATGGTAAATCGGCTGGAATACTCTCTCTCGTACTCATCCTAGTCCACTTGGCGAGCTGCGGCGATCGGGATTTGGTGCTCGATTGGATCCGGTATAGGGAAGTGGATACTCTATAAATATGCCCAAGTCAGTTCGTCTGGAAGGACGTGCTGTTGTACCTCAATCTCTTCCTCTTCGTGGAGATCAGAACTGGTCACCTCTTCAACCTGGCGAGCAGGATTTGCTCGAACTACTCTTTCCCCAGACAGGCAAGCTCGCGAATTCACAGAGCGAACAACGGAGGCCGCGTTGGGATCCGATTTCAAATTCACTACTGGAACTGAAGTCTCTCCGATTGAGCCGTTTTCCGGGGTTGCGAGGTGGGTAGGATCCCGTTTCCGAGTGCGGGGACATTTGAATCGAAGTTTTATAGGGGGAATGGTGATTAGAAAAGCTTCAGAGACGTTAATGGTAGATTCCGCAAGGAGGATGAAAAGGCGGCAGCGATTTGAAGATCTAGACGGTGGAGTTTGGGTTTTTGGGCATTTTTAACCCAATAAGTATGAAATTAAACAATGAAAGAAAAAAAATGAAGAGATTATTACCTTAAATACTCAAAATCAGAAGAACAGTCGTCAGAAATTGTGGAAAACTGCCGGAGATATTTTGAAAGGGAAGAATCGGAAATTTTGATGCTAAGAATGTTTGAGAAAGAAATGAAATTTTGCAAAAAATTTCCTTTTATAGTGTGAAGGAAAATGGGGTCCTTGGCGAACAAAATCAAAAGTGCAAGGACTAAATTGCAAATTGGGGGTGCGTGCAGCCCCTCTCTGAAACTTTTGGAGGCGCGTCACCTCAATCCCGGTGCGCGTGGGCGGCGGCAATCATGCCGCCCACGTCACACCTCGATCTCGACCCAGTGCCTAGGGATTCCAACCGTCGCCCATCCAAGTCAGCTCGTCCATGATAGTCCGCCCATCTGAGGTAGTTCGCCCCTAATAAAATCAGCTCGCCAATATAACCCCGGATAATTGCCAGCCCATGAGTAGTTCGCCTCACCACATCACAACATAATGACTGGCAAGGGGGCAATTGTTGATAGGCGAACATAAATGTCATCTGGGCAAACAGGATTAGAAGAAATTACCTCACCTAAAAACAGGATTATGCAAAGCCCAGCTGGGATAGCTGGGCGAACTATCCCAGTCCGACAAAGCTACACTATCCAAGCGAGCAACTTCAAGGCCGATGTCATACGAACCCAAACAAGGCCCAGGCGAGCAGTTCCATCCAACGGGCGAACAGATTCAACTAAGGTATCAAGAAATCAAGTCAATACGAGAGATGGCCAACAAAATAAAGCTAATGACTCCTCAAGGATAAGTCCACAAGGACGAACAACTCTCAAATACGAGCAAATCCAGCATTAGAGGATAAAAATTAGTTTAGATAAGGTAAAATGGTCAATATTCCAAGTGTCATGCATGCACACTTGGGAGACCAAATGTTTTGTACACCTCCTGCTAGGGAGACTTGTATAAATACCCCAATTTTCAGTTAATAAAACAAGCACAAATTATTATATACACGTCCAATCCTCGATTATACACCTAAAGCACCTCGATTCTCAAATATACGAATTAAATATGTAATTGATACACATGTTTATGTTAATCACGATTTTGGATTCACAAGAAAACTTGTTTCCGGGAATCGGAATCAGATGCAATAAGAACAGAATTGAAAATCACACAAGAACACCAGAATTTTACGTGGTTCGGAGATGAATACTCCTACGTCCACGGGATCCGAGAGGATAGACTTTTCACTAAGCAAGAAATGGAAGTTACAAGTTACAGAGCACTCAATCTCACAGTGTTTTCTCTCAAAGATGATCTCACTCTAAATTGTCAATCATTTCTCTCAGTTGAGAAACCCCCCTTTTATAATTACAGAGATTGAGATGAATCTAGACTTGATTCAGTTGTAACAAACTCATAAGTGAAGCAGTTATCCAGCTGGTTAACAAACTCTAATAACCGCTTCAGTTGATTCCGTTAGAACCGCCTTCGTGTTAGCTTCAACTTGGTATTTCGCGTCTTTGTACTTTATATCAGATGACTTGACCTCATCTGACTTGGTCACTTAACATCAGATGACTTCCGGTCTAGACCTCCACTGATAGGACTCCACTGTTTAAACCTCATCTGATGAACCTCATCTGATATAACTCTGCTGATACCCCAAATAGACTAACTTCCACGGCTAACACTTCATCAACGTAGCTCCTTATTGAATTAAGCTCAGTAGACTTCATACTTCACATATGACACTTCACAATTCTCCACCTCAGATGAGAAGTATCAATCCTCTCCTCCTCTCCTCCATGCTCCAGCTTGGGCCTAAGGAACATCCCATACACTCATCTTTACCAATTCAACACAAAACTTGAATTTAGTACCTGGTAAAGACTTTGTACACATATCTGCAGCATTGTCATCTGTAGATATTTTCTGGATGAGAACCACTCCTTTATCAATGATTTCCCTCACAAAATGCAACCTTACATCAATGTGCTTTGATCTCTCATGGAACACTTGATGTTTAACCAGATGTACTGCACTCTGATTATCACAATGAACGACCACAGCCCTTTGGTTTATGCCAAAATCCTTGATTATGCCTTTCAACCACAAAGCCTCCTTAACAGCCTCTGACACTGCAACAAACTCTGCTTCTGTAGTAGATAAAGCAACTCCAGTCTGCAGAACAGATCTCCAGCTCACAGCAGTATTGTAAAGTGTAAAGATATACCCCGTTAAAGATCTTCTGGTATCCAGATTAGCAGCAAAATCAGAATCTACAAAACCTTCCAGTTGACTCTTCTGGTCAGTCATCCTCTCAAACATCAATCCCAGATCAGATGACCCTTTAAGGTATCTGAAGATCCATTTCAAAGCTTCCCAATGTAATCTTCCAGGATTAGCCATGTATCTGCTCACCATACTCAATGAATAAGCTAAGTCTGGTCTGCTGCAGACCAGAGCATACATCAGGCTTCCAACCCCACTTGCATAAGGTACTTTCATCATAGTCTTCTTCTCTTCATCAGACTTTGGTTCCATTTCCTTAGATAATTTGAACTGTTGTCCCAGAGGAGTTGACACAACTCTACTCTCATGCATGTTAAACCTCTTCAGGACCTTCTCAATGTAACTCTTCTGGGATAAGAATAGTCTTCCAGCTTTTCTGTCCCTAAGAATATCCATTCCAAGAATCCTTTTAGCATTTCCCAAGTCCTTCATATCAAATCTAGCACTTAGCTTCCTTTTGATACTCTGAATCTTCAGAAGACTTTTACTGGCAATAAGCATGTCATCCACATAAATCAGAAGATAAGCTATCACATCATTACCTTGCCTTTCCAGGTATACACAAGTGTCATACTTGCTTCTTACAAAACCAATGGATAGCATAACTTCATTGAACTTCTTGTGCCATTGTCTTGGACTTTGCTTGAGGCCATACAAGGATTTCTTGAGCAAGCACACCTTTCCTTCACTCCCTGGTTCAACAAACCCTTCTGGTTGGTGCATGTACAGATCCTCAATAAGATCACCATGCAGAAAAGCTGTCTTTACATCTAGTTGTTGTAGCTCCAGATCCTCTTGGACAACTCTACTGAGAAGTAGCCTGATTGAACAATGCTTAACAACAGGTGAGAAAACCTCATTGTAATCAATTCCTTCCCTCTGAGTGAATCCTCTGGCAACTAGCCTGACTTTAAACCTCACCTGATCTTTCAAACCAGATTCAAGCTTCCTTTTAAACAGCCATTTACAACTGATTAGCTTTTGCCTAGGTGGCTTATCAACAAGAATCCAAGTTTGATTCTTCTTAAGAGACTCCATCTCTTCTGTCATGGCTGTAATCCATGACTCCCTATCATCACACTCAAGGGCTTCCTTGTAGTTCTTAGGTTCTTGGTACTCTATGGCTTCTGCTGTAACAAGTGCATAAGAGACCAGATCCACTCGGCCAAACCTTGCTGGAGGATGTATTTGTCTTCTGGATCTGTCTCTTGTCAGACTATAATTTCTCAAGTCTGCTTCTGGCACTCCTTCTTCCTCATCTACTGGTGCACTATCCTCATCTGATGACTCATTCTCCCCTGGTGCTTGCTCTGGTTCAGAACCAGATGAGCTATCATGCTTGTCATGATCAGGCTCCACCTCTACTTGAGTAATTGGCTCAGAAATAACACCATCCATCTCTTCAGCTGATGGCCCTCCATCACCTCCACCAGACTTGTATCCCATCTGTGATTCATTGAACACTACATCTCTACTGGTAATACACTTCTGGTTCCCAGGCTCTAGACACCACAGCTTGTACCCCTTAACACCCTTTGGATACCCAATGAAAATACATTTTAAAGCTCTAGGTTCAAGTTTGTCTTGCCTCACATGAACATAAGCCAGGCACCCAAAAACTTTCAGCTTAGAGTAACAGAGATCTTCCCATACCAGACCTCATCTGGGGTTTTAAAATCAATAGCAGATGATGGCACTTTATTAATGAGATACACAGATGTGTTAACAGCTTCCCCCCAAAAACTCTTAGGTAAATGAGCATCAGATAACATACACCTAACCCTTTCCAGAATAGTTCTATTCATCCTCTCTGCTAGACCATTCTGTTGGGGGTTTGAAGGAACAGTTTTATGCCTAGTAATACCCTTCTCCCTACAAAATTGTTGAAACTCCTTTGATAGGAATTCAAGCCCATTATCAGTCCTTAAGTGTTTGATAGTCCTGCCCCTCTTATTCTCAAGTTCAATTAACCATTCTTTGAACTTAGAGAAGGCATCACTCTTCTGTTTAAGAATGTAAACCCAAACTTTTCTGGAATAATCATCAATAAGGGTAAGGAAATACCTGCCTCCACCATGAGTGGATACCCTTGCTGGGCCCCATACATCAGAATGTATATAATCCATAACCTCCTTGGTGGTATGCTTCCCTTTCTGGTATGCTTGCTTCTTTGATTTCCCAAGAACACACCTCTCACAGAATTCCAGCTTACATATCCTCTTCCCTGGGATTGCTCCCTTCTTGGATAACTCCACCAGACCCTTCTCACCAACATGTGCCAACCTCTTGTGCCACAAATTTACCTCAGAAGACCCCATGGTAACATCAGCTGATCCTGTTACAGTTCTTCCAATCAAAGTATACAAACCATTCTTGATCATCCCTTTCATAACAATTCTTCCAGATTTGGTTATTGACAGAGTTCCTTTTTCTGTCTTGAATTCAAAACCCTTAGAATTCAAAGTACCAAGAGAAACAAGATTTCTCTTCAACTCAGGAACAAACCTGACATCAGATAAGATCCTATCAACCCCATCAAACATCTTGATCTTGGTAGAACCAGATCCTTGCACTCTACAGCTCTCATCATTACCCAAAAGAACAAGACCTCCATCAATTTTCTCAAGATCCAGGAACCAGTCTTCATGTGGACACATATGAAAAGTACACCCAGAGTCCAGGACCCACTCTTGACTTAGTCTCTCATGACTAACCATCAAGACCTCTGCACTATCATATCCTTCAACCTCCACAACAGCTGCATCTCCATCTTGATCACCTTGATTGTCTTTCTTCTTTCTTTCAGGGCAATTCTTTCTCAGATGTCCTTCCTTATGGCAAGTGAAACACTTCCTCTTCTCAACAAAATCAGACTTCTTCCCACCCTTATTCCCTTTTCCACCATCCTTCTTCTTGGACTGAAACCCCTTCTTCTTCTTGGATTGAACATTCAATCCTTCAGCAGGCTTCTTCCCATCAGCTTGGATCTGTAGAAACTTGGTTTTCAGGGCAGTTTGAACATCATCAAACATCACCTGATCTTGCCTACCAAACAACAAGGCATCTTTAAAATTTTCCAGAGACTTAGGTAGGGCATTCAACAACATCAATGACTTATCTTCATCATCAATTGTAACATCCAAACTCTCCAGATCATCCACCAATCTGTTGAACTCGTCCAACTGATCACCAAGATTCTTATCTTCACTCATCTTGAAGACTTGAAGCTTCTGTTTCATGTATAACTTGTTCGTAACAGACTTGGTCTAGTATAACTGCTCCAGCTTATTCCAGATCCCAAGAGCGGTTTCCTCCTTCGATACTTCCCTCAATGGCTTGTCCCCAAGACACAAGATAAGGGCACTGTGTGCCTTCCTCTTGTTCTACTCCACCTTCGCCGGATTAGATCCAGAAGCCACCTGAGCCGGTGGCAACAAGGCTTCGTACAACCCATTGTGTACCAGGAGTGCCTTCATCTTGATCTTCCATAAGCTGAAATCGTTCTTCCCCGTGAACTTCTCAATGTCGAACTTAGTTGCAGCCATGATTGCTTCCCACAGACGGCGCCACTTGTTAATCACGATTTTGGATTCACAAGAAAACTTGTTTCCGGGAATCGGAATCAGATGCAATAAGAACAGAATTGAAAATCACACAAGAACACCAGAATTTTACGTGGTTCGGAGATGAATACTCCTACGTCCACGGGATCCGAGAGGATAGACTTTTCACTAAGCAAGAAATGGAAGTTACAAGTTACAGAGCACTCAATCTCACAGTGTTTTCTCTCAAAGATGATCTCACTCTAAATTGTCAATCATTTCTCTCAGTTGAGAAACCCCCCTTTTATAATTACAGAGATTGAGATGAATCTAGACTTGATTCAGTTGTAACAAACTCATAAGTGAAGCAGTTATCCAGCTGGTTAACAAACTCCAATAACCGCTTCAGTTGATTCAGTTAGAACCGCCTTCGTGTTAGCTTCAACTTGGTGTTTCGCGTCTTTGTACTTTATATCAGATGACTTGACCTCAGCTGACTTGGTCACTTAACATCAGATGACTTCCGGTCTAGACCTCCACTGATAGGACTCCACTGTTTAAACCTCATCTGATGAACCTCATCTGATATAACTCTGCTGATACCCCAAATAGACTAACTTCCACGGCTAACACTTCATCAACGTAGCTCCTTATTGAATTAAGCTCAGTAGACTTCATACTTCACATATGACACTTCACAGTTTATTTCTAATCTATCCAATTTTCGTATTCGCTAATTACGTTAGTGATCAATCACATGTAATTATTTGATGATCTAATTAGCAACCCAAAATAGCCATTAATCCTAGTGATTAGAAAGGATCATCAACAAATGTCATACATATTTATATGTCTAAAAATACCTTCAACAGTGCACTCAAAATCATCATCTTCACTATCCGCATCACGAACACTCTTATCTTTTATTGCCCTCACCAAATCTACACATAAAAAATATCAAATGTTACTATACTTAAAAATTGCAACAACCTACAACCCATCCAATTACCATTTAAAGCCCACCAAACTTAATACAAAAATTTGTTCATAATTATACCTTCCTGAGTGCAGTCCACATCCGAATCATTTTCCGATATGTCTACATAAATCACTCGCTTATTACGCCTTGGCAGAGTTCCTTCTATATTAGTTTCGCTACGCCTCCTCCGTTTCATCTCTAGGCTTGAAGCTTCTATATAAAATGACCACCATGAATATGATATAGAAAGTTCAAATTCTAAAATAATAATATAAACCAGGACATTTAACATACCGGACTCAACCAACTTTTTACGTAATCGTCCCCTCCTAACAACACATTCCCTATCGGATTCTAATACAAATGAAAATTAATCAAATTGGGCAACGAATTATATAAATGCATTTTGAAACATAATAAACAAAGTCTGCAAAATACCTGTGTCATAACATGTGCCTCTTTCATCCAGCTTTTTCCTACTACTCCTCAACCTTTTCGAACCTCTTTCATCCTCCTCTGCGCAAAAAAAAGAAAGTGTATTTGTTAAAACAGGGCTATTAGACTCTACATTAACAATTGATAAAAAAAATAAGCGTATTTGAAGATTTAACCGAAATTACCTATGTCAACAATTTTTTTCCTTTCAATCCTTCTCCTAACAACAACAGGGCTATCAGACTCTACATCCACAAACAATTCAGAACAACAAATAAGATGTTAATACGTATCTCGACAGTAAATTTCACACAAATAAATACTGTAAAAGCATGATTTTATGCAAACAATTGTTACCCTCTTCAGATGTATATACATATCTAATAACCTTCTTCCCTGTGGTACAAACACATTCACATTAGGGTGTCAAAATGAAGATAATAATCGTTTAATGATTCAATAATGCAAACTAACCTTTATTTTTTCGGCATGTTTAAACCGATCTCTTGAGCTTCTAGACCCTAAAATCATTAGTATAATAACGCCATTTCAATTAATACTTATTCTCAAACATACAATTGTTTGTAAGGTACTTTTTTACCTCTTACTACCACTCTTTCATCTCTATCCAAACTCTTTCTCCTACTCCTTGTAACAGTCGAACCATCTTCATATTTGCTATCATAATCATCATCTGCTTCCTCTAATTTTCGTCTCTTCTAAACCATTTTTCCTAACACAAGAAGCACAAAATACAATTTCAGCAACAATTCAACCCTCTCTGCAAATTAACCAAAAACAAACCCAAAATACTGTTCAACGAAATCAAGCATCTTGGATTTCATCTTAATAACACTACTAATTTATCATACCAAAATACAACAGAATTCGACGACTCAGTTGCGCTGAAATGATGAAATTTGATATTTTTCGCCAGAGGAGGTTCTCCAAATTTGAATTCGTAGAAATGGCCGAAAATGTGGATGAATATGTTATTTGAATTCGTTCGAAATTAAAATAAAATAAAATAAACAGATGGAAGGTACAATCCTGAGAAGACGGATGCTGTCAAATCGGCATAAAGGGGGAAATGAAGTTTTTAGCTAATGGGCCCCACAAATTGGGGTTCCATGCAATATAGAGAAAATGGTGTGGCCTAATGCAATTAGGCTCTATGAATTGTGCCTCTATGTTACTAACTCTAGTTATTATTGTATTAACAAATAAGAATTCTTAAAAATTATTGTAGCTTTTTAAAAAACAATCGTACGATTTGTCACAACTATTACATCAGCTCATAATATTCTTTTTTCTTGTCACATCTACAAAATTTAATTAATGTATCTACCAATTATAAATTTATATAAATGCTCCAAGATATTCCTATAGAATTATTGTTTATCTGTCATTGTACGTAGACTTTCATAATTAATATGATGAATAGTTACTTCACATAGTACTTCATCAATGAATCAATAATTCATTGCTGGAACTCATTTTTAATTTTGCATGTTAATATCCTCGATCTCTCTATGTATAAACTTCTCATTTATCCATTTTAAACACTCAAAACTTCTAATTTTCTTAAATAAAAAATTGCGACACCTATAAACAATTTTTCCAATTTAAAAAAGTAAAGTCTAGGCATTAATGTTAAGCCTAGACATTTAACCTGTTTAACCTGTTATAATAATTTTTAAGCCTAGACATTTTTAAGCCTAGACACCTATAAACAATTTTTCCAATTTTGGGTCATTTTTTATAGTCTTTGTTTAACCTGTTATAATAATAGGTCAGACTTGTGAATTATTTAAAAACTTATTTAAATTTAAATTTACAATATTTATTATTCAATTTTATTTAATGTTTTTAACAAGTGGGATTTGCAAGACGGATTCGAGAATTAGTTGGTTGTTTTGCCAAGTGGCAATCGAATACTACATTATGGTATTTTTTTTTTTTTTTTGAAGAATTGTGCATCGTATGTGTTCTCTTTTTTTTATTAATAATAATAATAAAAAAAAAAAAAGTAATAAGTTCTAAGAGAGGATAATATTTCCTATTTGTTAACTAGGTAGTTTAGCCAGCCACCTGGCCATTGGGTTCCTCACTTTAGTGAGTGATCTGAGTTCAATTTACTTTGGGAACGAAATGAGGGAGGTATAAGCTGGCTTGGAGAATTGAGGGAGGTATAAGGTGACTTGGTCGATTCCCTTTGGTAACGAATTGAGGGAGGTATAAGGTGGCTTGGAGAATTATTTTGGGACTTGGTGTACTAACTCTAACAACTACTCTCTCCGATTCATTTTAGATTGTCCGTATTACCATAAAAGAAAGATTTGTTTTTTTCCACTTTCTCAATCTCTTTCCCAAAATAGCAAAAAAAAAAAAAAAAACACACACATATCATTTTAACTTTACCCCTTAAAAAGTTGAAAGGACCATTTTACCCTTACTTTATATCCACAAAAATAATTTTATACCCAAAAATGCTAATAAACAAGTAAACAACTCCTTTATTAAAACCCGTGTCATTTCGAAAGTGGAAAACAAAATAATCGAAGGGAGTAACATTCACCGATCAACAAAAAAATTCCTATTTGTTGTTGGTCATACACTCCAAGTCTCCAAGTGTAACTCGATGGACGGAAACTTGATTAATTCTGACATACATGTTATTCAAGACATATTAATTTTACCTATACAGCATCTACTCCTTATGTGGGAACTGGGAAGTACCATATTATTTTCTTTATATGATTAAAATGGCCCAGCAATCCAGATGAATGTTACCATTAAAAGTAATTTTCACTAGACATATATATATATATATATATATGTGGGATTTTTGTTAATAAAACTATTAAGTCGTGTCAAATAATTTTCATCATTCCTTGGGACCAAGGATGAAAATATCCGGAAATTTTCACGATATATCCCCGATATATCCATTTTTCGTGTTCACCGATATCGATATTGAGGGTAACGACATTTTCATAGTATTCGTAAAAAAAAAATCAACATATATCAGTATAAAAAATCAATTTCGACTATATTTTTGTGCAAATTGAGCATAAAATCGGTAAAATATCGGTATATATCGAAAAATATCGGTAAATATCGAAAAATTATCGAGAAATATCGAAAAAGTATCGGGAAATATCGATAAAATATCCATAATTTTGTTAGATATCACAAATATAAAATATGGTCAAATTCTATTTTAAATTATATGTATTAAAAGTTTGTTATTAAATTATTATAATTTTTAAAATTTACCGATATCGATATTCGATATCGATATATCCATCGATATTTCTACAAATTTAAGGTCCCGATATATCCATCGATATTGATATTTTCAACCTTTCTTGGGACCCAACCTTAAAGGACCATACTATCTTAAATGTGGTGGTTCAAACTTCAAACCTCAACATTTTTTAAAGAAAACATATGTGGATTCTGGTGGAGATATGATATTATATATATAAGTAATCTATATGGTATTATTTAATTTAATTTTTTTATGTTTACTTTCAGGTATTTTTAATTTGTTTTCTTTCATTCATGTTTATCTTTAGATAGTACTTTTGATCATTCCCTCTGTGTGTGTTTATGTTATACGTACGTATATCATATATGTGTGTTATTAATTTTTAGGTAGGAGTCTTCTCTTAATATTTCTTTTACGCCATTTTTTTTTGTGAATCAACACAATTCAGTTTGTTATTAATCCAAAGTAATTTTAAAATTAACTGATTAATTTATATTTTTATGTGTTCTACGTTATTATACGCCCTCACTGCATCTGTTGGTAAATAGTGATCAGTTAATAATATCGATGATGGTTTCGAAACTTCGACCAATTTATGATACTATCGATTCATGACCACAATTATACACATATATGCCAATAAGTTAATTCGTTGTTATGTTATTATATTTTCATTGTCGATATAATGGACCGCCGATTATGGACCTCCACCTCCACTATATGGGGAGTATATATAGAGTGAAAATGATTTTATATATTAATTGGTTTTATTAAAAATTATTAGTTGTTTCCACTGAATAATCTTAGTTTATTTTCAGTTAAGAACTATTAATACTCTTCAGTGAAAACAACTATTATCATTCACTAAAAACAACTAATACTCTTTAGTAAAAATAACTTCAATAATTCATGTATAAACTATTTTCACTCTATATTTTGTCCTGGGGAGGGGACAACTATTTGACAAAAAAATTATTCTAACAATTTTTTAATTTTAATAATTATTCAGTAATTTATATGCGTATTTGCACATTTTTATTTGATTGTATATACTACTCCCTCCGTCCCAGGGGAATTTGCACCCCTGGGATGTCACACATATTAAGAAAAGTGTTAAAGTAGTGGCATATGGGTAAATATGTGTATATTTATGTGAGTGTGCACGCAAATCGATGTTTCCTTTTTAGGTAGTGTGCAAATTGGTTTGGGACATCCAAAAAAGGAAAGTGTGCAAATTCGTCTGGGACAGAGGGAGTATAATGTTTATATGAGATAAAAGGCATAAAAAGTACTCCATTCATCCCCCTTTTTAGATTACTGAAATGAAATAGTGCAATTTTTAATAAATTTTTTGTATTTTAGTATAAAATGCGGTAAAATTGAGGATATATTAATCATTTCTATTTTATTTAGAGGAATTAAATTTATTATTTCATAATATATTGCAACATGAAGTGATATTAAGTATAAATAAAGTATGTTTGTAAATTGTAAGTTGTTAGTTTTAAGGGTAATGCATTTTTTTTAGCTTAGAACAATTTAAAAAAGAACAGAAGAGTAATACTTTGTATTCTATACATCCAATGCTTTTTCACCAAAGAAGTTGCATTATAAACTTTGAGAATAACAAACCGTGTTCAAGTCGCAATATATATCTATTCTGTCTTAGACAAATTCAAACAATCTTTTTTTTTAATTATGTTGGTTATATTTTCGCAAGACAAAATCATATGATCACCATATTAATTAATTAAAGATTAAAAATTAAATTAAAGATTAAACTTGACAAAAAAATTATATGACCTTCTCATAAAACTATGAGGGTGTTTAGTTGAGCTTATAAGCTCTTTAAAACAATTTATATATTGTTTAAAAGTTTATAAGCACCATTAATGTGTTTGACAAAATAAGATGTTTAAGAGCTCATAAGATCACAAAATAAGCTCATAACAACTTATAAGCTGTAAAAAAATAACTTGGAATTTCTCAATTCATTTTTCTAACCATCCCACCCCACCTCGGAACCACTCCACTCCTCCCCCGCCCACCTCTAACCCAATATAAAAAAATAAAATAAAAATATTATTTTATGTTAAAATTAAAATTAAAAAAGAATATTTATTATAAACTTAAAGATCTTATAAATTGTATTAGTCAAACACTTATTCATTTATAAGTTACTTAAAAATTAGATCTTATAGCTCTTAAAATAACTTATGATGTTAGAACTTATAAGATATTTCAAATAAATTTAGTTAAACGAGCTTTATGTTGAAACTTTGGGTAGTAAAATTATCAATGAATTCAAGTAACTCATTTTGGGTGCACTGAAATTCAACCGCGAATATTCAGTTTTAAAATTAAATTAACGTAAGCACACCTTAATATATATATATATATATATATATATATATATATATATACTCCCTCCGTCCCGGACTAAATGTCCCACTTCTTTTGGTTGAATGATTTAAGAAAGTGTATTTGTTTATTAATATATGGTGGAAAAGTAATGAATAGTGTTGAAAAGTAATGAATAGTGTTTAATAAAGTAATGAATAGTGTTGAAAAGTGGATTGAATGAGTGACATTTTTTGTAATATTGTGTGAATTTGAAGGTTAAAGTTTATATGTAGTAGAGTGTTGTCTTTTCCATTTATGGAATGAGACATTTAGTGTGGGACAACCAAAAAAGGAAAGTGGGACATTTAGAGTGGGACGGAGGGAGTATATCTTAAAAGTCAAATCTTGGTTAAACATTATGGAATATGCTAGGAACTTGTCAGCTTTGAGGCCTTTGACTATAGAGGAAACAAATAAATAAATAATAAGTTTTCGACTTATCGTTCTAAGTTGAGCTAATTATATTACTAATGAATTATGATAGCCGCAATTTGGTGATGTTGATCCTGGAGAACTATCTTCATTTGCCTCTTGAAGTCTTACATGCTCTTCTACATTTCCAATCTCCACATTTTCATGTTGTTCAATAGATAGAACGAACAGACATAATTATACATAGTCTCTAAAGTCTCAAGTTATATTAAAATTTAATTAATCATCAATGAGTTCAATATAGTTGGTTTATATTATGTGGGTATGGACTAAAATAATTCAAACAAAAATCAATTTTTTCGATTTCTAATAGTATGATTTTAGAATTGCTAACAATTTAAAATTGTATTTGCAAATATTTTCAACAAGTTTTAGAACTACTTTTTCTTTAAGGAGTACATTTTTTGTAAACCAGTTTCATTCTACAAACTTAAACGATAATAATCATTTTTACTATACAATATTATTATTAAACTAATACATTTTATTGTATTAGTCAAAATTCACACAAAATGCAAATAAATTCAGTGGTGAAATTTTGGGATTGTGTTATGTTCAACAAGATTTAGAACTACTTATTTTTTTTAGGAGTAAGTCTCTTGTAAATAAGTTTCATCCTACAACTTTAAACGATAATAGTTGTTTTCATTATCCAGTACTATTATCATATTAATAGTACATTTTAATAAATCAACTAATACTAATCAAAATTCACACAAAATGCAAATAAATTTAACTGTAAACTTGGTTCACAATATACTTTTTTTTAAGTAGAAAACAATTTTTTCGGTCTTTTATACTCTTTATGTATCATAATAATCTTCACACTTTCTTTTTTGAAACGTCACACACACCAAAAAATGTATATAAAATACTCTTACACTACTCATTTCATTTTAAAATATTTTTCATTCATTGATCCAATAAATTAATAAAATTGTTTTTCTTACAAAATTTGTCACTCCACATATAAAAATGATAAAATATTGTATGAGACCATGATATAACATAAATTATCATTCACCCTATTAAAATATTAAATCCATTTACATTATCTCGTACTATACTTGGAGGGAGTAATTTGCAAAGAAGACGAAAAATTTGAATTCCCAATTCCGATATTTGAACTGAATTAAAGGAGATGTGTAGTTGGAGGGAGTATTCCAATGAGAGGAAGAGAGCAATTGCAAACTACATTATCTGTCAAGTTGCTGTCATTTAAATGCCTAGTGTGGGCCACCATCCATCTTGACGCAAATCTTGATGCCAAATCCCATATGCCTTCCCTCCATCTATATATATATATATATATATATTTAATTATTTAATCAATCCAATCTCCATTTCGATCACAACAAACTCCATATGAACAATTAGCAGTAAGCATTCAGTGAGCTAGCAACCAAAATGCCCGATTTTCATCAGAAATCATTCAGAATTAAGCACGACGACGACAGATTCCTATCCAAGCTTCTCTCCAAAGAAACCTCAAAATGCAACCCCTCTTTCCGGGTCTATTACGGCGACGTTTCCAGCGCCGTTCCCTTCACGTGGGAAACACGCCCTGGCACTCCCAAACACACTTCCTCTGAAAATTCTCAAATTCCTCCTCTAACTCCACCCCCTTCCTATTTCACCAACAAAATCACCAATTCCTCCACTAAAAGCTCCAGATCTAAATTGATTTTCCACAATTTATTAAGGAGAGTCAATCCGAAGAAGTACCAATTCGCTGCGGCTAATTCTCACTCCTCCTCCTCTTCTCTCTCCTCCCTGTCGTGGTCGTCTTCCTCGCATTCTTCCTTCTCCGATCCGCTATCGACGCCGGCGTACGTCAGGAAACGACGGCGTTTCTCGAGCTGGGGATCATCGATGTCTTTCGACGACAGAGCGGCGGCGGCGGCTATGGACGATCGCCGCGCCTCGAAGACGTGCTTCGGAATCGGTAATGGCGGCGGTTACTCGGCGGTGATTGTGAAGAAAGCTTTGCTGTCTATCGTCGGCCGTGGATCCGCCGCCTAAGGTTAGTGAATTGATCATCTCGTTAAATGTTTAATTACTCACGAACTTCGTGAATTAATCGTGATTTGTTTTCGGTTTTAAACTTTTAATTCTTCTGTGTTGTACTCTAGTTAATAAATTGCCGATTCTATTTCAATAATCGCAGCTAAAATGTATTGTACTTTTCAGTTTATGTAAATTAACCTACTAGCTTCGTATTAACGCTTCACGGCTTCCATTCTCTCGATGTTATATTCAATGCACGTGTTTTTTTTTTAATATATCATTTATTCATGATAATTGCGAGTATACATTAATTATTAATTATATCATACATGATTGAAAAGCAATACATCATTTATTTCCTGTATAATGTTACATATGTTAGCTTCATTTTACTGCATAATACTGTCCATAAAAATTGGGCTTGTTAATTTTATCACGGTTATTAAAAAAATTGATATATTATTTTGTAGACAGAGGGAGTATCATTACATTTATATTATTTTATTAATTTAATAATATCATTAAAATTTTAAAGTATTATGGTATTAATATTAATAGCATTCCTTGAATATTACAATATTATTGAAAAACTAAAATAGTATTATTGAATGAATTCAATTTCATATAGTGCACAAATTTTTTCATACAGATTGTACTATATATATTTAAGTATCATATATTCATATGCAGCCGAACAATGAGTTTCTTATGAAAGTCCAAAACCATCATAAAATACACGTATTTTGTAACACATGTCTTATATTAAATAGTATTGCACATGAAATGCGACAATACTCAAGTTTTAAAAGTATTACAAATACTTGAAAAATACATTTCATGTAAGATTTAAAATTCGAGTATTACAAATATTTGTAAAAGTATTATGTTTATACATGAGACTTGTTCTCTTAAAATTTCCACAGTCTTCTAGTAATCTTCACACCAAAAAAATAAAATATAACACTAGTACTATTTACTTTATTTTAAAGTATTTTTCATTCTTTGATCTAGAAAAATATATAATAAAACATTTTTCTTAAGAAATGAGCTACCCTTGGTGTGAAAATTAATAGGGAATAAAGGGAGTATGAAAAATTTTATATAGACAATTAAAAGCCATAAAAGGGGGAAGGAAAATAATAATACACGTTGACCTTTTATTTGTTATGGACAAGAACATATATTCTGCAAGGTAATGAAATAGTGACCAAAAATATTTTACTGAATCATTGTAGTTACTATTCCTGGCACAGATAAAATATGTGGCTTTTAGTTTTCCATGTCTAGTAGTAAATCTTTAATTTAATTAATATTAAATTTTAATTTTTGGAGAACACAATAGTGTGAGAGTAGATAGTAGCTGAAAGAAAGACAGGGGTCATGGATGCATGAGTTATCATGTCAGAGAAATGTGACTATTTAATGTAAAGAAACAGTTGGTTGCAGGTTGCTATCCCTGCATTAAAATTAACGTGGGGCAACTGCTACATCTTTAAACTCGAATCTTTAATTTCCTATTGAAGGAGGAATGAACCTTCTCATCGAATTTATTTATGACAATATTTATGCTTTTCAGTAGGGTCATTTAACTAATTATATACGTCAAGATAAGCAATTTTTTTTTAACAAAACATGAAACTAAAACAAAACCGAGTTAACACACGAATGTAAAACAATTAATTTTATTCAATTGTCTGTAAAAACCAATTTTATTAAAGGAATTTGGGTATAGGGCATACCCAAGAAAACTTGATTAATTATAACAGCTTAGCAATCGAACAAACTTCTAGGGTTGGAAATCGAGGATATCTTTTCTGTAGAAAACTAACTCTATAACATATGAACTTAAAATTATATTAATAGTTCATTAGATAATTTTTAAAAAATTCAACATGCCATATATCCAGACTATATCAATTTGCCACAGGGGCGTCCAACCACCAATCTCTCAAAATTTTATGTGTCATCTCACACTTAAAAAAAAAAAGTTTGCCATTTTAGCTGCAACTCAAAAAAAAAAAAAAAAAACAAATACTCTCTCTATCCATCAAATTTATACCCCATTACTATTGTATACAAAATTTAATAAAAATTAGTACGCATTTTATTGAAAAAGTAGATGAAGTAAGGGTATTGTAGAAGGTATTGTAGGACACATTTATTTATTTGTGAATGATGTTTATTTCCAAAAATAAAAAGGGTAAAAATTTGGTGGACAACCAAAAAAAGAAACTGAATATAAATTTGATGGACGGAGAGAATATATATTTAGAATTCTAGTCTGGATGAATGATTTTCTTTCGCCAATAAATTAATTAGCACTTTTTTTTTAAAAAGTTGAATGAATTAATATAGTACAATAAATAATTAGTCATCAATCTAATTTTCGCTCATGCAATTAGGTGGTGGCCTAAGTCATTCTCAAGCATATGTTTTTATCATATATATACAAGAACACTTTATGAGAAATTAATTAACTTCGCCTTTCGAAACATATATGATCATTTCAGGACTAAGGGTTTGACCTAATGCAAGCCATGTATTAAGATATTTAGAATTTGAAGAAAAAACAAGAATTGAAACAATAATGTCGGATCACCCACTAAACCTACCTCCTCTTGGTCGACAATGACTTGACATAGCTTTCTATTATTAATTTATTATCACATGCCAAACCCCATTTAATTTTCACGAGAAAAAGAAAACAGTAATTGCATCGTAATTAATTAAGTATTACTACAATCCAACAAAACCTAACACCATCATTAATTGCTGAAAGAGAATCCGTAAAATTGGGTTGTAAGTTGTAAGAAAGCTCAAAATGTTTAAGCATTGATCTACTGACCTTAATTTAATGATGATCAAGTCATCAAATATAGTATGAAATTAATTTTCAGACTCAATCCTCTAGTCTCCTTGATCCAAATAGGGATTTGGGTCGATTGATTTTTGATACTCGATCATTTAAAAAAAAATTATCTTGTAAATTAAGTACAATTTTTATTTTTTGCCGTCCTTTATAAACTATTAATTTCTCACTTATGCTCCTGGATTTATTTTTTTGTTTAACTCATTTAATCACAATTAAATTGCAATAATTTTGTCTTTAACGTAAAAAAGAAAAAAATACATATATAATTTACATTTTTAAAAGAATTTTGTTTTTTTTGGCTAAAGAGTTCAGCATTTAATTCACTTGAGACGAGCCCGATATGGTCTAGGGGCCTGAGACAAAAATGAGACTAATACTGTCAACTATGATTTATTTGTGTTGGGGTCTCTAGGGGTGTGATAATTATTCAATAGACATGAATACTCAAAATACTTCTTCAAGATCATGAAAATTCAAAATTCTTTTCAAGAGCATGAAAAATAATTTATCATACAACAATAACAATAACAATAATAACTAATAAAATAAAAAAACAATAACAATTATAAGGCAAAGTGATATGAACAGGTTGGGTTGGGCCGGTCATTGCTATATCGGTATGTAAAAGTTGAGTTCAACTCACACTTTCTGGATTCATGAGCTAACAAACCAAATTCACCGCCACTCCACAGAACCAACCGTACATGAGATTTAATTTCACCTCTTACGACTCCTCGTTCTATTCTTTCGAATTCATTGAATCTCTTTCCGAGTTCGAGAATCCCCTCCCTCCCTCTTCCACTTTGTCCCTAATAGTAAGTAGGACCAAAACGTTTTTATATTCCAATTGAACACTTTCCATTTTTATTATTCTCAAAGGGGAAGATTATTCTCTTTATCAAGTTCGTCCAACCCAACTATTTTATATTTAAAAAATAATTAATTAATATGAAATTAAAATATAAATCTTTAAACAATATAATTACTGCATATCAAATTATAAGAATGTGAGTAAAAAAAAGTTCAACTCTTTTTTAATTTTTTGTTTTATATCACAACAAGAAAAGTGACCTTTAGTGACAGTAATAATGTCATTATTTTTTCTCTAGTTAAAAATCTTTAATAAATAATAACAGAAAATACGTTTTAATGACGGAATCCTGTAATTAAAAATTATTTTTTGTCATTAAAGACTTTTAACTAAGGAAACAATAATGAGAGGACATGACAAGATTGTTGTCACTAAAGGTCAATTTTCTTGTATGTATTCAAATTATTTCATATTTTTTATTTGTAAAATTATTAAAAAGTTGTGATAATATACACATTTTCTATATTTTATATTTTCTTTTATTAAGGATCTTGTTTTCTCTTTAAAATTCCACACATATATAAATATAAAATGAGTAGGTCTTGTATGAGACAATGAGAATGAGTGTAACTAAGGCATTGATTCATTAACACTTTGGTAGGGGTAGATGTTAATTTGTATGGTCTCATACCATGAGACGGTCTCATACAAGTTTTTGCCATATAAAATTATGTTTGACGAATCAACCAACCGACCTAAGCCCAACGTGTAAGATGGTCCTTCACCCATCGGCCCATGGGCTACTTGGGCCGAGCCAATAGGCGATTATTATCTCAGCAACGGTTATATGCACTAACCTTTTTGTTAAATACACTACCGTCGACTTTATTTCCCTATAATTTGTAAAATTTTCGGAAAAAAAGTTTTTATATTTTTTTTCAATTTCACTGTGTTAGAAAAAAAATCGATTTTTTTACCAAACATCAAATAGTATATTTCATCCTGGTAGTGTATTTAACAAAGAGTTAGTGCAAATAACGTTTGCCTATTATCTTAGCATATTTAAACTTTTTAAACGGGCCATTCATGCTGGCCCATCAAAATGGGCTACTGTTACCAGCTCTAATTGAGGGTTACTTAAACCTCACACATTTCAGTGTTGCGGCTATTTATATGTAGATGAATGGTGAATGTTATTGGGGCTTGACTAAATACCCCTTCATTATTGTTAGATACACCCATTTTTATTGTGAACTACCATTTATACCCCTTTTTCTAAAACAAAAAATTCCTAAATTCTCTCCTTTTATTTCCGGCGACTTTTTACTCTATTTCTGCAGATGCAGCGCCGCACCCACCCATTGGTCACCGCCAGTCACCATCTCCCCCACGCCGCGCAACCACCGCCTCCCTACCGCCAGTTCCGATCTCCCCCACGCAGCGCAACCACCGCCTCCCCACCGCCAGTCCCGATCTCGGCCACGCCGCGCAACCACCGCCTCGCCGTCCCTACAGGAGATAAGAGAGGAAAAACTCATATTAACAGGGATGTTTATCTTGTTACCTCAAAATAGGATTAGACACTGAATCTTCGTTTAAAAAAATCAAATCCATTATTTTTGTACTATTTTTTCCCAAAAATGTATTATTCAATATGTTTTGATCGAATAATATCATTCTTAATTTTTTCCGAAAAATATGTTATCTTTTCGATTGGTTTTGGTATGTGATGGGTCTAGTCGGCAGCGGCGAGCATGGGCGGTGGTTGGCGCATAGATTGAAGAAACAAGGTTAGAGGCGGGTTGCAGCGCTGTATTTGCAGAAAGAGGGAAGAAAGAGAGTTCGCTAAGGGAAAAAGAAGGGTATAATTGGTAGATTACAATAAAAGTGGGTGTATCTAACAATAATGAAGGGGTATATAGTCAGGCCCATGTTATTGCCGTAACATATTTCCATCCAATTTGATCCTTTTTACAAAATGTATCACTCACTATTAAATTTGCACGCTCGCTTCTTATTTTTATATATACATAAATTTAGTGTGTGTATATATCATTAATCATGAAATTAAAAATCTCAACAGTTTACAATTGATAATGAACACTTATCATCACTTACACATTTTCCAGACACAAACTAAGAATAAAGGAAAAAACATCAAAATTGATCAACTAATCAAAGAATTAATAAAACATCTGTTGGAAATTGGTTATTAATAAGGGTTATACCCTGACTTTGACTAATTTTTTGAGGAGTGAAAACGTTAATTTTTTGGAAAATAATAATTACGAGGTTGTTCTACTTGCGGAGTAGATGAGTGTGGTATATTTTAATATCTTAAAACCAATTTTCGGTAAGTGAGAAATTAATTTGGAAAGTTGTAGTATTATTCACTTGTGTTGAATAAATTCCATGGGAAATGGAAAATGAAGTTCTATCCCACATTGAAAAATTACAAGAAGAGTTTTTTGTATATAAGTAGGAAATTATTCATATTCTTCAAATTGGTACAAGGGGGACCCTAACCATGGACCGCACGCGCACGCGCGACAGGGCCCGTGGGTCGTGGTTCTTGGCAATTGGGTTTTGGGGCCTACCTATATTTTTAGAGTACCAAAAATATGAAAATACCCAATATCTTTTTGGATAGAACCGGTTCGGGTGGCCCATTGGGTCGGCCCACGAACATGTTTAATACACCTATGAATATGATTAATACACTTCAGTATCTCTGGAATATTCCGTTCTTGCTTCCCAAGAATGAGAAACGCAGTTTCTCTCCACTACTGAACGTGGGTGCCCCATGATCACCACGTACTCCTCTTCAGCACCCCTCTTCAGGGTCAAAAATTCTGCCTATGTATACCCCTTCGTATCCAGACTTTCATACTCACTTCACAGCCTTAACATTTTCGTTCAGAAGCCTTTTGTTTAACATTTCCGTTCAACTCGAAATTCCAATTTCGTTTGCCAGAAGTTTATTCACGGTGGTGCTACCGGTGTAAATTGTTCAAACCGTTTTACCTTTTGAGACTAGTACGCACGATACTGTAAGCATTATACGGGGCGTATTCAGTCTTACGGGAATAAAATTTTCCTAAACTCGGTTTACCTTACAAATTCATTTCGTACCCCCTTTCATTCTTTTGTTTGTGCAGTGTTCAAAATACACCAGAAACAGCAATCGCAAGACTGAATATTTTCTATTTCGAATCACTGCCATGTCCAACCACGATTCCGACAACGATATGGATACTACTCCATCGACGCCTGTCACCCCTACTGGTAAGACCAAGGATGTTGATGCCACCACTAACTCTACTATTGTACCAACTGGACATCCTAAGGATGGACCAGTACCTATGGGTACAGTACCAACTCAGACTGGTAATCCAATTACCCATCCTGCTTTCCAGTTTGGAAATTTTGGCAGCGTTCTTGCTGAATGAATGAATGCCAATCCCTTCGTGGGAAACACTAATGGCAATCCCTTTGTGGGAAACTCTAGCACTAATCCCTTTGTGGGAAATTCAAGTGCTAATCCCTTCGGGGGAAATTTTGGCGGGAATCCTTTCGTAGGAAATACCTAGGCCAATCTATTCTTGGCAACCAACCAGGCCTCCCTCTCAGGGACTGTTAGGCCGGTTGTGGTGAAAGGAGAGAAATCCGAAAAAATTTCGGGTAATGACTTCAAGAGGTGGTAAAAGATGATGCTTTTCTATTTGACCACCATCTCCTTGGTGAAATACGTCAAAGAGGATTGCCCGAGTGCTCCCGCAGAAGATGTTGATTGGGAAACCAAGATCGCCTATGATACTTGGGTTCATGATGATTATTTGTGCAGGAATTACATCCTGAATGGGTTGTCTGATGCCCTCAATGATGTATATGATGAGTACCCGACTTCCAAAGCCTTGTGGGAGTCTTTGGAGAAGAAGTACAAAACCAAAGACGCGGGAACTAGCAAGTTCGTCGTCTCTACTTTGTACGACTTCAAAATGGAGGACAACAAATCTGTTGTCGAATAGGTCCAAAAGCTGTAAGTGTTTTTTCACAACATTGCAATACAAGGGATGGAGCTGCCTGAGGCCTTTCAGGTAGCCACTGTGATTGACAGACTGCCTCCGTCTTGGAAGGAGTTCAAGTCCTACCTCAAGCACAAGCGAAAGTAAGTGACCATGGAGGATCTTGTTACCCGACTCCGGATCGAGGAGGATAACAAGAAAAGGGAGAAGAAGGGCTCGACTGCTTCTATGGAGGCAAAGATAAACCTGGTGGAGAAATGTGAGCCATCAAAGAAGAGGAAGCGTCAGGACGACAAAGGCAAATGCAAGGTTGTTGCTGCTGCTCCTGCCCCGAAGAAATTCAGTGGGAAGTGCTACAACTGTGGTAAACCCAACCATCGGGCAGCTGATTGTTGTCAGCCCAAGAAGGACGACAAAGGAAAGAAGAACTTCGTAAACGTTGCTTAACGTGAGCTTACGTAGATGGATATGTCTGCTGTAGTGACCGAGGTCAACATGGTGGACAACAAGAAAGGGTGGTTCGTGGACACTGGTGCCACTTGCCACGTTTGCTCGGAGAAATCTGCCTTCTCCACTTATTCTCCTGCTGCGGGAGAAAGTCCTACATGGAAAACCAAGCCTCGTCTGAAGTGGCTGGTGTAGGAACGGTGGTGATCAAGCTGACATCGGGAAAGGAGCTCAAGCTGAAGGATGTGCTGCATGTCCCAAACATCCGAAAGAACCTCATTTCTGGCTCCTTGTTAGTTAGTAACCTGTTTAAGCTAGTGTTTGAGTCCAATGATGTTGTACTTAGCAAATTTGGCATCTTTCTAGGAAAAGGTTACCTCGAGAAGAACCTTTTTAAGATGTCAGTCATGACTGTAAGCCGTAATGGCACAAACACTACTATCAATGAAAATGCTTCAGTTTCCGTTTATATCGCTGAGTGTTCCGATTTATGACATTTTAAATTAGGACATGTTAATCTAAATTTTATAAAATGTTTGGTAAATTTAGATTTACTTAAAATTGATAATGTGGATACATCCAAAAAATGCGAAACATGTGTTGAAGCAAAAATGACTAAGTTACCATTTAAATTTGTTGAAAGGAACACAACTCCTCTAGAATTAATTCACACGGATGTATGTGATTTAAAATTCGTGCAAACTAGAGGTGGAAAATAGTATTTTATTACTTTTATTGATGATTGCACAAGATTCTGCTACATTTACTTACTACGAAGTAAAGATGAAGCTATTGAAGCTTTAAAAAATTATAAAAGTGAAGTAGAGAATCAATTGAACACTAGAATTAAAGCAATTCGTAGTGACAGGGGTGGAGAGTATGTGGCTCCGTTTGAACAATTATGTGTCGAATTAGGCATCATACATCAAACCACAGATCCCTACTCACCTCAATCGAATGATATTGCGGAGAGGAAAAATCGAACCTTGAAAGAGATGATGAACGCAATGTTAATCAGCTCGGGTTTACCTCAGAACATGTGGGGGAAAACTATTCTGTCAGCTAACCACATTTTGAATAAAATTTCACTTAAGACTCAAGATAAGACACCTTATTAGCTGTGGAAAAATCGCAAACCATCTTACAAATACCTCAAAGTGTGGGGGTGTTTGGCTAAGGTTGAAGTGCTACTTCCTAAACAAGTGAAAATTGAGCCTAAGACGGTCGATGGGATCGTTATAGGATACACCTTCAATAGTAGTGCTTATCAGTTTTTTATTCACAAATAAGAAATACCCGATATAACAGTAGGTACTACAATAGAATCAAGGAATATTGTTTTCTTTGAAAATGTGTTCCCGGGTAGGGACAAAGAAGAAGAGAGTTCAAATAAGCGAACACATGAGAAATCAAGTGAAGTTGCAGGTCCTTCCACTCAGCAGAGTGAAGAACCCAGACGCAGAAAACGAGCTAGAATTGATAAGACCTATGGTCCAGACTTCATCATGTATGTGTTAGAAGAAGAGCCTCGGACTATCAAAGAAGCTCTTTCTAGACCGGATGCACCTCTCTGGAAAAAAGCTATAAACAGTGAATATGATTCGATTCTGCAAAATCATACATGAGAGTTGGTTGACCTCTCTAAAGATTGTAAGACCTTAGGATGTAAGTGGATCCTTAAAAGAAAGTACAAAGCAGGTGGATCAATTGACAAGTATAAAGCCCGTTTGGTTGCAAAGGATTTTAAACAAAGAGAAGGGTATGATTTCTTTGACACCTATTCTCCAGTCACAAGGATTACATCCATTCGTGTACTTATCGCAATTGCTGCATTGCATAATCTCGAAATACACCAAATGGATGTAAAGATTGTTTTCCTTAACGGAGAAATAGATGCTGAAATATACATGGATCAACCAGAGGGTTATATTGTACCCGGGAATGAGAAAAAAGTTTGTAAACTCGTTCTGTCGTTGTATGGACTTAAACAAACTCCTACATAATGACATTTGAAATTTGACAATATTATGTTGTCAAATAGATTTCGAATTAACGAATGTGACAAGTATGTGTATGTGAAAGATACACCAAATGGATTTGTTATCGTATGCTTATATGTTGATGACATGTTAATCATAGGTAACAATTAAAATGTGATCGTTAATACCAAAAACATGTTAAAGGAAAATTTTGACATGAAAGATATGAGTTTAGCAGACGTGATTCTAGGAATCAAAATAGAGAGAACTTCAAATGGAATTTCTTTAACACAATCTCATTATGTTGAGAAAGTCTTGAAGAAATTCAAAGCATTCGATGATCCACCTGCTAAAACTCCACTAGAACAGAATGTTCATCTGAAGAAGAACAGATGTGAACCTGTGAATCAGTTAGAATATGCAAGGATCATTGGAAGCGTGATGTACATTACAAATTGCACACTTCCTGATCTTGCATGCTCTGTGAGCAAACTGAGTAGGTACACGAGCAATCCAGGTCACGAACATTGAAATGCTCTGAAAAGGGTCTTGAGATGCTTAAAGTATACTCTTGACTTTGGGCTACACTACATGCGACATCCAGCTGTACTTGAAGGATACAATGATGCTAATTGGATATCTGATAGTAAAGACTCGTTCTCAACTAGTGGATATGTATTCACTATTGGAGGAACAACGTATCGTGGAAATCCACAAAGCAGACGTGTATTGCCCGTTCCGCAATGGAATCTGGGTTTATCACTTTGGATCAAGCTGGTGAAGAAGCTGAATGGCTTCATAACTTTTTAGAAGATATTCCTTGTTGGAACAAACCGGTACCATTTGTAATGGTACATCGTGACTGTCAAGCTGCTATTGGTAGAGCTTTGAGCAGTATGTATAACGGAAAGTCGAGACATATTTGTCGTCGACTAACTCCGTTAGACATTTGATCTCAACTGGTATAATAACAATTGATTATATAAGATCAATTGATAACATAGCGGATCCACTCACGAAGAGCTTAAACCGAGACCAAATGAATAAGCTGATAGAAAGAATGGGTCTAAAATCCAAAAATAAAACTGAAACAGTGGTAACCCAACCATGATGACTAGAGATCCCAAGAACTTGGTTCAAAAGGAAAAACTAAGCTGTGAATGTTAGTTGTACAACACTTGAAAATCATGACCATTCCTGACAGCACTGTGTCAAGTGTTAGTAGACACGTGAGTTGTGGTAAAGGATAAGTCGTTGACTTTTAATGATTCCTATAAGTCCATGTGGGACTGAGTATGACAGGATACTCGAAAGGAGATCACCTATATAAATGAGAAGTGAGGGCCGCTTCGACCACATTTATGAATCAAAGGGCGTCCAGGGCCAAAATGGATAAAAACGTGAGAACAAATCGGAATCGAGACTGACTTGTGTCTGCACTATCTGTAAGGTATACATTAAGGAGGATTAGTTCAAGGCATCGTGTCCACCAAGCCACCGGTATACCCGATGGTGTCGGGCTACGGAAAGTTCAAAGTCATTGACTACTTATCCGGAAGCAATGAGGTCTCAAACGAACTGAACGAAGAGTCTGGCTCTGTATATGTGTAATTCTCATTCATGTGGAGGATTGTTGGAAATTGGTTATTAATAAGGGTTATACCCTGACTTTGACTAATTTTTTTAGGAGTGAAAACATTAATTTTTTGGAAAACAAAAATTACGAGGTTGTTTTAGTCGCGGAGTAGATGCGTGTGGTATATTTAATATCTCAAAACCAGTTTTCGATGAGTGAGAAATTAATTTGGGAAGTTGTAGTATTATTCACTTGTGTTGAATAAATTCCATGAGAAATGGAAAATGAAGTTTCATCCCACATTTGAAAATTACAAGAAGAGTTTCTTGTATATAAGTAGGAAAGTATTCATGTTCTTCAAATTGGTACATGGGGACTCTAACCATGGACCACGCACGCATGCCCCACCCCGCCCGTGCCCGGGCCCGGGTCCGGTCCGTGGGTCGTAGGTCGTGGTTCTTGGTTCTTGGCAATTGGGCTTTGGGGCCTACCTATATTTTTAGAGTACCAAAAATATGAAAAGACCTAATATCTTTTTATAGAACCGGTTCGGGTGGCCCATTGGGTCGGCCCACGAACATGTTTAATAAACATATGAATATGATTAATACACTCCAATATCTCTGTAATATTCCGTTCTTGCTTCCCAAGAATGAGAAACACAGTTTCTCTCCACTACTGAATGTGGGTGCCCCATGATCACCACGTACTCCTCTTCTGGGTCAAAAATGTCGCCTATATATACCCCTTCGTATCCAGACTTTCGTACGCACGATACCGTAAGCATTATACGGGACGTATTCAGTCTTGTGGGAATAGGATTTTCCTAGACTCGGTTTACCTTACGAATTCATTTCGTACCCCCTTTCATTCTTTTGTTCGTGCAGTGTTCGAAATACACCAGAAACAACATCAGGCAAAAAAAAGGGTTACAAATCAACATCTTAATTAATTAGTTGACCCTCCTGCAATTGTACTGAATCTGGCCTTGCTTCCCCGTTAATGGCTTTATATTTCCCATTTTAATCATGGAGTTAGCAAAATCCCTAGCAAAAGCATTAGGGTTTGAGCTATAAGTTGTAACAAGACCTTCAGTTTCACCACCATTAAACATCAGAATGCAAGAGACCTTTCTTGACCATCAATATTCCAAAATATTTGGTGTCAAAATTTGTAGCTGTGGCATCTAAAGTGGCAAGATTGGAATCTCCCCCGTTGAGAGGACAAGTTGCTCGTCGCGATCCCGAGTCAATGTTGCTATCTAAAGGTAGCACATTGAGCTAGCAAACCCTAGCTATCGTGTGGGCCCCGGAAAGCACAACAAGATCTTTCACATCTTGAACGACTTGATGAGATCTGGGAGGTCCAAGGATGGTTAAGGAAGGTCTCGCCTCCCTAGATGTACCCAAGGATGAAAATATCGGTATCGGTGGAAATATCGGTACCTTAAATTTACAGATATATCGATGGAAATATCGATATTGAATATCGATATCGGTAAAAAAATAGAAAATTGATGGAAATTTTATTAAAATGATGGAAATTTAACATGAAACTTTAGGGTATATTATATCTAACTTTAATATATTTAAATTTAATTTAAACTCAAACAAAATGATTTTTTTACGACAAATATATAAAAAATAAAATACTTAGCAGTCTAAAATGATATAATAGTTGTTCATAATAATTTAATACAATACAAACAATGCAACTAAGATTGTTGAAACTTTTTTTCTTGCAAGATTTTTTAATAAATGGTGATTTTTAGTGACTAAATCCTCTCAAGATTTAAAATAATATTCATGGACAATAAATGAAAAAGAGAGATTTTTACCGATATTTCGCCGATATTTCCTCGAAATTTCCAGATATTTCGCAAATTTTGAACTACAGCTCACCGATATCGATATCGATATCGATACCGATATTTTCCGATATTTACCAATATTTTACCGATATTTTGGAAAAACTCTCGTTCTGGTGGATATCCATATCGAGACCTCCAAAAAATCGAAATTTCGGCGAAATTTCGCAATTTTTTCATCCTTGGATGTACCTTCCAGTACGGTCCCCCTAACTGTGTGTACAGATAAAAATATTTTAGACAAACACTTGTGTAACATTGTTAAAAAAAATGAATTGGATCGCATTGAGTCTTATATTGATCAAATATAAACCCTTCCTATGAAACAAAATTAGGGGATCAAATTGGTACTTGAAAATTTGAAAATTTTACGTTCTATATATTGCTTAAAAAAATTTACATCGTTATTACAAAATCAAAATTTTATATGAATGTTATATATGTACATATATATAATTAATTTCTTTTGCATGCTTTAAATATTAAATAACAATATTTTTCAAAAAATAAAATTAAATAACAATATTGTATTACTTATATATTTGTATTTCCAAATTTAATTAAATTTTTTGAATACGTACCGCTGTTACAGAATCACGAGCAGCAACGGCTAGAATGTCGGCACAAGATATGATAGGACGGCTGCAAATTCGGTGGACTTCCATCTTGATCCTATCAATAACTTCATATCTTCTAACCGACGTTATTATTTGGCGCGGCAAATTTTTCACTAGTAAAACTTCGAGTTGAGTCGAGCAAAACGGAACCATCGCAACCCTACATGTAACAAAATTAACCAGTCAATTATGAGTTTAGTTAAGTACATATAATAGCTAGATTGGATTTCAATGCTAATTTTGATGGCACCAAGTGTAATTTTTGTAAATGGTACGTTTAGGAGATTAGTTAGCTAGGGAGTAGGTCCAAAAATATTACTCACTCCATCCCGAGAATTTGTTCACACTTGCCTTATATGGACATCCCGGGAATCTCTTCACACCCAAAGAGGCTATAGTTATAGAATCTCTTCACACCCAAAGAGGCTATAGTTAAAGAATTTCTTCACACTTGCCTCACATACTCTCATTTTTCTTAAAAAATGTGTCAAACCATAGTGTGAACAAATTCCCGGGACGGAGGGAGTATATAGTTATAGATACATACGGTAGCGAAGCAATCGTGAAAATGGAGACGAAGCAAAGAGGCTCCCATGCGGCAGTGTTTGTGCACTGCCTCCTCAACGACACGCTTGATCGCCGGCAAAGCCTTTTGGCAAATTCTATTATGTGATTTTATTTTATAAGTCTAATGGTATCAACTAATATTGAAAATGATCGCATGTCCACCGGTGGACATATTATTATATATCAACCGCGAATGTGTTAATGACACATAAGTAGGGGGGCCCACTATTATTTTAGTTGATTGTTTATAAAAGGTTATGTGTCATTAACACATTCGCGGTGAGTATTTAATATTGTGTCCACCGGTGGGCATATGATCAATTCTGCAACTAATCTTAATATACTATAAAGACAAAGTTTTGGAAGTCTATATAGCAAGCTCTCAAGCCTTTATTTTAAAAATACTCTCCCCTCATTCACCCAATTCATTGACTTTTAAAATTATTCTCAGCCATTGAATTTTAATATCTAATCTAATCTTGACCGTTGATTTTTTCACATCTCCTCTATATATACTATGTATCTCACACAACCAAAAATCAATTACAATAATCTCTCCAAAGAAATCATCTAATTATTCTTTTTATTTTCAATTTTGCTATGAAGTTCTATATTGATTCTCCTTTGGTCTAAATCTTCTTATTTTTTTGTTCTTGCAGGATCTTCATCTCAATATATTTAATCTTCATATTTCTTTTTTGCAGGATCTTCTTCTTAAGGTATTTAGTTTTATTTTATGTTTTTTTATAGTTTTGTTATATGAATTTAATCTTCATATTTTGTTTAATCTCTTCTACCAATGATCCTTTTCTTAAAACCATTTTTTTTTTTGTGATTTGATGAATACAAATCTCTACATGTTTAAAGGTAGACAAAAACTTGTATGAGACCGTCTCATGGCATGAGACCACACAAATCAACACCTACCCCTTCCAAAGTGTTAATGATTCCATGCCCTAATTACACTCATTCCCATTGTCTCATACCATGAGATGGTCTCATGCAAGACCTACTTTTAAAGATATTTACTCTATTTACTAATTATGTTGTTTTGTAATTTTTTTTATTAATTATACATTTTTTTTATTCGTATGAAAATGATTATTTTGTGAATTATTTTGAATTTTTTAGGATTCAACATCAACAATGAAAATGAAGTGAATGATCATTTTTTTAATGTGAAGATGAAGTTGAAGAACAATTTTATTGTCAAGATGAAGAATCATTGATTATATGTTAAAAATTGGACTTTTTTAACATTGTAATGCATTACTTACAATTCAATGTATTATTTATAATTCTATAAATAATATTTTTTTATGTGATTATGATCCTATATTAATGTATGAAGAATTGTTCAAGTTTCTAACATTGTATGTTAAAATTCTATGTTAATAATATTCTTTAATTTCTTTAAACTAATCCTGTTTATTAGTATGTAATCACTTACGAGTCATCACCAATACACATTGCATGGAAAGATTAGATTTGAATTATATTAGGAACAATATATAAATTTATACTAATTCTAAACTTGACTTATTTCATTAACTTTAAATATTGACCAATCTTCTATCGGGCGAAGACGAAAGGAGGAAACATTTCATAAAAAAGATCAGAGCTTACAACATGATGTTTAGTTTTACATCTATGGGTGGAAAGATTGACGATTCAATCAATAATGGAAGTGTTCCTTATGTTTATAGATTGCACGGTGCTAATTACCATCAAATTGGAAATCTTTTGTCAATGCCTAATAATAAGCCTACATTTTCGCAACTATACATATATGACACTGCAAACAAAGATCAAAATCGAATTGATGCTCTCGGGTTAGTTAATTAACCCTCTTATAATTATTAAGTTAGATTTATTTTACTAATTCAATTTTGCATTATCTAATATATATCTTACTATATATTTTATATTTTGCATTATTTTTTTAACAAATTATGCAATATAATAGTTATACTTTATTTTTTTATCAATTAAATTATTTTATTTGTGCAGGAGGCGATCGAAGGATAAAAATAAAATGTTGAATGATAGTATTGTTCGTGATCTTAAGAGGATGGTGGATACTTTTAATCCATTTGCAATGCAATTTCACAGTGCGAGAGAAAGTATTATGTCTGGAGCTGAGCCAAAATTTGAGATTGAATTTGCTAGAAAGAAGGAGTTCGGATGGAAGAGTTTATAACCTTTCTACAACTTCTGAAGTTGCAGCACTTATTCCAGGGGACATTGATGCAGCTATGGAAAAAAGAGATGTGATCCTTAAGACGCGTAGTGGTGAATTGTTAAGAATAAGTGAATTGAATCCATCTTATGTTTCATTGCAATATCCTTTATTGTTCCCGTATAGCGAATATGGTTATAGGATTGATGTGGTTCATCATGATGCAAGTTTTACAACAAGGAAAAGAATTAGACTCACAATGAGAGAATTATTTTCCTTTAGAATACACGAGCGTAATAATGAACCCAACACTATATTCCTGTCTAGGAGACTTTTCCAACAATTTTTGGTTGATTCATATACTATGATTGAGTCGGAAAGATTGTCTTTTATAAAATTCAATCAAGTGAAACTGAGGTCTGACAGAGTGGATGATATGAAAATTGCAGTTGATAGAGGTGAGGTAGATCCATTTTCCACGGGTAAAAGAATAATGTCTGCATCTTTCACAGGAAGTCCTAGGTATATGATTCAAAATTTTCAAGATGCCATGACAATTTGCAAGTATTTTTCTTATCCGGATTTATTTATCACAATTACTTGCAATCCGAAATGGCCCGAGATTACGAGATTCTTAAACGAGAAAGGTCTTGATTCTTTTGATAGGCCATATATTCTCTGCAGAATGTTTAAAATGAAACTTGATCGCATTGTGAAGGATTTTAAGGAACTTCAAACATTTGGAAAAATTGATGCATGTAAGTTTATCTTTTTATATTTTTAAATTTTTTTATTTCATAGTATTTGGTTTTTTGTGTATAGAATAACTTTACAATTCTATTGAATAATTTTAGTATATAACTTGATTCATATTTTTTCAATATGCAGTATTATACGCAGTGGAATTTCAGAAAAGAGGATTGTCGCATGCTCATATTCTTTTGTTTCTGAGCCGTGAGAATAAAATTCCAAATCCGGAGGATGTTGACCGTATCATATCTGCAGAAATACTAGATAAAGATGATGATACATTTTTGCATAAGTTGGTAAATGACTATATGATTCACGGACCCTGTGGATTGGCAAAAGGAAATTCTCCTTGCATGGTCAACAATGTTTGCTCAAAGAACTTCCCCAAGAGTTATAATGAGTTTACATCTGTTGATGATTCTGCAGAAATACTAGATAAAGATGATGATACATTTTTGCATAAGTTGGTAAATGACTATATGATTCACGGACCCTGTGGATTGGCAAAAGGAAATTCTCCTTGCATGGTCAACAATGTTTGCTCAAAGAACTTCCCCAAGAGTTATAATGAGTTTACATCTGTTGATGATGAAGGTTTCCCACTATACAGAAGGAGAAATACGGGGGTGACTGTTGATAAAGGAATTGTTCATTTTGATAATCGTTTTGTGGTTCCTTACAGTCCAATATTGTTGCGAAGGTATCAAGGTCATATAGATGTTGAATGGTGTAATAGACATAAATCCATCAAGTATTTGTTCAAGTATATCAATAAAGGAGCTGATAGGATTACTGCTACTGTGGAGAAGGAAGGGGCCACTGAAGGTGAATCAAAACCAAAAGACGAAGTGGAAAATTTCATAAGTTGCAGATACATATCTCCATGTTAGGCACTTTGGAGAACTCTTTAGTTCGATATACATTATAGGTATCCACCGGTTATGAGATTTGATTTCCATCTTCCTAATCAACAGAAAGTTATTTTTCGAGATGAAGATTACATTGATGACGTACTCGAAAGATCATCTTTAGATAAATCAATGTTCCTAGCGTGGATGGGTAAAAATAAAATTGATGATGAGGATGCAAAGAAGTTGACTTATGTGGAATTTCCAAAGATGTATGTTTGAGACAGAAAAAAGTTTCAGTGGGAAGAAAGAAAGAGCAATAGATTTTCTTTAGGAAGACTACGCAGTGTTCCACCGGGGGCTGGTGAAGAGTATTATTTGTATCTCTTACTGTCTTATAGTAAAGGATCAACATCTTACGAGATGATATGAAGCATTGGTAATATTGTGTATGATACATTTAAAGATGCTTGCTATTCGATGGGATTGCTGGATGATGATCGTGAGTACACTGATGGGATAACAGAGGCAAGTTTTTGGGCAAGTGCTCATTACGTAAGGAACTTATTCGCTGTTCTTCTCAATTCATCTTCAATGAACTCTCCAGAAACCGTATTCGAAAAGACGTGAGAGTGTATGTCATAAAAGAAGACGAACATTGAATATTCTAGGTATAATATTATTTAAAAAAAATTATTTCATTTAGATTGTTTAAATATTTTACAATTATATTTTTTTCTAATAGATTTACAGCTTAATAGCGAAGAGTTGAAAAACTTGGCTTTAATTGAAATTGAGAAGCTACTACAGATGAATGGATCGACTTTGAGTAGATTTGCATCAATGTCAGTACTAGATTTTGAGTTTGAGAATAATTTAATAAATAAACTCATTCGTCAAGAATTGAATTACGATCGGTTTGAACAAGGAGAAGAATATGACAAGTTAAGTTCAACTCTCACGCAAGAATAAAAACTTGTGGTTAGTGAAATACTTGAAGCTATTTGTTTGCAAGAAGGAATAGTCTTCTTTTTATACGGATATGGTGGAACTGGAAAGATATTCATTTGGAGAATGATCCCCACAGTAATACGTTTTGAAGGCAATATTGTTCTTAATGTTGCATCAAGTGGAATAACATCTCAACTTCTTCCCGGCGGACATACTGCTCATTCGAGATTTGCTATACCGTTTAATATTGACGAGACCTCCATTTGTAACATAAGGCCTGAGACACATTTGTCTGAACTATTATTGAAGACAAAGCTTATTATATGGGACGAGGCACCAATGATTAACAAATTTAGCTTTGAAACTTTGGATAGAAGCTTAAGGGATATTGTTAGATCTCCAGATGGAATCATGAGCCTTTTGGTGGAAAAGTCGTTGTGCTTGGAGGGGATTTCAGACAGATACTTCCTGTTATACCAAAAGGAAGTCGAGAGGATATTGTGCACTCAACTATCAATGCTTCATATTTGTGGGATCATTGCAAGGTATTTTATGGATCTTTTATTAAATAATAATATTTTGTAAAATATTTAATTATTACAAAACTAAATACATCTCATTTGTTTTCAATTTTGAAGGTTTTAAGATTGACGAAGAACATGAGATTACAAAATTCTGATCCCAATACATCCTCAGATGATGATGATATTTTTAACTTCTCGAGGTGGATTTTGGATGTTAGTGATGGAAAAATTGGAAATAGGCAAGATGGTGTCACTGAGATTGAGATTCTGAAAGATAATTTGATTTATGATGTCGTTGATCCAGTTGCATCTATAATCGAAAGTATTTATCCATCCTTGATTGATAATTTAAGGACACATGAATACTTTGAGGATAAAGCAATACTTGCACCTACTCATCGAGATGTGGAGTCTATAAATGATAAGATTCTATCTATGATTCCTGGTGATACTAAGTATACTTGAGCTCAGACAGTGTTTGTACCTCTGAATTTCAAGAAGGAGGTAGTGGACAAATGGTTACTGTTAGGTGTTCCGGAATGCCTAATCACCGTCTGATCTTAAAAGAAGGAATGCCTATACTATTACTAAGAAATATTGATCACAAATTTGGTTTGTGTAATGGAACAAGATTGATCAACTAAACTTGGCAACCACATTCTCGAGGCTGAAATAATATCCGGAAGGAATATTGGAGATAAAGTATTCATCCCAAGAATGACATTGACAAATTTTGATCCTACAATGCCGGTGAATTTTACAAGGCGACAGTTTCCAATTCTACTGTGTTTTGCCATGACAATAAATAAAAGTCAAGGACAATCACTTTCTACTGTTGGATTGTATCTTCTCAAGCCTGTTTTCACTCATGGTCAACTTTACGTTGCAGTATCCAGAGTTAGATCGAGTAGAGGATTTAAGATTTTGTCACTTGGTTCTAAAGTAAATCATTCCAAATATGAAATGAATGTTGTTTATAGGAAGATTTTCCGCAATTTGTAAATATTATTTTCTAAACATTTGGTTAATAATATATTTCATGAATTTATAGTTTATTATTTTTGGAATAGAATTATTTATTATTAACTAACATGTTTAAAAATGCAATAAAAATATTGAATAAATAAAATGATAATAGTAACAACATTTAAATTTTTTTTTTTAAAAAATGATTAATAACTTTATAATAAATTTTATGTACAGTTCCGCGATAATTGCGGGTTTAACACTAGTATATATATGTAATGATATAAATTTCATACTATAAATTTGTAAAGTTATCTCAAACAATTATTTTTATGACACAATATTTTATACACCAGGTACGATACTGTGCAATTCAAGTGTATTTTTGAAAAGTTATTCCTACTATTATTAAAAAGTTACCTTAGCTATTACTAAAAAGTGCATTTTATAAGGGGTAATTTTTCAATAAAGACAGAGATCATTTTTAAGAAATAGTAATTTTTTTTTTTTTAAAATACACTTGAGTTGCATGATGCACTAGGTGCACACGAGACTTAGACAATTTTTATATAAGGGATGATAATAATTTCAAACACATAGATGTGCCACGTGAAAAAACCCGGAGACGGCCTTGTGGGCCAAGCCCACATATAAAAACGAGTAACTGGCCCAGGCCTATAAAATTTAACATGAAGTCCAATTTGTAATCAATATACGAAATATCTACGAGGCAACTTATTGGGCTATGAACAATAGGCCCATAGCTAGTCCTCAATTTATTTAAGTAGAATAATCAGAGAAACAGAGTTATATGTAGATGCAATAATGAAGTTTAATTATATTAAAATGAAATTATAAACTTGATTATATAAATTGATCTTCTCTATTCAAATGTTTTATATAGAATTATTTTTTTAATAAAACAATTGCTTATGATTCTGTATGGACTCTATATTTTCAAAATTACAGAGGGAAGACTATGTTGATATTATGTTATTGCATACTAGTGACTGTAAGTCCTGTGTTTCGCACGGCCGGAATTTGTTATATTGTTTAATTATAATAATGAACACATTTTAATTATAAAATTTAAAGAAATAATTTTTTTTATATATAACTAAAAAAAATGGACTCAAATAATGTTACTTCTCATTATATTTTTATATTTTATTTATTTATAATATCCAACACTTTAAAACAGTTTCATGATAAATTTATAATTAACCATTTTTATATAAAATTGGAATAGGATATAAATTGAACCTATCACACTAACATTTCAACGTAGGTGTATTTAAATTTGCCAGTATAATTATTTATATTTTTTTGTTTTATATTTTACAAATGTCACAATTTTTTCACACTAAATTTTAGCACAAAATTTATCATACAAATTTTTCTAATTATATATAAGTGTAACACGAAAAGAATATTTGATTATATATAAGTGTAACATGAAAAGAATATTTATTTTTATTATAAAATTGATGTTTATTTAGAATAACGAATATTTTATAATCCTTACCATCAACTCGTCTTAATCAAATGGTGTGTCTAATATAAGTTGTAAATATAACCTGAACTTGTAGAATTTAAAATTATTTATACAATATTGGATAACCACTGAAAGCATTAAAATATTTTTTTAATAATCAATAATTAGAACATTAATAGAACAAATTAAAAGATAATTAATAATAAAGTGGGTACGGTTAGTGATTGTATTGAAATTGAAAAACGTTGGTGTAATTTTTTTTTTTATAAATGTGGGTGTAGGTAATATTATATTTGGGATAAAATTTTAATTTTATATTGGGTATATATTTAAATAAAAACAAACTTGTTTATTTTAGAAACAGTTACATAATAAAAAAAAGTCAATGTTATTTTTAAAATTTTAAAATATCAATTTTATATTAATAATGGTAAAAAAAAAAATCATTTAAGACAAAAAGAAATAAACACTTTATATCATTATAAAAATCACCAAACTCAAATCTTCATAATCAGAGGGTGAATTGTTTTTAAATCTTAACATCTACATAAAACAATAAATCTTCAATACAATAACAAAATATTATGTGACGTTGAAATTGAACAATACAAATAAAAGAATCAATAAAGTGATTTAATATAAAAGATTAACAATGAAAATCATTTTTACTGCAACATCAAAACCATTATACTTCATAAAAAAAATTATTTTTACGTGCAATCCAACACTTGTAACAATTTTTTAATATACTTATTTACATTTTTTTTATCATTTATGTTTTACAAATAACACATTTTGGCAAAATGATTTATCACAAAAAAATTAATAATTTTTTTTCTAACTATACGTAAGTGTAACCTAAAAAGGTGTCAATTTTATTATAAAATAAATATCTAATCAAATGGTATGTCTGATATAAATTGTAAATATAATGTGAATATGTACAATTTAAAATTATATATAAGATATTGGATAACCACTTAAGGCATTAGATCATGTCTCTTCTATATTTAATAATTATAACATCAATAGAACAAATCAGAAGATAATTACTACTCCCTCCGTCCCTTAACACTTTACACACTTTTATTTTTCGCCTGTCCCCTCACACTTTGCACAACCTATAAAATAAAATATTTTCTTAACTTTATTCTCACAATATTCACATATGTACACAAAATGTCATTATTTTTTTTACACTCTATCCAATTAATTTTATTACGTTAATAATATAAATTTACAAATCATTTTCAATAATCTACTCATTACACATTTTTGTTAAAAAAAATGCATCCAGAAAATGGTGAAGAGTTTTTTTGGGGGGGTGGGGTGGGGAGGGTAGAGATGGCAATTGGAGCCTGGCCCGATGAGTCAGCCTAGCTTACTCGAAGGTGAGTATGGATTGAGCTATAAAAGTATAGGTCAAACAAAATTCGGGCCTATTTTGCTCGACCCATGGACCAAATTGGCCCGTGGGCTCATGTGTGACCGATGGTTCGACATTCTAATTATTTTTCTATACGTTTTTTCTATCCTTTTTATAAAGGTTGATATTTTGAATATTATAAAATTGTGTTCTTAATAAAAGGTTTTAATATCAATGTGAACTTTACATTTTCAAATCTAAATTACTCCATTTGTCCCCCAAATTTATTCTCATACCATTTTTTTAAAAGAATTATTTTATCATCACACTTACAAATAATTATTTTAATCTTTAATGGACCCCACAATAATCCTATTAAATTCCTACTTTATCTACTTTATCTCATTTTCATTATAACCCATGTAGATTCCAATGAGAATATGTTTGGGGGATGGAGGGAGTATTAATATAAAACATTTTAAATATTTTTTAAATTATGTGCTTCGATTAAATATAAATTCTTGTGTGTGAGAATAATATTCACTTGCACTCAGTTTCTTCTATTATTCGGGACTTTGGAAGCCTATAATATATATTTTGTAACATTTATATACATTTATATAATTCTTTGTTTGTACACCCGATGAGTGAGTATTTTTATGCTTAATTTTCATCTTTAAAAAAATAAATTTAGTCTATTAATAATTTATTTTACTATAAAAAATTAAGAATTTGGTGTTGGGTTGGGCTGGTCTGATGACCCTCTGACTTGAACCGAAAATACTAACTTTCTATTAGTAGTTTTTCCGCAAGCGTACGGGTTCACTGTAGTATAAGTAAGTATAGCGACCAAGTATATCGTACCCAAGGGAAGGGATGTATGCGAACAGATCCCTGAAGATCTACGCGTCGTAATTAATATGAGTGTATATTTTAGATTTTTTAGAAGAAAATAAAATATAATCTAAACTAAATTACTCTATGAATGCGAAAAGGAAAAAATTAAACTACGAACGTAAGAGTATGTTTTTAAATATGAGATGATGATGCTCAGAATAGGAATTCCTACGTATACTAACGGAGCAGGTACATAATCAAGATAACCGTGACGCACAAGAAATAACCTAAGTAAAAGATTGTAAGATGAAAGCTCAAGAATTCAAACCCTAATACTTTATCCTAACAATCGACTTCACTAATCCACTAACAAGTTAATAGATTGTGTTTAATTAACGAGACCCTAATTTAAACTAAGGTGATGCGGTCGTCCTCCTTAGATAAACTGGTAGATTAATTAATCATTTCTAAACCCTCTCATTAAGTCTACTAATTGTTAAAGAGTGATAAGGTCGTCCTCTCTCGAACACTTTTCGAACGAAATTCAAAGATAAAGTTAAGATTGATTTTAAGAATTCATTAATTAAGAGAATTAAAACTAAACGTCACGAATTACCCTAATTACGTACCCATATCCTACTTCTACGAGTTCATCCTACCCGAAGCATGCAAGGGTTTTAGCTAGACATGGTTTTTACGAAAATTAAAACAATCGAAGAAGTAACGAACATGAACATAATGATTTTAACTAAGAAATTATCAAATATAAACTAGGGTTTAAAGAAATAAATGCTAAGAACTGAAATTAAATTAATAAAACGAAGTCTCAAGTATTCAAGAACAAAGAACTAAAGGAACAAAACTAAAAATCAAAACCGAACTATGAATTCGTAAATAAAACCTCGAATACGTAAAACTAAAGCTTGCTCGTCTCTTCTCCTCTTTCTCTCTAAAAAAACTAACTCTAAAAGTGATGTGGTATCAAGTGGTTGTCAAAAATGTGTTCGGAAGGGGTATAAATAGGCAACAGATCGAATCGGGAGTTAATGGGCCAAAACCACGCATGCTCGAGCACTGCTCGTGCACTAAGTGCACGAGCATCATCCCATCGAGCGCTCAAAATTTCCAGAGAGCCAAAAGTGCACGACCACTCGAGCTCGTGCACTTAGTGCACGACTTGAACCTGCTCGAGCACTATGCACGAGCACTCGTGCACTAGGTGCATGACCCGGTCTTGCTCGAGCACTACTCTCGAGCACTTGTGCACTAGGTGCACGAGTTCTTCTCGATTGTGTACTCCAATGATACTTTTTCTCTCTCGAACTAATACTTTTCGTATTTCTTCGATATCTTCTTATTCGGGCATCCGTTTGAGTCGATTCAAAGTCCTACGAACTCCTCTTTTCACTTTCTATCCATCTATGAGCATCAAAGAGACAAATTCATTAGTTTATGAAAATGATACTCAAATGACTTTAAATACTCATATAAATCAATCAAAATACGGGCATTTCGAGCTATAAATTCCGACAATTTCATGCCTAATCACCCTCTAGCCAAAGTTAGGTTGTGTTGGACTACATTTTTACAGGCATAATAAAAGCATGGGTCAGTCCAATCCTGTCCAAAGATATCAATTGGTTTGATGAGTCAAACCAGGTTGGGCCTGGCATCCCGAATTATCACCTCTAACGGAAGGAGTGATAAAGTTATAGTAATGACAAATCACTCTCAAACATATACTTATTTAAAATTCTTTACCTTTTTTGTAAAACATAATATAAGTACAAACAATTTACATCAATAATGATCAATTTTTGAATAATTAATAGTAAATTTTTAATAATTGATTTGATGTAATACATGTATAGTATTTCACAATTATCTATAAATTTAATTACTTAACACATATTCTAATATATATATATATACACACACACACATATATATTATAAAATCTAATATCAATATATCTATATATACATGTACAAATAAAATAAAATAAAATAGGTATAACAACAATATCATGAAGCAGTTTAACATCATAAATAAATTAGTAAACATACCCATCACGGAGTTATATATAAACAAATTCAAACAATAAAATGGCATCCAAGCGATTGAATAAAAACATTCATCCATTACATAACTAAAGAGACAAAACAAACTAATGTTGTTACAAAACACTGGTCATTTCTAAAAACTTTTTGAAATACTATTTTTTTTTAGTATTACATTCAAGATTATCATTATAACACAACATTCTTTTCAAGCCCACTGGATTTGTGATCCACGAGATTGCAATATAAATTTGATCATGACTAAGACTTTTTTTAGAAATACTTCAAATGAGAAAATGATTGACCTTGAATTTTATTTATTGATATAACATATGAAACAATCAGTGAAAACTGTCTACGTGTAAATTTGAATGTTATTTACGAACAACAAAAGTTAGTGACAATCTAGGTATTAATGCTAGTTCACCGGCACTGATACCAGTAAGAACCTTGACCTCAATTACTCTATCATTCAACTTTGTGATAACTAACATACAAATAAAAAAAATGTATTAAACTTTAAATCATAAAAAAAAAAAAACAAGTGACTTATAATTTTCAAATAAAAATATGATAATAAACTATCTTGGTTCCATTACACAATTCCCTTTAATGATCTATATTATTTCTCAATAATATAATTGGTATTCCAACATGGCCAGTCACACAGGAAAACTTTAAAGTGTTGAGAAATCCAGGTGTATGCACATTAGAAAGAACATCAAAATTTGAATCAAACCTGCAAATATTATCAAAACTGAAATACATAAGTGATTCTTTGTCATTTAACCGAATCATATTATCGTTTAAAAATATAACATAATCAAGTATCGGCCCAAGAATAAGTCATGTTAAAAAATTTGTAATCATAAATTCGAGATTTAAAATTAGGATAAATACAATAATTAATAGTAGCAATATGATCAATAGAGATAGTGAAATATGTATGTTTTGCAGTTGTATTGAAATTGAATGAAATTAGTGGTGTGTATATCTATGGATGTGGATGTAAGTATATTATGATCACAAATTCTAGCATGCACCTGGTGTATATATAAGAAATAACAAAATAATATGCATTTAATAAAACTGATTATAGTCAAGTGTTGGTAGCTCAATTGGTTGAGGCCACCACCTAAGATCCCAGAGGTCTTAGGTTCGAGACATGGAGAGAGAATTTATTTCCCTCTTGTGGTGGAGTGGTGTTCCCCTCTTATTGTGGGGTGGTGTTCCCCTCTTGTGGTGGTTGCGGTTCCGACTGCAGTGCGGTTGTGGTTCGGAGTTGCGGGTTCGGGTGGTCTACCTCTTGTGGTGATTGCGGTTGCGGCCTATAGCGAGATGAAAAAATATTGTCATGTACCCGGTGGTCGAAGGAACTATTGTAATTGATTACCTTCCAAAAAAAAAAAAACTGATTATATACATTAAAGTTTTGAGATGTAAGATTGTGATTTTCAATATCCTTGAGAAGTTCATTTCGATGATACACCTTAACATACATTTTATATAACTGATGTGTTGAAAAGGTTATAAAATCCCTAAAAGACAAATCGTAGTACTTTTCAAATTCTTCTCATCCATCAATAAAATACCAAGAATCCCCAATAACAACTGTTTTCACATTCCAAATCCTCCAGGTCTGATTAACAAACATATATCTTGAATTAAATGACATATCTCTATGCAACAATATTTCATTTGGTATGCACTTTAAAAATATATAATTAAATATGAATTGAATCTATAAATTAATAAAACTAACCATCTTATTTTCAAGTCAAGAAGAAGATACTGAAGATTAAAATTTAATTATATATATTCTAGAGTTTGACTATAAATTAATTAAGAAAAAATCATGATATTACTAAAAAAAAAAAACTAAGTTTGCACTACACGTGTGCACTCATCCTTTTTATTTCTTTTTTTTTCTCCGAAAAGACAGAATTGTATTCCCCACAATTTCTATGAATAATTTTTTTAATATTCCCCATAATTTTTATGAATAATATTTTTACATATAACAACCAATATTAAGGTGGCATTTGGTAAGAGAGAGATAATTGGGTATTGGAAAGGAACGATTAAGAGAATGACTTTGCTATGTATTTATTTTAATTATTTGCAAATATTTTATTTACGTGATTTTTGGCAATCCAATTAATACTTAAGAATATTAATCACAAATTTGTATGGGATTTAAATTGATGCTCAATTTGCACATTTAATCACAAACTGATGTCATTTCCAAATAATGTATTTGTAATTTGATCATGGACTATTTATTTTATCCATTTAAATCACTCAATCTATGCTCAATTACATTATTTATATTAATTATATTGACATGTTCTTAAATACTGTGATACATATTTTAGAAATATGTTTATTATAATATTTGAAACTTCCTTCTGCATGTAATTGTTTTAGAGGAAATTTCTTAATGAGAGTAATCATAATATTACTTAATATAGTTAGCATATTGAAATAAGTATAAAATTTTATTTTTTACATTTATTTTTAATTGAGAAATTAAAAGGACAATCCATTTGCCAATCGTGTAATCATTAAATTTTTTTATGGTAACTTGAATCTATAAATTTATAAGATATGAAAAATATTGATCTTCTTACTCAATTTTCATTAGAAATCATTATATAATATTAAACACTCAAATTAGTTTTCCTAAAATCATGTACGTTTTTTCCATTTCCTTAACTAATGCAATCAAAATTAAAATAATTGAATACTAATAAACAAATTACTATGAATAATGAAAGCTAAATATGATCGGTAGATTCGAGATTTTAAATAATTTTTTAATAAACATGGTTATTATTGTAAGTTGAGAAAATATATAAATTATTTTACTCTCATTTTTTAATACGTTTCTTGTGCATCGGGTACAACGTGCCACCTAAGTAAGATTCAATTCTAAATTTGAGTTATTTGTCACATGTTATCAACTGAATTGGTAAGATACAATTCCAATATACATCACCAAATGAAGCTTTCAGTAATTAATTATTTATGAGGTTAAAAAAAAAATTAAATAAGTCTAAATTGACCAATCCTACTAATAGAATTAATAAGATTATCTTCTACTAAGGATTGAACTATTGCCTAAACTTGTTCTATACACAAAATTTAATTATATATTAATCATCTAATCTCACTCATGGTTCGTAAGAAGAAATAAATGTGAATTCCAAGCACATGTACTAAAAATTATTAACGATGAAAAAAAAACTTTCTTACATTAATACATACATCAATTACAAATATAACAAAGAATACATGTTCATCCAAAATTGTAGATTACAAATCTACATAATTAAAAAGAAAAAATGAGAAAGAATAACAATTAAAACCGGTATCAGGAATTTAGACGTATGTCCCTTGCTCGATTTTATGATTCATGTGTTACAGAAAACCGATGACATGCAATCCATAAATTATTTGAGGTTAAATCTTTCCACAATATGACTCACAAAACGTAATGCTAGAAGCCATTTTATTAGTAATAATTATTAATTCTATAATTATTATGACAAACACTATTATTGTTGTTATTAGCATAAGCTCCACTAACGCACTGATATTATTAATACTATAGTAATCATCAATATTATAAATATTATAATTATTGTGCACAACAAAAATTTAAATAAACACCATACAAATTCCATTTTTAAGGATCCAATACTTTCACAAAAGATGAACATATTAACCGAGCCTAGCTATATGATCCAACAAATTACCCACCAATCAAGACCACAAATCCCACATACACTGCTATGTGCTAAATCACACAATATGTTTCCATTTGATTAATTAATCGGACAAATACATCAGAAAAGGAACAAAGAAAAGAAAAAAAAAAAAAACAGATCGGAAACGATCATTACAAAGGCAAAATCAAAATACTACGTCTATAACACTGCCATATGATGAGTAGGCCGAAAGAAGACGACGACGGAAAAGCAATGTAAACGCCAAAATGATGAGAACACAAAAGCAGAATGGATGAAACAATACCACAAACAATGATATAAATAGCACTTTGAGCCATTAAAACCGTAGCAAAAATATTGGAATCATAATAAAAAAATTATAAAACATACCATATGCAGATCTCAATCAAGAATGGACGATCGAGATCGAAGCAAAGAAAATAGATCAAGGGCCAAAATGTTTTCTCGCTCAAATCTATAATAGGCAATAGTGCTTGTATTATATAATTATAGATTATAGATGTTTTTTTTTATTCCAGTTGTCAGGTCAACCCATTACCATGATGTCTTTTGCGATTCTAAAAAGAAAAAGAAGGGAAAAAAAAGTCTTAGGTACGTGATCAATTCAAAGTATAATCATTTGCCTAACTAATCAACTTATATCACACTTGAAAGCTCTTTTACAAATAGTATATGCTCAATGTAACTAATTTCATATTCCATTTTCCAATGATGTCATGTGTAAACAATTAATAAACATGTATATATAAAAAATGAAATTGGAACACAATTTAAACATAGAAAATTGATTTCAAAGACACACATTTGGCTTGACATTTTATTTTGCCAAGATACAATATCAATACAAGAGTTGCAACAAGAACAATCTTTGCCTCACCATTTCTTCTAGACAAAGTTGCTAATTAATTAAAAAGCAAAAGCAAAAACAAACACAAACCCCTAATTAGACCAACAAGCCTTCCTTTAAAATACATGAAAAGCAAAATCAATATATTAGTTTAATTTGTGCTCCTGCAGTTTCTCCTGATCTGGCCATTGGTGCCGGTAAGAGGGCTAAGGTTGGACATTTTGACCATAGCACTCGCGAAATCGTTGAAGAAAGAAGCAGAGTTAGTGCTATATGTTCTGACTTGAGCGTCCGTGGACCCGTTATTAAAGAGCTGCTGATCGGAGTGCAGTAGACCCCTAAGGCCAACCAAATTACGAAAATAGTCGTTGTTAAAGTTGACAGGGCTAACAACGTCTAGCGGTGAGACGACGTTGTTGCTTCCTGTTTGGGGGCAGTTTCGTCTTGTGCTGTTTGCAAAGGCGGGGTCAATGTTGGCTTCGTTGTAGATTCTGGCCCTGAAAGTTGTGCACCTTGCTTGTCCTATTGTATGAGATCCTGCATGCACATATTATATAATTCAAATTAATTTGTTGTTACATATATATATATATATATATATATATGACAATGGTAATTAATTTAAATGATACACGAGGTGAAATACAAGAAAATATTAATTTGTTGTTTTTTTTTTTTTTACCTGAAAGGGCAACCAATTCCTGGGCATTGAAACCTTTGTTAGAGAAAGAAGTGATTAGGGCATTGAGATTGAGTCCGGGTCCGGGAATTTGGTTGTTTGCAGCACTCAAACTTGCTGTGGTGGAGTCCCTTCTCCCTAGTGCAACCGCCCAGCTGGGCCCACCTAACTGTTCAATTAATTAATGTTACAATTAATTATTTCCTATAGGAATATTGCAATAATTAATTGCTCACCGCAACGACACCGTCTCGACCTGCAACGGACAAAATATCAGCACAGGAGACGATGCCAGGGCAGGCCGCCTCGACTTGAGTCTTGATGGTGTCAATTATATTGAATCCGCGTAAGGAGTTGGCATTAGGACCAGCCGTCTTTTCTCCTGTGAAATTTGCCGTGTCGTCTAGTAAAACCGATGCATCGCATCCCTGTTGTCATTCATTAATTTGGATTCAATATATTTTATTTCACTAATTAATTTTAACACTTCCATCTCATATTGTGAATAGGGTATTGCTTTTCTTTATTTTTTCAAAAAGTCTTCTCATTCGTTAGTATTTCATTTTCAACAACTTTTTTTCCACGTGCCGCCTTGCTTTTTGAGTGTCGATGATTTAATTGTCGATTGCTGGAACTTGGACTCACAAATAATGGAAACGGAACATACAAGTAATTATAATGCATGCACATAACAAACATACACTTTTGCATATATGCTCTGATATATATTATTTTCTCATACATAAAAACACTTGTATGGTGGTGTTGGATTCCATGAAGAAAAATAAAATCATCTGACTGCATATCAAAACCGAAACCGCATATATATAATAAAGACTTACATTGACAAAGCAGTCGTGGAAATGGAGACGGAGCAACGAAGCACCCATACGAGATTCGCTCGAGACAGCAGAATTTACAGCCGTTCTAATAATAGTAAGAAGATTTGGACATGTCGTAGAATAGAAGTTTGAAGACAGTTGACCATTGCTTACTCCTATAATAAGGAGAACCAACATTACTCTAGCCACAAAACTAGCCATGTTTGTTATGGCTTAGTAGGAGAAGAGATTTTGTAGTGATACAATTACAAAGAATTTCTCTAGTCCTTAAGACTTTAAGTTGTGGTGCTATAACACTCTGAGATACTTCACCTATTTATAGTGTGATTGATCAAGCAAGAGTTCGGCCAACATTTTTTTTTTTTTTTTTTAAGTCAACACATAATAGTGGATTTATTTTAAATGAAAGATAGCCAATAACCGGATTTTTCTTTGCAACTTAAAAGGAAAGTGGCATTTTCATGGTTAAGGTAGAAATTATCCATTCAAAATTAAATTAATTAATATAATGTATATGTAAAATTAGACTCATTCTCATGCATCACTACGTACTTATTAAATTAAGTTGTGCTGAAATCTTGTTCTAAATAATTTGGTGTTTTATTTGGTTTGTATATATATATATATATAATTGGTTTTTCGGCACGTCAAATGTCACACATGTACTTATAAGTTAATTAATTAGTGGTGATACTTTGATTTTTTTAAATGTGAAGATGGTGGAAAAGTCTAAGGGAGGTTTATATGCAGGTATCATATAGTTGTCTATATTTACATCGAATAAAATTACCTTTTCGTAAAGTGGAACTGAAATTTTTCCTCAAGACAAGTGTGAACATTAGAAGAGTGGAGAATCTCGGTTTGTCGATAAATAATAGCATAGGTGCACTTTGATTCCAAGGGGAAAAAATTACTGTTCGAATACCAAATCTTTCAAAAGTAAATTACTGGCCTGTTCTTTTTAATTATCATTCTGAATTTTATTTTATAAACTAAGCAATTTTCATATCAAAATTATTCTTAGTTAATAATAATTATTAATTAAACATTTTTAATCTTCAATGAAAAGGGCTAGTTAAATATATAGAAATAAATAAAAAGTCCAAAATAACGTACTCCCTCCGTCCCATAATTGTTTGCACACTTTCCTTTTTTCGTTCGTTCCACAATTGTTTGCACACCCATAAAATGAAACATTTTTATAAACTCCACCCTCACAATATTCACATATTTACAGAAATTGTCATTACTTTTTACCTTTTGGGCCCACAATACACTCAATTCAACCAATTTCTTCACTTTATACCTAGGCATGCTCAAAATTAACCGGAACCGCCGGTTCCACGGTTCCGGTTCCACTAAAAGTCGGAACCGGAACCGGCGGTTCCGGTGGTTCCGAGGTGGTTCCGGGCTGTTCTACACTTAGAATTTTGAGTTTATTTCTTAATTTTAAGTTTTAAACTTAGAATTTTTAAATTTATTTTTTAAAATTAAACTCAAGTCCAATATCTTTAACCCCTCCCCCAAATATTTTTTGTAAAATTTAAGATTTTAAATTGTAAACTTGTAATTAGTAATTTGGAATAATTCAATATTCAATTTGTAAATTTGTAATATTTCAATTAGCTTGTAAAAATATATATTAGATACTTATTTTAAATTAAAATTACTAATTTGTAATAGTTCAATTACTAATGAATTTTATTTTTGATTTAATATGTCATCTACATTTAGATTAAAAAACCAAAAAATACAAATAGAAACCATAAAAAATTAAAAAAAAAAAAAGTGACTTAGAATTTTGAGTTTCAAACTTAGAATTTCTAAGTTCATTTTTTAAAATTAAGCTCAAGTTCAATTTCTTTAACTCCTCCCCCCAAATTTATTTTGTAAAAATTTAGATTTTAAGTTGTAAACTTGTAAATTTGTTATATTTTAATTAGGTTGTAATAATAGATAATAAATATTTATTTTAAATTAGAATTACTAATTTGTAATAGTTCAATTGCTAATTTATAATAGTTCAATCACTAATGAAATTTTTTTCCATTTAATTTGTCATTTACATTTAGATTAAAAACCAAAAAACACATGTAAAAATCCTTAAAAACAAAAAAAAAATTAATAAAAAAACCGCCGGTTCGGGAACCGAACCGAAATCGGTTTTACCACGGTTCGGTTCCGGTTCCGAATTTTGCACTTTTGGAACCGCCTGTTCGGAACCGGAACCGGCCGTTCCGGAACCGTGAACATGCTACTCATTACACTTTTGTCTTAAAAGTTATGCCCGAACTATGGTGCAAACACTTGTGGGACGGAGGGAGTATATCTTATGTAAATAATTTAAAAGTCAGGATGATATATAAAAAAAGGATTGGAGGAGTATTAAATTGCATATTATATAGTTAATTCACTACAAAAAACTCGTGTTTTAGCTACCGAAATTAGCGACCGTCTTCAAATCGGTCTCTAAATAATGTATTAGCGACCGATTAAAATCAACGGTCTCAAATTTAAAAGATTTGCGACCGACACAAAAATTGATCGCTAAATCGAAGAATTAGCGACCACCTACGACCGCTAGGGCGGTCGCTAAAACTCAAAAGTCGGTCAAAACTGACCAACACTTTTTACCGCCTAATAAGCGACCGCCAAGACGGTCGCTGATTTCAAATTAAAACTCAGCGACCGCCACAGGGCGGTCGCAGATGTGTAACGTTTGACCCGGGTTGGTAACGGTTGAGGGTCATTAATGCGGGAAGTTTAGCGACCGCTCAGGAGCGGTCGCAAATTGTAAATTGGTCAAACTAAACCGTCTGATTCGGTCAAGAAGACAAAATATCGGGAATTAGCGACCACCAATCATTTAAAAAAAAATATAAATACCTTCTCCTCCGTACGCCATTTTACATATACTCATAAAACTCTTCCTCCTACTCTGCCGCCGCTGCCACCCTTCTACATAATAATTAACCGTGAGTTTTTAAAATTTTAACTGTTCAAATTATTTTTAAATTATGTTTTATGAATTATAATGAGTGAATAAGTAAATTATTTCAAGTTATTTTATTTAAGATAATTAATACAAGACTAATGCATATAATGAACTTGATTCTTTAGTTAGTTCAGCCTCGTATATTAGTAGGTTTTATTAATACATGCAATTCATGATTTATAATTTTGTGAATTTTTAGGTGCCCAAAATTATGTGTATGTGTGTATATATATAAAGAATTTACAAAAATATACAAGATAAGTGTATGATCAAGGAGTGTATAACCGTATTTCACTTTGTTAGGTTCACGTTTTCTTCCCTTTTGAGACGGCTAAAATTCTTATTTTTAGTTCTTGTTTGGAAAGCAGAGTCATATGCTTATATTAATAAATTTTCACCGTATATATAATCCTATTTTTAATTATTGAGTTGAGAGTCAACACCTTATGCATATTAACTTATATAAGTTTTTAAATTTTAATGGTTCTTAAAATTTTACAATTTTCTAATGTCATGATATAATGTGAACTAGTTTTATCGTAAAATTCTTTATATTTTGGTTATATTGATGAAAGCATTAGTTGTTTCACTAAAATTTGTTGATTTGATAGTAATATTGTCACATACAACATTCATCCTTTAATTAATTAAGCATACAAATGTTATTTTTTGTACAATATATATTTAAATTTATATTATTTAAAAATTTGTATTGTTAGTAAGTTCATAAAAAATTTCGACTCAGGCCTCTTAATTGTTAGGAACGGCCCTGCACATGATTTACTTTTGTTATTTATTATGAGTAACTTACTTATATATACTTTAAAAACAGTATTTTTTACAAGACCCACATCAAAATATGATATATTTTGAGTTTGATATTATTTATTTTGGCGTACTTATATATTATTCATCACTAATGTTAATAATGTTATCACTAATTAGTTGTTGAAATTTAATTAGTTGATTAAATAGTAGTATATTTACGTAGGTATGAATTAATTAGTTGATTTGAAATTATAGTTTATATATGTTATATGTTATAGTTGGTTATATTTATATATTATAATTTTCAGACAATATTATATATGTTTGTAGGATAGTTATATTATAGTTGATGTTTAATTAGTTGAATTTATAATTATTACAGATGAACCCAGTTCAAGATAATCGTTTCAATGTCATCATAGTCGACAACAGGTAAGTATTTTTTAATGAATTATGTATATTTTTAATTATATTAATATTAACTTGAATTTTTAATTTGTTGTCACAGGATGCTTCCAGCCCATGAGACTAGCTCAATCGTCTCACAGGTCATTAAGATGACCATGTTTGAGTATGATGCCCACTCGTGGAGATAAGTGCCCGAGCAAAAGAAGATGGAGTACTTTGATGAGTTCAAGGTATAAAATTTTTATTTATTATGATTTTAACTTTGAATTTTTTAATTTATTTATTTGTTAATATTCTATTTTTAATTTAATTGTAGAGGCGGTGCGTCTGGGACCCTGCCCACGATAATGTTATGTACGACTTGTTCTGTGTGAAAGCGCAAGAACGGTACAAAAATATTATCTACAACCTGAAGAAGCGGTGGGAGCATGGGGAGCGGGTGGAGTTGGGTCGAGCACCAGATGGGCGATCGATCTGCGATGGTTTGGTGGATCATTGAAACAGTGAACCATCATTTAGAAGAAGATCATGAAGAGAGAGAGAGGAGAGAGAGAGGAGAGAAGAGGAGAGAGAGAGGAGAGAGAAGAGAGAGAAGAGAGAAGAGAGAGAAAGAGAAGAGAGAGAGAATTTGAACAATTTATTTATATCTTTTGAACAATTTATTTATATTTTTTGGACAATTTTAAACAATTTTTCATTTAATTAGTAATTTGATGAAATTAAAAAAACGGTAGTCAATTTCGAATTATATACAATTAATTAGATAAAAACGAATTAGAAACAAAAAAAAAAAAGAATTAATTTGATGAATTTAAAAAAAAAGGGACTCAATTTCGAATTATATACAATTAAATGTATAAAAATAAATGAATTAATAATTTATAATAGTCTAAAATATTAAATTTATAAAATTAATAAAAAAGTTAGTAATATATATATATAAACGAATTAGAACAAAAAAGAATTAATTTGATATATTTAAAAAAAACGGGAGTCAATTTGGAATTATATACAATTAAATAAATAAAAATGAATAAATTAATAATTTAGAATAATCTAAAATATTAAATTTATAAAATTAATAAAAAAGTTAGTAAATATTTATATATAAACGAATTAGAAACAAAAATGATTGAATTTGATGAATTTAAAAAAGAAAAACGGGAGTCAATTTGAGGTTATATACAATTAAATACAAATAAATGAACAACAATAGCACGTGTCATAGTGGTTTACTCCTCTTTCGAGCTAACCGGAGGTCGTGTGTTCGATTTTCCTTGGGCACATATTTGTCCATTTATTATTATTTCTACAAGCGTCACAAGAGCTTATATACTACATGGCTAGTCTAATATAAGCTAGTGGGTTTGTGGCTCAATGGATCGCGCCCGACCCGAACCCCAATAGGTGCGGGTTCGAACCCAATGAACCATTTTTTTTACGCAGGTTCGCTGATTAACGACCGCCTCAAGGTCGGTCGCTAATCACAAAATAAAATAAAAAGCTTAATTTTATTTTTAAAAAAAATTACCCGATTGATTCAGCGACTGACTAATGACGGTCGCTGATATTAGCGACCGCCATGACGGTCGCAGATTAGCGATCGATGTCAAAAGGCGGTCGCTAATATTAACTTCCCTCGTTTTAACAACCGATTATTTTCGGTCAGAAATCGGTCGCTAATCACGTTTAGCGATCGAAAATCGGTCGCTAATCTTTTTTTTTTTTTTTTTTTAGTGATTGAGGAAGCTGATACTCAAGCCCTCAACTTCAAGGCAATATTTTAATATTGAGAGAAATTTACTTTTAGCAATTTCAAATAATTTAATTTCGATTAAAACAAAATTGATTCGCTATGGAAGGTAGTAAAAAGAATTAAAACGAGATGAATTTGGTCATTTGTGATGGTGAAAAGACATCAGAGTCAATGCATGGAAACACATTTCGTGTTAATTATTCAAAAAGTACCAAAACTTTTCTTTAAATTTCTGTTTTTTTAGAAAAGGACAAATATTGTATTATCAAGCACGCGTCTCCAATAAAAGAAATGAAAAGAAAAGGAAGAAAAATGAGAGAAGAGAAGAAGAAATTAAAAGAAAATCTATTTTTAATTATGAAGCACATTCTGATTCTAATTAATCTCTTTCTTTTTGCAAGCTACGTAATTTTGAAAGTTAAATGAGAAAATTGGTATAAAATCATTTCACATGATGTACGTGTTCCGAAAACAAATATTTACCAATTAAAAATAATACTTTGAAATTAAAAGGTTTACATATATATTTTTATACTATTTTGAAATATTTCACTTTTAACCTTCCAAGGACGTAGTACTTTTTACTTCAAAATATCATCCTCACACACACACACTGTAAAATAAAATACTATTTTCTGCATAAATGAGGATTGGCAATTTGGCATTGACACGCTGAAATATTGGACACTAACGCCATCTAATTATATTATTTTAAAATTTCTACTCAATGCTGATCTAAAAGCATTCATTAATTAAACTACTCTAAATTATTGATCGGCTAAATCTTTTATATATACTGAATGTTTGGGTGGTGGTTGGTTGAATTTAATATTTATTTATTGAATTAATCAACAAGCGTCGAAGTATTTATATTTTAGGATCAAATTAAATAATTATATTAGTTCACCGAATAAGTATTGAATATTAACCATATATTAAAATACTTAATTACACATAAGACTATGGTTAACATAAGCAGCATATATGCTTTTTCCAAGTCAAAATTATACATGCACAACTATACGTGTTTTCTAGAACCCCATGACTCGGTGTTCCCCCACCTTCACTTTCATGTCTTGCTAAGCATGCACTATCGAACAATTTTTTTAAAGTTTGGAGTGGAAGTCTTTTTTTTTTTTTTTTTTTTAATAAAGTGAAATGAATCTTGCATGTACTATAATGACAAAGGAAAGGTTTTTATTAAGATCGATTTAATATTATTACATAATATAAGTGCATTATGCATGCACACTATATTATATTATGCATTAGGCTGAAATTGAGCATTAGATATTGATTTTCATACGTAAAACTGTTATCTGTTATTAATAAATTAATTGGCCTTGAGTTTTCAATCATCCAACATGGTGTTTTCAATTATGCAAAATATATATACATAAAGATTAGCTTTAATTTTGTACGTACATTCGTTTTTTTTTTATCAACCATGTTTATCTATAATGATAGTGTTGTGTGGCTTTAAAAAAAAAAAAATTATAATAACTTCTAAAGAAGCAAAATCAAATGAGAAGAGACTAATATATATAGAATGGTTTTATGTATTAATTCAACACAAAGTCTTCTGTGCATTAATTTTACTAGTATTAAATTTATATAATTACATCGATTCGCTTATATTATATGAACTCACTGATATCATTACATGTATTTATCAATATAATAATAATTTATAGAATACTATAACATCTGTAAATGTATATAATTATATCAGTAATTATATGTAATGATATCAGTGAATACTGCGAATAAATTTCACAAATTACTACTCTTAATTCAACTAATGGCTACTAAATCCTAGATGGTGCATTGATTTGCCCCCTAGTTTGTGATATGCAACTATGTATAAGTATACTACTGAAATTATGTTTTTTTTTTTTTAGTTTTTGCGAACATGCTCTCAACTCATATTTGGTGTAACTCCTCCCTAGGTAACATCGTCCCAGGAATGAACTGGGGGTCGCCTGGCACTTGGCTCTGATATATATATATATATATATATATATATATATATATATATATATATATATATATATATATATATTTATCTACACTACATGCATTTTTTTTAATGTACACCTTCATGATTTATAGTTCTTCCCCTTAAGGTAAAATATGTGGAGATTGTATTGAAATAAAATAATTTGTTTTGTCTCACATCTTTTTGTTATCATAGTTTTGCTCATTTTAAATTATTGTATTGTTGATTGTTGTTTTGTTTCTTTCTCTATTTGTCAGGTTTCGAGAGCTAGAATACACTCTTGAACAGGGTTGATTAAACAAGATCAGCAGACTTAGGATTCAGTGGACCTTAAGATCAGTAGACCTTAAGAGCTATCAGACGAGTTCAAAACCGAAAGCAACTCAACTGATAAGAATTTCAGTAGAGTTCAAAGCACAAGACTCAGAAATTTATAGTGGTTCGATCCAATAGATCTACATCCACTTTGTGAGGCCTTTCACTATGTTGAAGAAGAGATTACAGAACTACAATGATATCCTCCAGAGTATAAGCTAAGAAAGTAGAATCTAGCACTCAAAATATCACTCTAGCTAACAAGTTGAAATCTGCTCTTCACCTAACAATGAGCTAATTTATATATCAGCAACTGAGACAACCTTGAGCAGTTATGAGTTGAGAGTGATAGCCTGCCACGTGCTCTTCATCTTGCAACTCGAGTCAGTTATAACCTCCAAGCAGTTAGGAAGTTATGACCTCTTGAAGTTGGCACCAGACGACACTTGAAACTGTAACAGTTTTGCGTAACTACCATTCGTAACTGAATAACTGTCAACTCTCTTGGCTTTTCCAGCTGTTAGGGGTCAAGAACGGATCTTCAAACTTCACACTTTCATATGACTTGAAAGATATTTACCAGATTTAGAGATAACACCTCTCAAATCTCCACCTTTAGCTCTAAATCAACAATAGCACCTTTAACAAAAAAGACTCTCACCACTGCTCCCTCAAGAGCAGCACCAACCAATGCTTTAATGCATTCCAATAAGCCTGAGACAAAGTTCAAACTTTGCCTTAGGCAATGCCTTTGTAAATCCATCTGCAGGATTGTCTTCAGTAGCTATTTTAGCTACATGCACCATCTCTTTCTCTACCATATCCAGTACAAAGTAGTACTTTACATCAATGTGTTTTGTTCTTTCATGATAGCCTTGATGTTTTGCCAAATGTATGGCACTCTGATTGTCACAATACACTGTGACCTTTCTCTGATAAAGTCCCAACTCCTTCAGAATCCCTTTTAACCAAAGACTTTCTTTAACAGCCTCTGTAAGTGCTACAAACTCAGCTTCCGTAGTGGATAGAGCAACATTTGACTGGTGTGTTGATCTCCAAGACACTGCTGTTCCAAACAAAGTGAACACATATCCAGTTAAGGACTTCCTAGTATCAACATTAGCTGCATAATCTGAGTCAACATATCCAACTAATGCTTCTACATTTCCTGTGCACTTCTGAAACTTCAATCCCTTTTCAAATGAGCTAACAATGTACCTCATAATCCACTTCACAGCTTCCCAGTGCCTATTCCAGGATCACTCATGTATCTACTAACTACACTCATAGAGTGAGTAAGATCAGGTCTGCAGCATACCATGGAATACATTAAGCTTCCCACTGAGTTTGCATAGGGAACCTTACTCATATGAGATCTTTCTTTGATATCCTTCGGACTTTGCTGAATTGACAGCTTTATATGCTGTCCAAGGGGAGTTGTTACTGGTTTAGCTTGATTCATTCTGAACCTGTCAAGCACCTTCTTCAAGTATGAGCTTTGACTGAGATGAATGGTATTCATGTCCCTCTTTATTTCCATTCCCAGAATCACCTTTGCTATCCCAAGGTCTTTCATTTCAAACTCTGATTTGAGCAGTTCCTTAACCTTGTTAATTCCTTCTTCATCTTCACTTGCTATAAGCATATCATCCACATAGAGTAGTAAGTAAGTCTTCAATCTGAGACCATCCTTGAAATAAACACAGCTGTCATACTTGCTCCTTGTGAACCCTACCGATGTGATAAACTCATCAAACCTGAGATACCACTGTCTTGGACTTTGCTTAAGTCCATATAGTGACTTCTTAATCAAACAAACCTTGTTATCAGAATCAGGTATGTTCACTCCCTCAGGAATTTTCATATGGATGGGTTTATCTATCTTTCCATGAAGAAATGCTGTGGTGACATCCATCTGGTGTAACTCCAGATTATATTGAGCTACTAAGGCCAGAAGAATCCTTATGCTGCAATGCTTCACTACTGGGGAGAATATCTCATTAAAATCCACCCCTTCTCTCTGAGTAAAGCCCTTTGCTACAAGCCTTGCTTTGTATCTTATAGATCCTCCTTTCATAGCTTCCACTTTCTTTCTGTATATCCATTTGCACCCAACTAGTTTCTTATTCACAGGTTTATCCACTATCTCCCAAGTTTGGTTCTTCTCAAGAGAAAGTAACTCCTGCTCCATAGCTACAATCCATTTATCTCTTTCACTGCAGCTAATAGCCTGTGTATAAGTCTTAGGTTCCTGTTGCTCCACATCTTGAGCAACATACAGTGCATATGAGATTACATCAGCATGTCCAAATCTCTGTGGTGGATGAGTCTGTCTCCTGACCCTGTCCCTTGCTAATTGATAATCCTGGTACTCAGTCTCACTGCCTTGATCACTCTCATGATCACCTTGATTCTCATGAGCATAGTTTCTTATATCCTGTGGCTCCACCTCAAGATGTGTAGTACTATCTTGAGTCTCTCCAGAGCCTACATTTTCAGTCACCTTGAGAGGTAAGCAGTTTTCATCAAAGGTTACATCTCTGCTTATGATACACCTTTCACTTCCCTTCTCAATGCACCACAATTTGTATCCCTTTACCCCTGTTGGATATCCAATCAGTACACACTTGAGAGCTCTTGGTTCCAGCTTGTCTTGCCTTATATGAGCAAAGGCCTTGCATCCATAGACTCTTAAGTTGGAGAAGTCAGGTTTGTATCCTGACCAGGCTTCCTCTGGTGTCTTGAACTTCAGTGGAGTAGATGGACTTCTATTTATGAGATAAGCTGCTGTAGTTACCACTTCTCCCCAGAAAGACTTGGGTAATCCAGAGCTACTCAACATACACCTCACTCTTTCTAGCAAGGTTTGATTCATCCTCTCAGCAACTCCATTTTGTTGAGGAGTTCCAGGTACAGTTCTGTGCCTTACAATGCCTCTCTCCTTGCAGAAAGTTGTGAATTCTTCAGATAGATACTCCAACCCGTTGTCAGTTCTTAGAACTTTTAACTTCTTTCCACTGATGTTCTCCACCTCAGCTAACCAATTCTTGAAACTACTGAATGCTTCAGATTTAGTTTTCAATACAGATATCCATACCTTCCTTGAGTAATCATCTATGAAGGTAATGAAGTATCTTCCTCCATTCCTTGTGGGATTCTTTGAGGGTCCCCACAAGTCTGAGTGTACATAGTCAAGGATTCCTTTTGTGGTATGAGAAGCAGTGCTGAATTTCATCCTCTTAGACTTCCCATATATGCAGTGTTCACATATATTTATCTTTGAGATTCTGTCTCCACCTAGGAGATCTTGTTTGGCTAACTCTTGCAAGCCCTTTTCACTCACATGAGCTAGCCTGTTGTGCCACAACAGTGTGTTGTCCTTTTCATTTACAGAATTAGTACCACCAGTAACAGTCTTTCCCAGTAAGAAATAGAGATCATTCCTTCTAGTTCCTTTCATAACAGTATGATTATCTCTGGTAACTACTAATTCCCCATTTTCAGAAGTAAACTTGTACCCCATGTTATCTAACATGCCAAGAGATATGAGATTCCTTCTAAGATCAGGTACATACCTCACATTTCTCAGAGTTCTGACAGCTCCATCAAACATCTTCAAGTTTACAGAGCCAGTTCCTCTTACTTTACAGGTGTGGTCATTTCCAAGCAAGACTGATCCACCATTCTGGTGTTTGAACTCAGTGAACCATTCCTTCACAGGACACATGTGAAATGAACAACCTGAATCCAGAATCCACTCATTCTTCTCCTCTGATGTGGTGATGGAAAGTACTTCAGCTAGTTCAAAGCTTGTGGAGTCTTCAGTTTCTACTGCTTGATTTGCTTGTTTCTTGTCCTTCCCCGATTCAGCAACTCCTTTAAACTTTGATGACTTCTTCCACTTAGGGCAGTTTCTCTTGAAATGTCCTGTCTCATGGCAGTGATAACACTTCCTGCCTTCTCCATCATTAGAGGTTTCTGATGATTTCTTCTCAGGTTTCTTGCCTTTATCTTTAGGCCATTTCTTGAAGTTCTTCTTTGAATGGTTTTCCTTCACTGTCAGACTCTCATTCACCTTGGAACTACTACTAGCTTCAGATGTTTTCTGCAGTTCCTTAGACTTAAGGGCCAACTGCACATCTTCAAGGCTAATTGTATCTTGCCTTCCAAATAGTATAGTGTCCTTCAGGTTTTCATAAGACTTTGGTAAAGCACTTAACAGGATAAGAGCCTTATCCTCCTCTTCCAGCATGATTTCAATATTCTCTAAGTCATCCAGAATTTTATTGAAATCATCCAACTGCTCCAGGATGGGTTTGTCATCTGCCATCTTGAATGCATAGAGTTTCTGCTTCATGTACAACCTGTTAGCCAAGGTCTTCACCATGTACAAGCTTGAAAGCTTGTCCCAGACCTCCTTTGCAGTTTTCTCCTTAGCAACCTCCCTCAGAACTTTGTCACCAAGGCACAGAATGATAGTACTGTGTGCCTTTTCTCTGATCTTGGCCCTTTCTGCCACTTTCTTACTCGTTTCTTCTTCCTCGGGTTTTCCAGGTTCTTCAATGGCTTCAGTCAATCCTTGCTGAACCAGAAGGGCCTTCATCTTGATTCTCCAAAGCCCAAAGTCAGATTTCCCAGAGAACTTTTCAATGTCAAACTTTGTGGAGCTACTCATCCTTGCTTCTTGCCTTGTTTAGCTTCTTCCCACAGACGGCGCCAATTTGTCAGGTTTCGAGAGCTAGAATACACTCTTGAACAGGGTTGATTAAACAAGATCAGCAGACTTAGGATTCAGTGGACCTTAAGATCAGTAGACCTTAAGAGCTATCAGACGAGTTCAAAACCGAAAGCAACTCAACTGATAAGAATTTCAGTAGAGTTCAAAGCACAAGACTCAGAAATTTATAGTGGTTCGATCCAATAGATCTACATCCACTTTGTGAGGCCTTTCACTATGTTGAAGAAGAGATTACAGAACTACAATGATATCCTCCAGAGTATAAGCTAAGAAAGTAGAATCTAGCACTCAAAATATCACTCTAGCTAACAAGTTGAAATCTGCTCTTCACCTAACAATGAGCTAGTTTATATATCAGCAACTGAGACAACCTTGAGCAGTTATGAGTTGAGAGTGATAGCCTGCCACGTGCTCTTCATCTTGCAACTCGAGTCAGTTATAACCTCCAAGCAGTTAGGAAGTTATGACCTCTTGAAGTTGGCACCAGACGACACTTGAAACTGTAACAGTTTTGCGTAACTACCATTCGTAACTGAATAACTGTCAACTCTCTTGGCTTTTCCAGCTGTTAGGGGTCAAGAACGGATCTTCAAACTTCACACTTTCATATGACTTGAAAGATATTTACCAGATTTAGAGATAACACCTCTCACTATTATTATTATTTTTTGTTTATTTTGTTTTCCCTTGATGTGTACGCCAATTGAGTTTTCAAATAAAATCCTGTTCCTGACATATAAATCCATGTTACTTGTAATTATGAGAAGGGATATGGATGATATGGTAATTAAAATTTAAGATAATATTTCTTTTATAGACGTACAAGTCTATATGCCATAGAAAGAGCTGGTAAGCTAAATGTATCAAAACTTTAATTACAAAAATGTCTCTAGATAATTAAATGCATTCTTTGAGTACTTCATAAGATTTATATGTAATCAATAAGTTAACGGAATTAATTAGAAGATTTTCCATTGTTTGTTAGTTTATAGTTAATTAACGTCTAATAAATGAATCGAAGTTAATTAATTTTAACGTCTAATAAATGAATCGAATAACTTTTGCAAAGTGAAGATTACAGGAAAATGACGTTTAAACGAATCGTTGAAACTTGAAACCCTTCACTATAAAAGTGAGTCATTTTCATATTTTGTAATTTGTCAAACTGTTAAATTAAGTATTTGGACAAAAGATTTGATTGGTTGACAATTCTGCTCCTAATGATATACTTATATATGTTTTTCGAATTATATATATATAGTTATTTAATGTCAAATATTGTATGAGACAACTACTAAAGTGTTAATGCATCAATGCCAAATTATATCATATCTTATTGTCTTATGTTATGAGATAGTCTCGCACAACACCTACTCTTATTTAATTTAGTATGTACGTCCACTATGGAAGGGCCAATTTAAAAGATCCATAAAAAAAAAATTCAAATTATTAGCGTAACAAAAAAAGTTTAATAATGTAAATTTCAATATGGAAATAAAAACAAAATTCTAATACTTGCTTATTTTCTCCATGTTTGTAAATTTTTTCAGCCTTCCAACATTTGATTTTGTGTTGCTGATCACCGTCTTTTTTTGTCTTTTATGCCCAAGAATAATAATTACGTTTCTTCTTTGAATATTAATTTCATCCATCTTAAATTATTTCGATATAAAATTTATATATATAAGATTCGTATTAGGTAAAAGAAATCAACTGATGACACGTAGTTGCAACATGCTCGAAGAAAAAGCCTTATGTTGGTCTGATTTTGGGGCTTTAAGCTCGGGTTAATTTTGTACTTTTATAAACTATTTGGAAGAATTATTTACCGATGAATCAATTATTTGCAAGAAGTTAGTATGGTTAAAAAAATAAAAAATAAAGGTGAAAATCTTTTAATGGCCAAGATTTTAGACCAAATGCGATTAATAAAAAAAATCACGTAAAAAAATGGTTGGGAGTGGGAGGTAGGCATGAGTTGTTGGTCTTTTATTTGACATGATTACGTAACTCTGTATATATCATAATTAGTGATGAATTAGTCCAACATTATTAAAATAATTAAAGAGTATCTCGTAATTAACATTCACTTATATATCAAGACATAATGATTACGGTTTGCATGGAAATATTTTTCATCTACCCACTCGTAAATATTGCATGCTGTAAAAGGGCATATTAGGGACATGCGCCGACATTACGCTTAAGCTGAGAAATATGCGCGCCAGATTAAGTATATAACAGTAATTTTCTTGATGCTTAATTGCTTGCTTTTGTCTAGGTCCCAAAATAAATATTTTAACCTCTATATTAATATTTCATATGACAACTATGTATTAAAAATGTGTCTCGGTATATTAAATAATACTTCATCCGTCCAATTTAAGTAGGCCTATTTCTTTTGTCGCGTGAGGTTAGAGGATATTATGGGGTATATTAAAATCTATGACAAAAACTTGTGTGACCGTCTCATGACATGAAACAATACAAATTAACATTCACCTATATCAAAGTATTAATGTGTCATGTCTATTTTATATTTTATCCCATCGTCTCATGGCATGAAACGGTCTCATACAAAAGATACTCAAAGTCCATTTATAAATAAAGTGATTACTTACGAATAATTAAAGACAATGAAATTTTGAGTAAATAGATGTTGACTTTATATTTTAAGCTTAGACATATTAATCTACAGAAATTATAAGCATGCACGTGGATTTTAAACTCAATTTTGATATTTTTTTTTAAAACACATACTAGCACACCGAACAGTTATGTGTGTGTGTTTTTTTTTTTTGCAATGATGTATTACTAATTACTTTTTATGGTATTACGGATTTCTATTTGAGGTATTTTTTTTTTCAAAATCCAAATATGCATTAAAGTGCACACTAAAACTACTTATTAATCTATATATAAAGGACAAAAATATTAGGTCTATTAAAATGGGACAGAATTATGCACATATATATATATATATATATATTGATATCGAAGCATTAAAGTTAAATGATTCATGGGATATATATTGTCGTGAACATTATATAATCAAATTTTACTAAGTAGTTATATTTTTCAATCAAACCCACCAAACATATGATTTGTCTTAGTCTCGGTTACTCTCACATTTATGGGCTATTGCACAAGAAAAGTAATTAAAAAAAAAAAAGTACTCACACGGCTGTCCAATCATCGTTTTGATTGAAAAATGCCTATCATATTGTCTCACCTTATCGCCTGAGTAATTTTATTCAAACAATTTGGACTTTTTGCCTTAAAAATATTCCTTCATTATTTTCTTACAATGACAAGTAACAAATTTCACTATTAAATTCCTACAGCTTTTGCTGACTACGTACAAAAGAGAAAACTCTGCTCTTGTAATGTAGTGTGTTTTATTTATGCATTGGCAATTATTAAATTTCATTATGTATTGACATTAACAAAATTGGACTTGTAAGGTAGTGTCTTTTAATGGAAGCCAAACTAAAACGAGCCTCTCTCAATATCTTTACTAATCATTGTACATTATGTCAATAGTGTATATATTAAATTAACAAGTCAGCATATATCGGCCAATACACAAGTAGCATGTAAAATAATAAATAATACCTTTTCTTTTTTATTACAAAGACAGTCTTACACGATTTTAAATACCACTAGTATCATTCTCTTTAACATGATAACTCTTCTCCTACTGATACAGAGCATATATTAAACCCTCTTCCGGGCTACCCATAGGTCGTGGGTTCGATTCCCCTTGGGCGTATATTTGCCTATTTATTTATTTATATTTATTATTTGCCCGCATGGGCGTAGCTCAGCTGGTTCCTGGGTGACAGATTGCTACAAGGACGCAGGATCGAGCCCTGGCAGCCGCAGTGTGGGAGTTTTACCCCTCCAATGTGGGGGATAGCTCCTTGTGGGCACCAGGCACTGGTCCTCCCACCTAATGGGCCGCTGAGTCACCATGATTTACTTCCTCCACCCAATCCTGTCGGGCCAGGGGGTGGGGGCCCTGGGGGCGAGGGCTTCGCCTTTTGCTATAAGAGCATATATTAAACTACTCTCCAGCCTAGTGGGTAAATATTTTAATGTGTTCAATGGTTGATATATACTTCCTCCATCCCTATTTTATTTTTCTGTTAACTTTACACGGAGTTTAATGAGAAAGTTGAATTATAATATTTAATTAAATAAAATATTTTTTTGTGAGGTAAAATTTAAAAAGGTGAATGTAGTTTATTTCTATTTTAGAAAATGAGAAAATAAATTTGAAACAGACATTTTTAATAAATGAGAAAATAAAATTGGAATGAAGGGAGTATATTTCGAGCATTCATATTTTGTATGATTAAGAATTAATATATGATACATAGACAATAGGGTATAATAACACTTCAGAAAAAACTAATATACAATACGCACACTATACAATTTTAAGTGTATTTTTTAATAGTATTATTTATTTTATTAAGAATATTAATTTTTTTTTTGTTAATTGTTTTCACTTACCATTTTAAGTGTACAGTTTTACTACATAATTAGTGTACAAGAGCGTTAAGGATGAGTACACCTTACGATTTTAGTATAGTTATATTATTCTGGACCTTCTGCTCGTAAAATAGGAAATGGACAAAAGGGAAAAATATTGAAGGCATAAGGAAATTCAAATTTTAGAAAGAAAAAATGTAATATTGGGTTCCACCAGTCAATAATATCCAAGATCCACCGTAAAATTATTTTCCCAAAGCCCACCGACCATAAAAGCTCTATTAATTTCTTTTGAATATCAGCTTAGTTAAATATATTTCCAACGATTTCTGCACTGCATTTTTTGAATGTGGAAATTTCAAAAAGTGTTAGATTCCATTAGCTTTATTTTTTTTGGACTTCCGACGGAGCAATCTATATGTTAGAAACGATGTTGTTGTTACCAAGACATCAAATCAAATAATGAAGTGGTATTATTTTTTTTCTTTTTAAGAAGTTAATAATATAAAAGTGTTATAGAGTTGCTATTTTGCTTATTTGCCAGCAGTATTAAGAGCGAAAACATGTGGATACTTTCAAAACATGATGTAAAAGATGTATGAGCTTTTAGTTTTTACAGTGGTTAATTATAAATGCTCTTAATTTTCTAAACACTGTAAAAATCCAGTATTTCGAAAATAATATATTATAATCCACTTGGCAAGTTTAGGAGCTATGTTTTTCAACGATAAGCATGATTTTTATTTAAGAATAGTTGAATCATTAAATCGATGTGATAGGTTTATTTATGTATTGCTTTGGGATTTTATTTAAATGTGGCTTGTTCAGACTGTAGACCTGTTAATTATGTACAATGGGACTAGTCAATGGGTATTTATTTATTTTTCAAAATTTTGAAAGAATTTTCCTTTTCTTCTTGCGGGAATTTTTTGAAGTTTTAGTTGGCCCAGTTCGCGCAATCTCCCTAAATGGGCCTTTTGAGCCTACTTAATATGATAACGGTTATTGGCACTTACATAGGATAGGTAGTTAATACACTATGAGCCCTTTGGTTTTAGGGATTGCCTGAGATTGTCTTTATAATTCTAGATAATCTCATGTTTGGTTTAAGATATTGCACAGGACCATGACCTTGGATTATATTAAATTTTAGACATAATGCAATCCTACAATCCAAACATACATTCACACTCAAATAATATCATCTAATTCAATCCCTTCAGCCTAATCCCATCTAATCCAATCCTATCCAATTCAATCCTGTCTCGTGAACCAAACGGATAAATCACTACACTTTGGATGAATATACTACGTTTTATTCCTAAAATGTCCTAATTAATTAATTAATTAATTGTGTAACTCTTCGAATTCTCTCTACATTTTAAATACACTTCACCTTCAATTCATCTTCATTGTCATCTCTGCGGACTCATCTCCCGCCCCGCCGTCGTCCGCCGTCCACCAACGTTTTAAGATGCGGTCCATAGAAGCTGAAGCCTTGTCGTCGTGTGCCTGTCGAAGATGCGACCAACCACCATCGAAGTTAAACCATCTCAGTTCGAACACCATCGCATCCTCTCAACCTATACTCGCCGTCGTCGAAGCTTGTCGTCAGTCAAAGTAGAAAATTGCGATGACTGTTGTTCGGCTTTGGTTATCTGAACATGACCATAATGTTCGAAAAAAAATTCGATCATGACCATAATCTTCGAATTTTTTTTCGAACATGACCACAATTTTCGGAAAAACAATTCGAACACTTTGTTCGGAAAAAAATTCAAAATTTTTGTTCATGTTCGGAAAAAGTTTCCGAAAATTGTGGTCATGTTCGGATAACCAGAACCGAACAACAACCATCACGATTTTTTGAAATAAAATATACTAAACAAGCAAACAACAACAATATTATCATACCTATACAATTTTATACCCTTAATGAATAATAATATGGGATAAGATATATACCCCTCCAAGATTGTTAAATACACCTCCCATTCATGATTTTTACCACATATACCCCTCCCCTTCTTACCGTTCTTTTTCCTTTTCCATTTCCCAAATCCACCTCTGCAAGTTTCGCTAACTTCCACCTTCTCCATCAATTTCCTCTCTCATTTTGATAACACCATAGATTATAACCATCACAATTACTAATCTTTCAACAATAGAAAATCAATCAAATAAATAAATCACCTTATATTTTAAAGCCAGGTAAAATAATGACGATTGGAGCAAGAAAAAAAAAAGCAGATCTGCAAGGGGCTGTTGGCTATGGTGTTGTCGGTGAGGACGAGAGGCGGCAGCAGCGCCGGCGCCTGGGAGGACGAGAGATGGAAGTGGCGTTAATGGCAAGGGGAGAAAAATCATAAGTTGCTTACCTGTGAATTTGGTCCGGAAGAATCGCAACAGCCATAAAGATGATGGACACGTGAACGGGCGGCGGAGGAGTTGACGAAACCGGGTAGCAGAGTGGCGGTGTCGATCAAATTAAGTTTAATTAATAAGGGTATTATAGGGTTTCTAATGATTAATTTGGTGTATCTATTAACATTGGAGGGGTATATAGCTGAACCCTAATAATATACATGAAAAACTTCATAACACCAACAAAAACTATCCTATTTAAAAAAATCTAGTACGTAAAAAATATCAAAACATTTACATATATGTATTCCGGACTTGGAGGATCGTTCATCCTTACAATGTAGGCCGTCAAAACACGTTTCAAACGTCTAGTTGTCAATTGATGGTGGCTCACTTTCTTGAAGTATGAAGCCTCATTTCTAATTATCGAAGTTAGTATATTTGTTTGAATATTGTATTCACTAAAATTATTTTGAAGGGAAGGCTAGAAGGATAATATTTCTTTTTATATATTTGTCTTAGCTATTAAATTTTGGGTTAGTGTATTTACTATACATGAAAGTGTCAATAATCTGGGCCTATGATAAATATCAATCCTCTTATTTGAGTGGGATATACCTAATGGGTTATGATATTAAGCCCATGATTGTGGGTCATACCTAATGGGTAGCCAAAGGCAATATTAATTGGGCCGCTGGTGCAATTTGTCAACATTGGACTTTATGGTGTTCACCTTTTTAATATGGGTCCGACTATATACCCCTCCATATTTATTTGATATCCCCATCCACTTAATATACCCACCATATTTTAAAAAATTATTAGATACACACCATATAATATACCTACATTACCCTTACCTCTAATATTATTTTAAAGTTTTGATACACCCACAAAACCCTTTCTCATTCCCCACGTTCTACATTCTTCATTGCTCTTTTCCCACTTCATTCTTCCTTACTAGAATTCCGCCGCAAACGCCAGAAGCTTTTCCGGTGCCACTCCTATCCGCCCAACCGATTACCTTACAGTCTACTCTCTTTGCTCCATGTCTCGATGAAACCCGACGTTGTGTGTCGAATTTTCATCTTGGGAAGAGGACAAGAGCCTTTGTGACAAATTTTTCTTCACGAAGAAGATGACTGTGTTGTTGATTTATGTGGGTCTGATGCCCTAATATTTCAATTTGGGTCAAGTAGTGGATTTTATCGCTGAGATTTCGAAGAACAATCGTTTCGGAAAAAAAATCGCTTAAAATTTTCGAACCTGGTTTTTCGAAAAACTGTTAGAGTTTCGAAAAGAACTTGTTGAAAAATGACAAATATTTCGGCAAAATATTTCGAAAATCTCTGTTTCGAAAATATTTTTCCGAAACCCTAACCACATTTCGACAAGCTTTTGCCGAAACCCTAACCATTTTTCGAAAAACCAGGTTCGAAAAATCAATGTCGGGAATTTTTTTAAAAAAAGTGTAGGAATAATATTAATACACTTATCATCGAACTTGTAAGGTTGCAGCACCGCCGTAAGAAAAATAAAATGGTGGTGCAACCACAAGAAGGTTTCCAACGCCGGTATTGCAGTGCCGGCGCCGGCTCCGACTCTTCCGTAGCTTCTTGTGTTTGTCGTGACTCTTGGATTTCTTGGTGGGTGTATTAAATTTGCAGTATTTTGTTTTTTGAGATCCACATCATAATAGCAAAAGTGCTCAACAAATCAGGCGCCAGATTCGCCAAACCGTGCTCCAACCACTCCTACAACGACCCCCTGCCCAGATCATCCAAACACCATCCAAATCTCTCATCCTTCCACACCCCGGCAACCCGAACACAATCCCGAATAGCATGTTCCGCAGTTTCAATCTCAGCTCCACATCTACTGCACATCGGACCGACATCAATAAACCTGGAAATAAGATTGATCTTTGTGGGAAGAATTCCGTATACCGGGTCATATTGTTGTTGACGTTGAGGCCGACATTATGGCTGTTTAATTTATGAATTTTCTTTTCCCGTTAAAAAAAAAAAAAAATAATAATAATAAGGGCATGTGAGTCATTTAATAAATACTATTATAATAATACATAAATTAGGTGGGGGTATCTAATAAGTATGGAGGGGTATATAGTCGGACCCTTTTAATATTGATATGTATACACAACACACACTCTTATATAGGTTGATTATTTATTTGGGTCCGGTTAAATACCTCTCTATCTTTTATAGATACACCTCCTAAAATTTTATTTTGAAATAAAGAGACTAAAATACCCTTTAATCTAACTTTTACATCTTTATTCATGATAAGAAAATTGCCCACCCATGAATCCTTTTTCCGGCGCCGCCATCTTCCGCCGCCACCCTGCACCATGTCGCCTAACTCTCTCAATTTTCCACCCATATTTTACCAGAAAATAGTTCTAAACTTTCATTCTTCCAAAATAATTTTATAATATATTAATTCAACAAAAATAAAATCCATGGATTGGAAACAAAATTAAACGCAATCAGAGACAATTTGCTTCATAATATTCAATCTTGAAGATTAAGGATACTAAGAAAAAAAAAGAAAAATCTTGAAGGGAGAAGGAATGGAAAACAGGAGTTTTTTTCCAAATAATAGGCTCCACAATACCAACATAGAAAAATCGAACCCACAATTGAGCAGCGCGGTGACGAGTTGGTCAGGGCAGCGGTGCAGGTTGGATGGTCCGCGGCGGAGCGGTGGTTCTGCGAGGAGAGGATACACAGTGGAAGAGTAGAGGAAAAAAATACTTAGAATTTTCCAAGGTTATAAATGGTAGTTTATTGTAAGATTGGGTGTATATATTAATTTTGGAGGGGTATATAGCTGTATCCTATTTATTTTCTTCAATGGATATACATTGTTTCGATTTGTGTGGCCTATATATTTTGGAATTTATATTTCTTTAAGTATATATTGATGACTTCATTTTATACAATCACTAAAAAAAAAAAAAAAAAAAAAAAAAAGAAAACTCTTTTTGTAATAAATTTATTTGTAACCGACTGTTTAATGGTTAAAAAAAAATGATTTATTGTAACAAATTTTTGTTTTCGTTACAAAAAGATAAGCATATTAAAATCTTGTTTCTTATAAGTCATCTCTTGTCGTTGCTGTGAGACTCTCAAGTATGATGGTTGATGCATTGTAATCCCTTTTGTTCCCTCAATTTACTGGTTTTGTCCCCTGTGGCTCTGTTTATTTATTTTCTACTTATGGAAGTTAGAAAGCTGCTAAAGTTCAGCAAATACATTAATTTGTAAATTTCTAAAAGTTTTATTAGTTTAGCGAAACCAAAATAAACTCTGAATTTTGGTTCTAAATATGGAAACTGATGTATAGTGTTATATTTACTGCTTCAACTTTTTCCTTATGTCTAGATAATTTTCATCTTGTGCATTATAAATCAAAATTTGTTTTCTTTAATAATCTAGTTATTCTCCTTGTTAGAATATTCCTAGTTCTTATGTATTATAAACTCTTACTCTTCCGTTATCAAATTTTTTGTTCTGCGTTAAAATTAAGTTCTTAATCATATGATTAATTAATGTTTTTTTATATTTTGTAGGACAATGAAGTTTCAATTTTTCGTGGACCAAAAGACTAATCAAGACTTCTAGTTTAGCACTTTTAATTTACATATATTTTATTTATTAATGTTATTATGTACATTGAAGTGTTGACATTAGTAGTTTTTTTTAATAAGTATTTTGGCATTGTTGACTTCAATGTACATGTATGGAGAATTGTTATTTTCTTGAAATAAAATTATTGTATTAATTAATACAATTACTGCATTGTGTCCATTTTTTTTTCTTTTTAAGGTTTCTCATTTGGCACTTTGTTATTTAGTTATTTGTAACCATTTATTTTATGAAATGAAATATTAAATGCACCACAACAATAGTGACGAATCAAGTATTAAACACCAAATATATGATTTTATGTAACAATTTATTTGTAACGAAATTAATTTTTTGTAACAAAATTTTGGTAATTGCTATTAAAGTTTTTGTAACGAAGAAGGTTTCATTACAATTATATTGGTAACGAAATTGGTTTTGTTCCGTTATAATTTTTTTTTTTGCGACGGACTTTAAAGGACCAACTTTTGTAACGAAGTGTTTCGTTACAAAAAGTTTTTGTAACCAAAAATGGACTTTTTGTAACCAATTCTTTTGTTACAAAAAGTGAATTCTCTTGTAGTGAATTATTATGAAGTTTAAAAAGATTTACTTTTGAATTCAGCAAAATCCACGTTTTATCAAGTTACTTCTCTTTCTATTATCTGATTTGTGCCAAAAAGAGGTGAGCGTGTTTTTATACTTGCACTGAAAATGAAATTTAATTAGTTGTCCTACACCTACATAACTATATTTGTGTTTTTCTTGCATGCACATGAATTCCAAATACCATGTACTCCCTCCGTCCCCTCTTAATATTCACATTTTTCTATTTGAGATGTCCTACAATAATATTCACACCCCAAATATGGAAATAAAACACTCTCACACTATCTACTTTAATTCAAAATACTCTTCATTCATTGATTCAAAAAGTCAATAATGCAGTTTTTCTTAAAACTTGTGCCCACACAAGTGTGAATATTAATAGGGCACGTAGGGAGTATTATTCAATGATGTGACATCTTTTACCAAAGAGGAATCATGAGATGATTAATGTGATTAATTGCATGCACATGAATAACACATACACGGTTTTACCAAAGAGGAACCATGATACTAAAAATATCCGGTTTAAAAGTGGTCCATCACAAAACATGTGTTGAGATAGATTTGAAACAAAAATTTGTCCATCTTTAAAACAGACATAACTAACGTTAGCGATAGATTTTGACTTCCATCTCTAATAAACGATGGATAAAAGCCGTCACAAAATTTGGAAGGGATACCCAAACAAGTCGAAGATTTCATTGTAAATAGTTTTTCACTTTTTTATTAATAAATATTGCAACGGGAATGTCCGTCACTAATTTCCAAACAAAAAAAATTGGCCTAGTGGGCGCTATGTTATTATATTCAACCCATATTTTCTATAGATCTTAAGGCCTTAGTAGGCTGGAACAATAATATGCATTATTTGTTAAGCGTGGGTTGCTCTAGTGGTAGAGCTCCACCATTTGAGGTCCTAGGTCTCTGGTTCGAGACACGGAAAGGGAAAATTTATTCCTTCTTGTGGTGGTTTCCCCTATGGTGGGATGATGTTTTCCTTCTTGTGGTGGTTGCAATTCGAGTGGTCCCCCTTTTGTGGTGGTTGTGGTGGTTGCAGTTCCGGTCTACATCGAGAGAAAGGTAGAAGAAGCTTTTGTAAGTGATTATATTAGAAAACTATTGTAATTGATTGTCTCTTAAAAGAAATGCATTATTTAATAGGAAACAAAATACAACATTAATTCTTTACATCTCCCATACATGCATATTCGTGTCACTACAAAAAAGACGGGTTTTAGCGACCGATTTTTGCGACCGCCTGGACGTCGGTCGCTAAAAAGTGTGATTAGCGACCGATTTACGACCGATGAACCAAAATGGTCAAAAGTTTTAGGATTAGCGACCGCCAGGTAAATCGGTTGCTAATCTGAGACCGACTTTAGCGACCGCTTGACCGTTGTTGTACGATGACATCGTATTTTGGAGGTTAATGACCGATATCGGTCACAAAATTGGAGCCAAATTTAGCGACCGCCCTTGGCGGTCACAAATCTCGAATCCCGATGTGGGCAGGTGGGCAATAATGACCCGGTTTCGGTCCGTTGTTTAACGACCGCCTCTGTCGGTCGCTAATACCTTTAAGGCGATCGCTAAACGTCTATTACAGAACAGATTCTGCTCTCTTTATTTCATATTTTTCTACGAAAAAAACTCTTTAAAACCCTTTTTTGTCCGTTTAATCTACGACGAAGTTGTGTTTGAAGTGGTGGTAGCAATCGACTGGTTCTATATCACATTGTGCTCGTTGCTTCAACTTCACCGTACATTTTCACACTTTTACCGTTTAATTCTTTTGTTGTATATATTTTTATTTTTGGTAAGTTTTTAGTATGCATGCTTAAATGTATAGTAGTGATTTAGTATATATGATTGTTATGTTAGATTTATGTGAAAAATAAATATGGATATGTCTATTTATAGTCAAAACTCTGCCCAAATTTTTGGAATTATTTGGTTAATTTATTATCTTTGATGGATATATGTTTGTTTACAGTCAAAATTTTGCCTTTTTTTATAAGTAACTTGTTATTTACTATTAATTTGAAACAAATGGAATTTTCAGATCGTGGTTGGATGTACTTAATACGTCGTATGATAGGAGGGGGCATGAATCTTCAATTTTACCGTAAATTTGAAGAATTTATTGAGTTTGCATATAGTCATTCACACATTCTTGATCGTTTCAATCAGCTTATATGCCCGTGTAATGGAAGAAAATGCAGGAATATGAAATGCTTGAGCATTGATGAGGTTCAAATTCATCTTTTTAGGGTTGATTTTGTTCCCCGCTACTACAATTGGACCAGTCACGGTGAAGAGCGTTGGAATATTGATATCGACACACTTGGAAACTTTTATACTCCACTACAAGAAAATACATTTTTAGTAACAAAAAAAAATGGTTACAAAAAATTATTTTTTGGTTACAAAAATCTTTTGTAACGAAATCTTCGTTACAAAAGTTGGTCCTTTAAAGTCCGTCGCAAAAAGTTTTTGTAACGAAAAAAATACCAATTTCGTTACCAATACATTTGTAACGAAACCTTTTTCGTTACAAAAACTTTAGTAGCAATAACAAAAGTTCCGTTACTAAAAATTAATTTCGTTACAAATAAATTATTGCATAAAATCATATATTTAGTGCTTAAATATTTAATTTGTCACTAATTCCGTTACCTTTACTATCTCGTTTTATTCCAAAAAAAAAATGGTTATAAATAACTTATTACAAACAACCATAATACAAACGGTCATATATAAATGATCATAATGCAATAATTTTATTTCAACAAAATAATAATTCTCAAAATACATTTAAGTTAACAATGTCGACATACTCAAAAGAAAAACTATCAATATATTTGAACACTTCAATCTACATAATAACATGAATAAAAAAATACATCAATAAGGAGTTAAACTTGAAGTCTTGATTTGCCTTCTTATCCACGAACAAATCGAAACTTCATTGTCCTATAAAAAATACACAACAATAAAATATCATAAGATAACAAAAAATTATAATGCAATTATGCAAGCGATACATAACACAATAGAGCCGTCAACAAGCAATGAAACATCAATTATAAAATACTAGTCACAAATGAAAATATTTATAGACAGTAAAAATGCATCAATGGATTGTGATCACAAGAAAATAGCAAAAGAGGAGTGCCTTAACAAAATGAATTCAAATAAAAAAAATTGCATTCATTTGCAATTAATAATCAAAATGCAGTTACTAACACATGTAAAAAATGCAAAAGGTACTATGGTCAATAAGACGCCTAAAGAGAAAAGCAGAGCAACATGAAAGAAAAGAAATGAGAAGAAATAATGGCAATACCTATACCTGACGCATCTAGGAGGTGGTGAAAGTATAGGATAGTTTTTGTGTGCACAAGCTCAACGACATTTGCTTCATCCCATTCGGGCTTTCTATCTCAACATTTTGTTTCAATATCATCCTGAAAAATCAACAAACGATTCAACTCCTAAAATGTATTTAGTACTAAACCTATCTTTTTCACCAATCCAACTCTTATCTATGCTTGTAGCATTTTTAATTACGAAAAAATCAATTATTATGATCAAGTCAATGACAATTTGAATATATGGTCAAAAAATAAAATACATCACAAAAAAAATGTCAAGAGAAACAATAATCAAAAGAAGTAGCAAGTGTAGGTTATACGTAATATTAATTTTATCATAATAAAATCTAGGTAAACAAATAACTTTCATATAATCTTAACATATAACTAGATTTTTTTTTTTAAAGTAAAAAATCATTATTGAAACAAGGCAAGGAGCCTAATCTGTAAACTGAGTACAACATTCAACATTCTCTTTCCCAATCAAGAGACCCGATTTCCACATAATTCACAAACAACAATCAAATTAAAAGATCTAAATTCCATATAATTCACAGATGCAAAAAAATTACATTCTTAAATTTATGCTATTATTAATAAATTGGCATTGACACACAAGATCCACATAATTCCATAGAATTCATACATTCTTAAATCTGTATTATTGTAAAGGTTGGAGTATCCCTTATACTCCAAGTTTTATAATAAAAAATATTCATAAATCCAAATTTCATATTAGATTTGTGAGATAATTGCAAGATACATATATTAAATGTATACATTGCTCAATGGGAAAATAACCATTGCCAATTTAATTTTTAAATTATTGATGCCTATAATTCAATAATGCAGAAATAAATGTAGAAATAGTAGAAACTTAAGCAATTATCTAATAAAAAGTTAGCATAATTACATACCTGGGAGAAGAGACATAAATGATCAGCGCTGAAACAAATACGAAGAGAACGATGCGAGTGGGTCAGAGCGCGAGGAGCGGACGGCGAAGAGGAAGCAGCATCTGCGTCTGTGGATGACCCTGCGAAGAGGAGCGGACGGCGAAGAAGAACGGACAGCGCGAGAAGGTCTGGGCGCAACGCCGGCAGACGGTGGAGTTTGAGGTATGCTCAAATCAAAACGGCGTAAGAAAATCGGTGAATGAACTATGAATTTTGGAACTATGAATTAGGGCTTAGTGTAGGGATTTTTACTTTTGAAGTCAGTCTAATATATATGTATTAGTTATATACTATAATATAGTAACATACATTCTAATATATTTTCTTTTTATATTTTTTTCCTTCTATGTATCTTCTTCAATGTTGCTGCTATTTGGCAATTCAGAGCAATGATATATCATACTATATATTTAATGCATGCAAAGTATTGAATGAAATAGTATTAATTATTTTGACTAAAGATATTAGTTTTGAAGAATGTACATTGTTTTAACAAGAGTATGAATGAAAGAGTATGAGTTATTTCACTAAAAAATATTAGTTGCTTTCACTAAAGGGTATTTATTGTTTTAATTAAAGGGTATAAGTTATTCTACTATTAAATATTACAAAGTGATTTATGTATGAACAAGTTTCATGCTGTACATATTGCTTAATATATTTATATATATGCTTAATTTTTTTGAGTATGTATAGAGTAAAATTGGTCTATACATGAATCATTGAAAGATATTAGTTTTTTTCACTAAAGAATATTAGTTATTTTCACTGAAAAATATTTGTTGTCTTTACTGAAAAGTCTTAATTTGTTTTCAGTACACAACTAAGACTCTTCAGTAAAGACAACTAATACTCTTCAGTTAAGACAACTAATACTCTTTAGTGAAAACAACTAATATCCTTCAGTGATTTATATATGAACCATTTTCATTCTATAGTTTGTCTAATTTTTTTTCCGCTGGTGCATCACACAACTCAAGTGTATTTTTTTAAAAAGTCACACCTATTATCCATAAAAAGTCATACGATTGAACTTATATTTTTTTATAAGTGACTTTCCTATAATATTTTTTTTGAAATTTTTCAGTAATAACAGATGTAATTTTTAAAAATACACTGGAGTTACACAATTCAATTTATGCACAATAGTCTTACTCATATATATATATATATATATATATATATATATATATATATATATATATATATATATATATATATATATAAGAAGAATAATAACAAAAATATCCTTATCATAATGTTAATTGGGGTGTGCAGCGATTAATATATTTCATTTATATATTTACAAAGTATATGGCATTTTAAATTTTATAAAATTATATATTTTAGATATTGGTTACAATATTATATTTACTATTTGTAACCAACAATTTATTACATGCAACGATAATTTTTTAATGTTATTTAAAATATATTATTTTGTAACGAAAATAAAATTTTGTTACAATAAACCATCTTTTCGTAACAAAATAAAATTTTGTTACAATAAACCATCTTTTCGTAACGAAAATAAAATTTGGTTACAATAAACCATCTTTTCGTAACCATTTAAAGGTTGGTTATAAATAAATTCGTTACAAAAAATTCATTTTTTTGTAGTGCTCAGTGGAATATTAATGAACGATTTGAGATTGATGGTTCAAGTCATGATTTGTATACTCAGGAGGAACCACCCATGGAGGAGGCCCATGTTCCATTTACTTAGTTCGGACCACCTTTGGAGGAGGTAGATGAAGCCTATAGGTACCACATGATGGTTAATGAATCTGTGTTGGGTGGTCACACAGCTATGGAGGAGGAACCAAATCATCGGTCAAAGAAGTATTTTGAGATGCTAACAACCGTTGATCAAAAGTTATTTTCTGACTGTGATACCGAGACGCAGTTGTCATTCAATGCGCAAATGTTGTCCATCAAATCCGAAGGCAAAGTCAGTCAAAAAGTCTTCAATCAATTTGCAAAATTATTCAAAAAGACCCTACCTAAAGAGAACACTGCGCCTAAAAATTTCTATCAAAGCAAAAGGTTGTTGAAGGAGATGGGTCTACCGTTTGAGGAGGAGGGGGAGGAGGAGGAGGAGAGGGAGGAGGAGAAGAGGGGGGAGGAGGAGGAGGAGGAGGAGGAGACGAAGGAGGGGGAGGGGGAGGAGGGAGAGGAGGATGAAGATGAAGATGAAGATGAAGAGGATGATGATTAAAATTATATATTTTGTTTTGTAGTTCCTAACAATCACATTGAAATATGAAAACAAATGGATTTAAAAAAAAACGGGAGTAAATCTGAAGTTATATACAATTAAATGCATAAAAATGATGAGTTAATAATTTATAATATAGTCTAAAATATTAAATTTACAAAATAAAATAAAAAGTTAATAAAATATATATATATATATATATATATATATATATATATATATAAATGAATTAGAAACAAAAAGGAAATAATTTGATGGATTTTTTTTTAAAAAAAAAGTAGGAGTCAATTTGGAATTATATACAATTAAATGAATAAAAACTAATGAATTAACAATTTAGAATAGTCTAAAATATTAAATTTATAAAATTAATAAAAAAAAAAAAGTTAGTAAATATATACTATATAAACGAATTAGAAACAAAAAGGATTGAATTTGATGAATTTTAAAATAAAGGAGAGTCAATTTGAGCTAATATACAATTAAATGCAAATTAACGAACAACAATACAATACAAAAAACTCGCGTTTTAGCGACCAAAATTAGCCACCGCCTAAATATCGATCTTTAAAAAATGTATTAGCGACCGAGTAAGACCATTGGTCTCAAAATTAAAATATTTGTGATCGTCACAACAGTCGGTCGCTAAATTGTAGTTTTAGCGACCGCCTACGACCGCTCTGGCGGTCGCTAAAACTCAAAAGCCGGTCAAAATTGACCACCGCTATTTACCGTCTGATTAGCGACCGTCATGGCGGTCGCTGAATTCAATTTTGTGATCTGCGACCGTCTAGTGGCGGTCGCAAACTGGTTAGTTGACCCGTTCTTGGAAACGGACAAATATCATTAATTCTGGGTAATTAGCGACCGCCTCTAGCGGTCGCTAAACACAAATTTGGTCTTCGGGACCGCCTTTATATGCGTTTACTGACCGTCTCAGGCGGTTGCTAATTTTTTAATCCCTTTTAAACCAGGGGCCGTACGCATTTCGGCCATCACCTCCAAAAATCCGCCGCCGCTGCCTTCCGTCGAGCAATCCGTTCCGGTCATTTCACTTGTTGCTTCCCCGTCTACACAATAACCGTAAGTTTTTTAAACTTTAACCGTATATTATGTTTGTATATCAATTTTTTAAATATATAGGAGAAGTTAGATATATATATATATATATATATATATATATATATGTATGCATATATGTGTGTGTTTGTATGATAATCATGCATATTTGTTTATAGGATTTATATATATATGTACGTATATATGATTTTATATGTTTGTATATAATTTTATATGTTAATATATATTAAATTAGTTGGTATGTTAGTATATATACAATTAGTTGATATATATTTAGTTGATTGATGTGTATAGATTTGAATTTAGTTGATTTATATACGTAGGTATGAATTTTGTTGATTGATATGTATAGATATAAATTTTGTTGATTTATATACGTAGTTATGAATTTAGTTGATTGATATACGTAGGTATGATCAATTTAGTTGATTGATATGTGTAGGTATATATGAATTTAGTTGATTGATATACGTAGGAATGAAATTAGTTGATTGATATGTGTAGGTATGAAATAAGTTGATTGATATGTGTAGGTATGAATTTAGATGATTGATATATGTAGGTATGAAATTAGTTGATTAATATGAGTAGGTATGAATTAGTTGATTAATATGTGTATGTATGAATTTAGTTAATTGATATGTGTAGGTATGAATTTAGTTGATTAGTATATGTAGGTATATATGAATTTAGCTGATTAATATACGTATGTATGAATTTAGTTGAATATGTATAAATGTTGAATTTATAACTATTACAGATAAGCTCTCAAGATAACCCTGATCAGACTGGGGGACAGAGTCGGGGACAGGGTCGGGGGAGGGGGAAGAGGAGGTCGGGGTCGTTGAGACCGATGATCCCGGAGGTTCGACTGGCCCCAGAGATGACACCATCCTCCTCACAGCAGTCCAGTGCTGCTAGCTCTACTTCTGTTGCCGGATCTTCGGCTTCACGGCAGCATCCCCCGTTGGATAGCCATCTCACTGTTGTCCCTAGCGACAACATGTAAGTATTTTTAGATAACAAATTAAATAATTTTCATTATTTTCATTAATATTAATTATTAATATTAACTTGAATTTTTTTTTTTATGTTACAGTATGCTTCCAGGCCATAAGACTGGCGATCGCGTCTCAGAGGCCATTAAGAAGCTCCCGTTCGAGGTTGGTGCCCACTCGTGGTCCATGGTGTCCTAGCGAAAGAGGAGGGAGTACTTCGAGGAGTTCAAGGTATATTTATTATGATTTTAACTTTTAATATTTTATTTTGAATTTATTTATTAATATTTTATTTTGAATTTATAGTGTTATGTACGGCTTGTTCTGCGCGAAAGCGCATGAGCGGTACAAGAACATTATCTACGGGCTGAAGAAGAAGTTCGATAGTGGGGCACAGCTGGAGTTGGGTCAAGGGCCAGACGGACGTTCCATCTGGGACGCTTTGGTTGCTAACTGGAATAGTGAGCAATTCAAAGCCAAGTCCGAGAAGTCCAGGGAGAACCGGTTGAAGGACCCCACCGGGCAAGGCGTCACCAGACATCGGGCTGGATCCCGGTCCATCTATGAGCACTCCTTCGCCTTTGTAAGTATTATACTTTTTATTTACATTTGAATATTAATAAACTTTTAAATGTTTAATATTTAATATCTATTGAATTTGGTTCGCAATAGGAGAGAGAGAAGGGACGAAAGCCCACTCTCTATGAGCAGATGGAGATCTCCCACCCAGTGAACCCGGAGACTAGGACGTCTACCTACGCCCGCACCACCGAGATCCACGTAAGTATTTTTTTAATTTTAATTTAATTATTATAATTGTAGTTTAATTATTATAATTTTAATTTTGAACCAATTTAAGGATCGTCTCGCCTAGACCTCGCAGTAGGTGGCCCCCGGAGACGACAGCGGAGAGAACCCCACCCCTCCCCGGATTGACGAGGATCGCATCTATTTAGATGTGGTCGGAGTCAAGAAGGGGGAGGTCGTGGGGCAGGGCGGTCATAGTAGGTCATCCTGCAGACCTACCACCAGAGCAGTGGATCGTCTTCCTCGATCGACTCTGCTCCCTCTCAGTTGGAGCGTCAACTGAGAGACGTTCGGAAGCAGATGGAGGCCCTCACGAGCTACAATGTGAGTCTTTGGGATTGGTTCACCAGCGTCACTCAGTAGATGGGAATTAACGCTCAGCCCCCACTCCCACCACATTTTGATGCCGGGGTGAGTGGGCACGGAGGTGGTGAGGACGAGGGTGAGGATGACAATATCGATATCGACCAGTTCCTCTCTGGAGATGAGAGTTAGAGAGAGAGATGAATTTTAATATTTTTTGTTGAATATTTTATTTGTTGAATGTCTTTTATTTTATTGAATATTTTATATTTTTATTAAATATTATAGATTTGCATATATTTTTTATTGAATAAAATAAGTTAGTAAATATATATATATATATATATATATAAGAATTAGAAACAAAAAAGAATTAATTTGATAAATTTAAAAAAACGAGAGTCAATTTGGAATTATATACAATTAAATGAATAAAGACGAATGAATTAATAATTTAGAATAGTCTAAAATATTAAATTTGATGAAATTAATAAAAAAAAAGTTAATAAATATATACATAAACGAATTAGAAACAAAAAGGAATTAATTTGATGAATTTTAAAAAAATCGGGAGTCAATTTGAAATTATATACAATTAAATGAATAAAAACAAATGAATTAATAATTTAGAATAGTCTAAAATATTAAATTTATAAAATTAATAAAAAAAGTTAGTAAATATATATATATATATATATATATATTGTGTATATATATATATATAAACGAATTAGAAGCAAAAAAGAATTAATTTGATGAATTTAAAATAAAACGGGAGTCAATTTGGAATTATATACAATTAAATAAATAAAAACGAATGAATTAATAATTTAGAATAGTCTAAAATATAAAATTAATAAAAAAGTTAGTAAATATATATATATATATATATATATATATATATATATATATATATATATATATATATATATAAACGAAATATAGAAACAAAATTTCATGAATTTGATGAATTTAAAAAAAACGGGAATCAATTTGAGCTAATATACAATTAAATGCAAATAAATGAACAACAATAGCATGTGTCTTAGTGGTTCACACCTCTTCTAGGTTACTCGGAGGTTGTGGGTTCGATTCCCCTTCAGCACATATTTGCCCATTTATTTTGGGTTCGAACCCAATGAACCACTTTTTTTTTTCACAAGTTCGCTGATTAGCGACCGAAAATAAAAAAATTAATTTTATTTAAAAAAATAAATTAGCGACCGCCTTAAGTCGGTCGCTAAATCATGACCCGACCGGGTCGGACCCGATTGACTCAACGACTGATTGATGCCGATCGCTGATATTAGCGACCGATGTCAAAATACGGTCGCTAATATTAGCTACCCGCTTTTTATTTAATGACCGATTTTTTTCGGTCAGAAATCGGTCGTTAATCACGTTTTGCGAACAGATAATCGGATGCTAAATTCCATTTTTTTTGTAGTGATAACATGTGTTCTAGTGGTTCACATCTCTTCAGGGTTGCCCGGAGGTCGTGGGTTCGATTCCCCTTGGGCGCATATTTGCCCATTTAATTCTACAAGCCTCACAAGGGCTTATATACTACATGGTTTGTCTAATATAAGCTAGTGTGTCAGTGGTTTTCGCCCCGCCCGGACCCTAATGGGCGCAGGTTCGAACCCACTGAACCACTTTTTTTTTTTACGCAGGTTCGCAGATTAACGACTGCCTCAAGGGCGGCCGCTAATCACAGACTAAAATAAAAAGATTAATTTTATTTATATAAAAAAAATTAGCGACCGCCTATAACCCGACCGGATCAGACCCGATTGGTTCAGCGACCGTCGTCTGGTGGTCGCTGATTTTTGCGGCCGTCAAGGCGGTCCCAAATTAGCGACCGATGTAAAAAAACGCTCGCTAATATTAGCTACCCGCGTTTTAACAATCTATTTTTTTTTTGTCAAAAATCGGTCGTTAATCACATTTTGCGACCGAAAATTGGTCGCTAATACCTGTTTTTTTTGTAGTGTGTATGCATATAATTAACATACACGGATACATACAAACGAATATAATGCATGTATGCATATAATTAACATACACGTATACATACGTACAAACGAATATAATCATAACTTGTATTTCATAATAACGTACAAATTATAATTTGTGTTGAAGTCGTGCTCTCTAGAGACCGTAAATTTGGAATCTATATTAGTGTTTTCTCTCTATATATATATATCATGCATACACGTTGACTCCAATAATTTAGCAGATCATAAATAAACAAAACCAGTATCGAAAAGAAACAAAGAATGATGAAATTTTTTCAATAATTATATAAATTGGAAGATGTGATGTTGGTATATTGAACTTTTTTATTTAATTTGTTGCGCCAGATTTATGATATAATTAACATGATGAAGTATTCTTTTCTACACTTGATTAAACAAAAACATTGGGGGATGGATACAATTAAATTAGATGCATAATTAACTAAGTAGGAGGATATATATTAGTGAACAAAAGCTGACTGATTAACTGATCAGTCATTTTGTTCACCACTCCAATTCCTGATTGCTTCCGTAACTGCTTGTTTAATCGCCTGCGCGTCTAGGCTATCAGATTGCCCTTCCTTCTGCAATCAAATTTTATCGCAATTAATTTAGAATAAGACATGAAGCCCAAAGGTGAGTTTAACATCAACACAATTAGGCTGATATCGAGCTCTATAAAAATCCATTACTGGCCTTATATCAAAATTTGGGTAACTAAATAAAGGAATTGGTCAAGCATGCATGCATTAATATATCAAAAGTAAAAGAATATCAGAATATGTGTATCATTAAGTCAAATTTATGACTTTTTTTTTTATTGTCGAATCAAATTTATTACTTATGACCTCGCTCACGGCATTGTAGTGGGACTCTAAAATTTACTCTCTCCGTCCCTTATTATCTGTCTTATTTTATCTATTCACACAAACCAATTTTTTTATTTATTAGGGTATCAAAAAACATTTAAATGTTGATTACTTATACTATTTATTAGGGGCTGAGAGGTGTTATCTCTAAATCTGGTAAATATCTTTCAAGTCATATGAAAGTGTGAAGTTTGAAGATCCGTTCTTGACCCCTAACAGCTGGAAAAGCCAAGAGAGTTGACAGTTATTCAGTTACGAATGGTAGTTACGCAAAACTGTTACAGTTTCAAGTGTCGTCTGGTGCCAACTTCAAGAGGTCATAACTTCCTAACTGCTTGGAGGTTATAACTGACTCGAGTTGCAAGATGAAGAGCACGTGGCAGGCTATCACTCTCAACTCATAACTGCTCAAGGTTGTCTCAGTTGCTGATATATAAACTAGTTCATTGTTAGGTGAAGAGCAGATTTCAACTTGTTAGCTAGAGTGATATTTTGAGTGCTAGATTCTACTTTCTTAGCTTATACTCTGGAGGATATCATTGTAGTTCTGTAATCTCTTCTTCAACATAGTGAAAGGCCTCACAAAGTGGATGTAGATCTATTGGATCGAACCACTATAAATTTCTGAGTCTTGTGCTTTGAACTCTACTGAAATTCTTATCAGTTGAGTTGCTTTCGGTTTTGAACTCGTCTGATAGCTCTTAAGGTCTACTGATCTTAAGGTCCACTGAATCCTAAGTCTGCTGATCTTGTTTAATCAACCCTGTTCAAGAGTGTATTCTAGCTCTCGAAACCTGACAAATTGGCGCCGTCTGTGGGAAGAAGCTAAACAAGGCAAGAAACAAGGATGAGTAGCTCCACAAAATTTGACATTGAAAAGTTCTCTGGGAAATCTGACTTTGGGCTTTGGAGAATCAAGATGAAGGCCCTTCTGGTTCAGCAAGGATTGGCTGAAGCCATTGAAGAACCTGGAAAACCCGAGGAAGAAGAAACGAGTAAGAAAGTGGCAGAAAGGGCCAAGATCAGAGAAAAGGCACACAGTACTATCATTCTGTGCCTTGGTGACAAAGTTCTGAGGGAGGTTGCTAAGGAGAAAACTGCAAAGGAGGTCTGGGACAAGCTTTCAAGCTTGTACATGGTGAAGACCTTGGCTAACAGGTTGTACATGAAGCAGAAACTCTATGCATTCAAGATGGCAGATGACAAACCCATCCTGGAGCAGTTGGATGATTTCAATAAAATTCTGGATGACTTAGAGAATATTGAAATCATGCTGGAAGAGGAGGATAAGGCTCTTATCCTGTTAAGTGCTTTACCAAAGTCTTATGAAAACCTGAAGGACACTATACTATTTGGAAGGCAAGATACAATTAGCCTTGAAGATGTGCAGTTGGCCCTTAAGTCTAAGGAACTGCAGAAAACATCTGAAGCTAGTAGTAGTTCCAAGGTGAATGAGAGTCTGACAGTGAAGGAAAACCATTCAAAGAAGAACTTCAAGAAATGGCCTAAAGATAAAGGCAAGAAACCTGAGAAGAAATCATCAGAAACCTCTAATGATGGAGAAGGCAGGAAGTGTTATCACTGCCATGAGACAGGACATTTCAAGAGAAACTGCCCTAAGTGGAAGAAGTCATCAAAGTTTAAAGGAGTTGCTGAATCGGGGAAGGACAAGAAACAAGCAAATCAAGCAGTAGAAACTGAAGACTCCACAAGCTTTGAACTAGCTGAAGTACTTTCCATCACCACATCAGAGGAGAAGAATGAGTGGATTCTGGATTCAGGTTGTTCATTTCACATGTGTCCTGTGAAGGAATGGTTCACTGAGTTCAAACACCAGAATGGTGGATCAGTCTTGCTTGGAAATGACCACACCTGTAAAGTAAGAGGAACTGGCTCTGTAAACTTGAAGATGTTTGATGGAGCTGTCAGAACTCTGAGAAATGTGAGGTATGTACCTGATCTTAGAAGGAATCTCATATCTCTTGGCATGTTAGATAACATGGGGTACAAGTTTACTTCTGAAAATGGGGAATTAGTAGTTACCAGAGATAATCATACTGTTATGAAAGGAACTAGAAGGAATGATCTCTATTTCTTACTGGGAAAGACTGTTACTGGTGGTACTAATTCTGTAAATGAAAAGGACAACACACTGTTGTGGCACAACAGGCTAGCTCATGTGAGTGAAAAGGGCTTGCAAGAGTTAGCCAAACAAGATCTCCTAGGTGGAGACAGAATCTCAAAGATAAATATATGTGAACACTGCATATATGGGAAGTCTAAGAGGATGAAATTCAGCACTGCTTCTCATACCACAAAAGGAATCCTTGACTATGTACACTCAGACTTGTGGGGACCCTCAAAGAATCCCACAAGGAATGGAGGAAGATACTTCATTACCTTCATAGATGATTACTCAAGGAAGGTATGGATATCTGTATTGAAAACTAAATCTGAAGCATTCAATAGTTTCAAGAATTGGTTAGCTGAGGTGGAGAACATCAGTGGAAAGAAGTTAAAAGTTCTAAGAACTGACAACGGGTTGGAGTATCTATCTGAAGAATTCACAACTTTCTGCAAGGAGAGAGGCATTGTAAGGCACAGAACTGTACCTGGAACTCCTCAACAAAATGGAGTTGCTGAGAGGATGAATCAAACCTTGCTAGAAAGAGTGAGGTGTATGTTGAGTAGCTCTGGATTACCCAAGTCTTTCTGGGGAGAAGTGGTAACTACAGCAGCTTATCTCATAAATAGAAGTCCATCTACTCCACTGAAGTTCAAGACACCAGAGGAAGCCTGGTCAGGATACAAACCTGACTTCTCCAACTTAAGAGTCTATGGATGCAAGGCCTTTGCTCATATAAGGCAAGACAAGCTGGAACCAAGAGCTCTCAAGTGTGTACTGATTGGATATCCAACAGGGGTAAAGGGATACAAATTGTGGTGCATTGAGAAGGGAAGTGAAAGGTGTATCATAAGCAGAGATGTAACCTTTGATGAAAACTGCTTACCTCTCAAGGTGACTGAAAATGTAGGCTCTGGAGAGACTCAAGATAGTACTACACATCTTGAGGTGGAGCCACAGGATATAAGAAACTATGCTCATGAGAATCAAGGTGATCATGAGAGTGATCAAGGCAGTGAGACTGAGTACCATGATTATCAATTAGCAAGGGACAGGGTCAGGAGACAGACTCATCCACCACAGAGATTTGGACATGCTGATGTAATCTCATATGCACTGTATGTTGCTCAAGATGTGGAGCAACAGGAACCTAAGACTTATACACAGGCTATTAGCTGCAGTGAAAGAGATAAATGGATTATAGCTATGGAGCAGGAGTTACTTTCTCTTGAGAAGAACCAAACTTGGGAGATAGTGGATAAACCTGTGAATAAGAAACTAGTTGGGTGCAAATGGATATACAGAAAGAAAGTGGAAGCTATGAATGGAGGATCTATAAGATACAAAGCAAGGCTTGTAGCAAAGGGCTTTACTCAGAGAGAAGGGGTGGATTTTAATGAGATATTCTCCCCAGTAGTGAAGCATTGCAGCATAAGGATTCTTCTGGCCTTAGTAGCTCAATATAATCTGGAGTTACACCAGATGGATGTCACCACAGCATTTCTTCATGGAAAGATAGATAAACCCATCCATATGAAAATTCCTGAGGGAGTGAACATACCTGATTCTGATAACAAGGTTTGTTTGATTAAGAAGTCACTATATGGACTTAAGCAAAGTCCAAGACAGTGGTATCTCAGGTTTGATGAGTTTATCACATCGGTAGGGTTCACAAGGAGCAAGTATGACAGCTGTGTTTATTTCAAGGATGGTCTCAGATTGAAGACTTACTTATTGCTCTATGTGGATGATATGCTTATAGCAAGTGAAGATGAAGAAGGAATTAACAAGGTTAAGGAACTGCTCAAATCAGAGTTTGAAATGAAAGACCTTGGGATAGCAAAGGTGATTCTGGGAATGGAAATAAAGAGGGACATGAATACCATTCATCTCAGTCAAAGCTCATACTTGAAGAAGGTGCTTGACAGGTTCAGAATGAATCAAGCTAAACCAGTAACAACTCCCCTTGGACAGCATATAAAGCTGTCAATTCAGCAAAGTCCGAAGGATATCAAAGAAAGATCTCATATGAGTAAGGTTCCCTATGCAAACTCAGTGGGAAGCTTAATGTATTCCATGGTATGCTGCAGACCTGATCTTACTCACTCTATGAGTGTAGTTAGTAGATACATGAGTGATCCTGGAATAGGACACTGGGAAGCTGTGAAGTGGATTATGAGGTACATTGTTAGCTCATTTGAAAAGGGATTGAAGTTTCAGAAGTGCACAGGAAATGTAGAAGCATTAGTTGGATATGTTGACTCAGATTATGCAGCTAATGTTGATACTAGGAAGTCCTTAACTGGATATGTGTTCACTTTGTTTGGAACAGCAGTGTCTTGGAGATCAACACACCAGTCAAATGTTGCTCTATCCACTACGGAAGCTGAGTTTGTAGCACTTACAGAGGCTGTTAAAGAAAGTCTTTGGTTAAAAGGGATTCTGAAGGAGTTGGGACTTTATCAGAGAAAGGTCACAGTGTATTGTGACAATCAGAGTGCCATACATTTGGCAAAACATCAAGGCTATCATGAAAGAACAAAACACATTGATGTAAAGTACTACTTTGTACTGGATATGGTAGAGAAAGAGATGGTGCATGTAGCTAAAATAGCTACTGAAGACAATCCTGCAGATGGATTTACAAAGGCATTGCCTAAGGCAAAGTTTGAACTTTGTCTCAGGCTTATTGGAATGCATTAAAGCATTGGTTGGTGCTGCTCTTGAGGGAGCAGTGGTGAGAGTCTTTTTTGTTAAAGGTGCTATTGTTGATTTAGAGCTAAAGGTGGAGATTTGAGAGGTGTTATCTCTAAATCTGGTAAATATCTTTCAAGTCATATGAAAGTGTGAAGTTTGAAGATCCGTTCTTGACCCCTAACAGCTGGAAAAGCCAAGAGAGTTGACAGTTATTCAGTTACGAATGGTAGTTACGCAAAACTGTTACAGTTTCAAGTGTCGTCTGGTGCCAACTTCAAGAGGTCATAACTTCCTAACTGCTTGGAGGTTATAACTGACTCGAGTTGCAAGATGAAGAGCACGTGGCAGGCTATCACTCTCAACTCATAACTGCTCAAGGTTGTCTCAGTTGCTGATATATAAACTAGCTCATTGTTAGGTGAAGAGCAGATTTCAACTTGTTAGCTAGAGTGATATTTTGAGTGCTAGATTCTACTTTCTTAGCTTATACTCTGGAGGATATCATTGTAGTTCTGTAATCTCTTCTTCAACATAGTGAAAGGCCTCACAAAGTGGATGTAGATCTATTGGATCGAACCACTATAAATTTCTGAGTCTTGTGCTTTGAACTCTACTGAAATTCTTATCAGTTGAGTTGCTTTCGGTTTTGAACTCGTCTGATAGCTCTTAAGGTCTACTGATCTTAAGGTCCACTGAATCCTAAGTCTGCTGATCTTGTTTAATCAACCCTGTTCAAGAGTGTATTCTAGCTCTCGAAACCTGACAGGGGCATTTTTGAAAAAATTAGCTAATATATATATTGGTATTAGTAAAGTGATAACTACACAGAAGGACACAATTTCGGATAAAATGGGACTGGACGGAGGGAGTATTTTAATATGGTATATGCTGATAGAGCAATTGCATGCCTATGATTAATTCACCCTATATATTATAGTATTAACTAGATGAGTCTCCTGCGTATTACACGGGATTTTCCTAAAAATTTGATTATACATTATAATGCATTACATATGCAAATTCAATAACAACATAAATTTATGCACCGTAAATTAAAATAATTATATTAGATTTTAAATATAATTGGTCAATTTATAGACTCAAGTTACATACAATTGATATTCTATCTTTGTATACATTTATGGTTTAGCTTAATTGGTTATCATCATAAATTGTACTCATACACATAATCAAGACCAACTCCCTATTAGTATAGTGAGGATATGTCTATGTTTGATTTATGATAAAAAAAAATCATTTATTCAACGTTACTTACAGCATCGAACTGCAATTATATACTTATAGAAATTATAATATGAAAATAAATTGATTTTTATCTAGCTACACATCAGTTTTGTCATCGTACAAAAAAACCGGACATATATACAAATTAAATTAAATATCATGAGGCAGAATGTTTTATGGGTTGCACGTGATCCTATTATTTGATGGAATGCATAAATTTTTTTACGATGTAGAAGATCAGAGGGATGGATCAGAGTTTTCATTTTATTTAATTATACGCACAAATTTACATGTATGTATATATATCTTACCCAATAAATGATGAAAAACATATAATTAAATTTAATTACGTACCTCACTAACAGCTTCAAGGCTAAAATTGTCAGAACAAGAAACCCTAGCGTCGAGTACTTCAAGCCCCAACTCCTCGAAGGCTTCTAGTATCGACACAAGCAAACCAGGGCAATTCTTCTCTGAAAACACGTTTATTAGGAATCCCTTTTCTAGGGCTTCTACCTTTACCTGCTGTAAAATACAAATTTATTCAATGAGTATTGCGTTATTGAATTAATAGTATTTCTCTTTTAAATATCAATAGTTGGTATGCTCCACTGGAATTTGTATTCCTTCAGTAATACCGTTACACTTATAAAATATTACTATAACATTTATCCACACATGCAGATCAGCATGTTAATTTGTGTGTAATTAAATTTTATAATATTAGTTAATAAGAGTAATGATTTACTGAACAAATGTTATGATCATATTTACATTCAGTTTCATACGATAAATACAAGAGATATTGAGATATATGTATGTTGGCTCAGTTGTTTTGTCACATGCATTTTCTAGATGCATGACACGTAAGATGTGCAATAAATATATATATTATTCCGATGGAGTTACGTGTTATTTCATTATGGAACAGAAAATTTGAACCGTATGCAAATATACCGCAGGCAAGGGGTTTTGGTGGGTTGAAGTCGAAACATCTTGATTTAGCTTTTCTACCCTTTCCTTTAACTCTTCAATGTATCTCGTAGCATCTACCACAATTGATGCTTTATTTACCTGCATGTGATCAAAACACAAAACTTACTATTTATAAATTAGTTGTGAATTTTGTAGCTACTCGATCGAATGCCCCAGAGCAGTGTCCTTTTTTTAGCAAAATTCGTCTCATTGTGATGCGGTAAAACAGTTGCAAGGTAAAATTAATTTATTCCAACGCTTTCTTTTTTTTTAAAAAAGGCAACAAAAACCGCACAAAAACATATGATCCTAATTAGCCAAAATATGACATATCGATTTATGAATATCTTCACAATTAATTCAGTAAAGAAAGATCGAATCGATAGCTTTTCCTTTAAAACAAGAAATTAATCCATCGAAAACAAGAATTTAAATATACAAAAAAAAGGGGGTTGAGATGAGTCCGTACAGCATTAGAATTAGCAGCAGAGCGAAGCTGCTCCAATTTCTCATACAAAGCAGCTTTCTTTCTCTCTCTAGAACCCATATATGCTTCCCTTTATTTCTCGATCTTCGTCGTCTCTTAACAAAAAAAAAACACAGTAAGGAGAGGCCTGGAGAGGAAGGGGTGTGGAGGGTTTTTATCTTTGAAGCTTAGCAATTGATGTATTATTTCTTTGTTTGTTTGCTGCATGAAGTACCACAAGTTTCACAGGAGATTATGACGTTATTTACTTGTGTAATGTCGACTCTACCCTTCTTCTCCAGTTTAAGACGTTCCACTTGTCTTATACGCAAGACTTCCATCCATTACAAAGTCTTGGACAAGTACTTTTCATATTTTTATCGGCCTTTTCTCTTTAATAACAGTTTTTAATAAACAATTCGACGGAAAGATATATTTTAAGCCTTGGATCGTGTTTAATATTGGGATTCCTTTGATGCACGAATTGCCTTGATTTTTTTTTTTAGTATTCGATAAGCCATTTGAGCAAGTTGCTTTTATTTTATGTTATATTTTAATTTTATATATATATTTGTCCAACGCATTATGTATAGTAATGGTGGCATAATGTACATTTATAATGTGTGTTAATAAAATGAAATAAGAGATCACAACATGTACGCACTAATTAATTTAAGGGAACTTTGAACTACATATTTTGTTTTGGTGGCAAAAGTTTTGGAAATTTGGATAAATTGTACATTTTACAAGTTGTCGGAAATTAATGTTAAAAGACTGGGAATAAAAAATGGCATGTGTATATCGCTAGCTTCAATTATATATAATTATGTTTGCCAACATCCAAATGAAGCTTTATTAGGGCATGCTTTTCTTTTTTTACCCTTTCACGCCAACATCTATTCATCATCTGCCAAATTATGAGAGTATATATGTTATTAGAAAATTTATATAAATGAATTAATTTAATTAACATCTCTTTACCATTTGAATTTTTAGATGAGATCGATAAAATTCTTCATGGTGTCACAATAGGCATTGGCTCACGCTTACGTCCTAGATTCAAATTCCACATAATATGTCACATGTCATTTATAAAAAAATAATAAAATGTAACACAGACTAAAAAAGAAGAAAAAGTATAGGGTGAAACTAGTTTATACATGAATCACTAAAGGGTATTAGTTGTTTTCATTGAAAAGTATTAGTTGTATTTACTGAAGAGTATTATTGATTTACACTAAAGAGTCTTAGTTGTTCAGTGAAAATGAACTAATTAAGACTCTTCAGTGTAAACCAGTAATACCCTTCAGTGAAAACAACTAATACCCTTCAGTGATCCATATATAAACCAATTTCACTCTATACATACTCAAAAAAGAATTATATGGCTGTATTTATTTGAAAATGCCAAAGTTAAATTTTGAGAAACTCCAACCGAAATATATTTCTTATATCTGCTCTTCTAAATTATGGCATTGTTGATTAGAGCATATAACTGTGAAGCTTGAGAAATTAATCAATCAAGGAAAATTAAGGAGATTTGTCCAAGGACAATTTAGTAAATTAATTAATAAGCAGAAAATGAAATATGTTGTTGGCTTATAGACTATATATATATATATATATATATATATGTCTTTGTGTGCGTGTGTGTGTATATTTATATATAGAGAGAGAAGAGGGGGGGGGGGGGGGGGGGGGGGGGGGAGAGAGAGAGAGAGAAAGACGGGGGGTGAGAAGAAGATAGATGAGGGGAGGGCGGGGCAGCAGTTGTGTAGCGATCCCCCGTGAGAAGTGTTTGGCGCATTTGTAAGAGCCAGCTAATATTATTACATCCAAATAAAACCACAACACAATCTTTGCCTCTCCTCGATGACTCATCTATAATACTACAACTTTCTCTCAAATCTCACTCTTCTTCACGACTCACATTCTCCTCAATCATTTTTTATTTTTACAAATGTGTATCAATATAAAAGAAAAATATAGTTTCTTCATATATATTTATATCAATTACCACCATATATTCATACATACATCGATAAACATCAAATAACATGTATACAATTCAAGATCTTCCAAGTACGATTAAGATCTCTTCTACAATATTTTTTACGAATGAACAAGATTAAACTAAGCTAATTCAATTTTTTTTTCTATGTAAAATCACCTAGGACACAATATGTTCGCGGGATTGTAAGGGAAATATTAAATAAATTAATTTCACGAAGACAATATTATGTGATTTGACCTTCAAATCGTCAAAAATTAACGGAATTTGGATGGGAAAATATTTATTGAAAGCGGGATTTGAATTTTAGATTTATGTGTCATACATGTCGAATAGAATTTAATGATCTAAATTTATCATCTCGAAAATATATATTGAAAGAATTCCGCCTCATCTAAAAGTCTGAACTTGTAGAGAGGTGTGGAATTAATTCATTTAATTATTTCTCTTACATATATAAATTGTGTGAAAATGAGTGATATCATAGTTATGTTCTTCAAAAAAAAAAAAAAAAAATAATTCACTACATTGGATCTTGGGTTTTAATTAAATTTAAATAATTAAAACAAATTAATTTTAAAAGTTCACATATATAAAATGGTCGGGATATACTACACTTTTTAAGCTTGGGTCTTGAGCAGTTGGATTATTGTGGAATATCCTCCTGCGGCACTATATATCCAGTGGCGTAGGCAGGGCAGGGGAGTATTGTACCCCAAGATTAAAAATTTCTATTAATATCTAATGTAAAAAGGAAAAGTATACTCATTTTTTTTCATATGTGATATATGTAACTTAATTTATGTATCTCCAAAATCATCATTAAAAAAAATTAAAGTATTACAAAAGAATTGAAAATGTATCACGCTTCATGTATGAAATGGTCATATAAAAATTATTTATATATATATAATTCTTAATTAACATGGCACACATAAAATTAACAACCCATAATAGAAAGTAGAAATGGTGCCCCACAGAAATAATATTTATGACATGTATTTACAAAAATATTTATTATGGTTAAAACAGTTGTTCATTTCTAGGTATCACTCGCACTTTCCATTTTAAATTATCATATGATCATTTTCAACTTTAGTCAATTTCCCGTCTGCCATCGTACATTCGACTGAACTCCAAAAGTCATGGGCAGATATTCACTGCCTTTTATACGTAACTCAGTAAAGATAATACAAAATTTATGTATGATGAGATCATTTTACGCATGATTTTTTATTTGCTTTACTAAAATTAACTGCATATATTTTTATTTGTTAAAATCGGCTTATTGTATTTTCATTCAAATTTGATTTCAAAATTAATGGAAAGATCCTTTGACGTAGAGTGTCTCATATGAAAATTTGCATGGCATATATAAATCATTTAAAAATAGTCATTTAATATGGGTGAAGTTATTTTTAGCAAAAGCGAACTGATCAGAATGTGGACGACTCTAAGTTCTAATACAATGAAAGAATTGTTTCATCTAAAAATTCAAACTTGTAGTGATCTATGAAATCAATTCATTTATTTATTTCCCCTACAACTATTTCTTTTTCGGTAGTTAAGAATTTCTTTTAAAAAATTCTTAGTTAGTTAAATAGTACTACCAGGAATTATATATTAGGTTGTTCTAGAATCATGGGCGACCCGTATTGATGTCCGGACCGCACAGATCCATGGCATATGGACATAAATAAATTAAATGAAATTATTAAGATTCGATATGTATCCATTCCAGTAATTATAGAAAATGAAATGAAATTGATACAAGGAAATTAAAGGGGGATTATTCGATTACTTTATATAAGAGACAACCATGTAATTATCACTGACAACTGTGTTGCAATTTTAATAGAATATTAATGTGTAAGAATAATACAAACACAAGAGATTCCTACTCAAGTAACAGTCCTAAATTACAAGACAAGCAAGTATCAATCCAAAGGTAAGATATATCAACAAAAATTACTATGGTTTTAATGAATCAAGGGTCCACGCGTTAAATATCACCACCACAAGTTTAACTAATGTTCCATTAAAAGACAATAAATCAATTTTTTTATTAGAAACAAATCATTTGTTTTTTTCCAATAAAGGAAAATTATATGAGTGCATGCATTTTAATATCCTATTCTCAATTATGTGTTTTTTTTTTCTTATATGCGTCAATTATATACATAAGTAATAAAATATGCATGGGAAAATAATGAGTATTTGATAGTATAATATTATTTTGCATGTTATTTCTTGCCTAATACCAAATGTATTTAATTTAGTAATTAATTATATGGGGATTGTTTGTTTCACGGAACGAGATTGATTTGATTGGATTTGTATTAGAAAGGATTGGATTAGAAAGAATTGCCCAATTGAAATAATTATTTAATCCAATTCGATTAATTATTTAGGGGCCATTTTACTAACTTTTGTATAAAAATAATTTTATGTTTAAATAGACGAATATTTTGGATTGGAAGGGATGGGATTTATATTAACCCCATTAAAGATCGATCTTATTAATTTAAACGTAATGTTATAAAACCTTTTTTTAAAGGTTCATTATAAAATAGAAGATGGGTGCATTTTTATTAATTTATTTTGATTAATTTTAGGTTTTATATAATATAATTGAGAATAAAATTGTCACCTGTCCACAAAGACAAAGCACCAAGTACCCACCTACTCACATGTGTGCATTAATCATCACAACCAAACAATCCACCACATAAACACATATCCATGCATATAGGGGCCAGCTCCAACCTTGTCTCGTGCCCTAATTCCAATTTTTCATTGCACATAGGGGCTTTAGCCTCTGGATAATAATTTTCCGATTTACTTATAATTTTTCTAAGAAAAAAGTTCCAAACTATTTTTTCTTTCTTAAATTTTTTTTACATCATAATCAAATTCAATGATAAATAATTATCCAAGTAAAGGTCTCATATGCACCAAGACCAAGTGCACGGTGTATTCACTCAACAGATGAGTTTGTTTACACTGAAAAGTGAGGCTAATTACACTAAAAAGTATGGTTAGATTACACTGGAAATCGATTTTAAATGTAAACTTTTCAGTGTAACCTAACCACACTTTTCAATGTAAATAATCTCAACCGATGAGTGAGTGCATCATACACCAAGTGCACAAGAGAGTTACTCATTATCCAAATATATATTATCTATTAATTCTTGATTGTGTAATGGTCGCAAGAGTACTAACACACTTGCATTCACTGAAAAAAAATATTAATATGGTTACAAAATTTCTAACAAAACGTTATGTACGTGGTGTAACGGATTGTCTACGACTTACCTAAAAATTTTGATAAGTATGTATGCCTCTTAATTTTTCAACCTACAAACAATTTGTCTAGGAAATGAAATTCATATATAATTAATTAATTAGAAGCAATTTACCTACAAACAATTTGTTTATGGATATTTCAGTTTATATATAAGTCTAATGGTAGTATCAGTTAATGCATGCAAAGATATTAGTAAATACATGCAATGATATAAATTTCATACTGTGAAACTTGTTCGTAGTAGATTTTGGGGTTAATTGCACTTTTGGTCCCAAGAGAATAAACTCATTTCAAAGTGGCCATTTTATGCACTTATAGTCCTGTAGGTTTTTTGACACTTTTGGTCCCCAAGAGAATGTGATAAATTGCAGTTTTGTCTCGAAGGGAATATGACAAGTTTGCGAATTTCTTGAAAATTATTGGATGTAACCAAAACTGAAAAAAAAAATCACTTTATGTACGCATTCCCTTGGGATAAAAAATGCAATTTTCTAGGATCATAGAGTATAAGTTTATAAATTAATCCGTCGACTTGATTTATTCAATGACAAAACGGGTTAATATTTATATATGGTTCATATATGCTACATGTTAAAACGTGTTAGAGAAAATTAGTTGGTGGTATTATTTTATAATTAATTGGTATTAAAGTTTATTTGAAACTTTAATAGTTGACCAACTAATTTTGGGTGTTGAAATTAATATCTCGGAAATTAATTGTTACATTAGCGTTCTACTCTCGGAGTAGATGAGAATGGTGTATTCATACTCGCAAAACCGAATTTCGGTGAGTGAGAAATTGAATCGGAAGTCGAAAGGTATAACGTCTAATTTTTGGGAATTAAATGAGTCATTTAATTCATCCCACATTGGAATTTTAGAATGCTAATATACATGATATTAGTATGGGAATAATGAAGTATAATAAATTATAGTTGATTGCTAGTCAATCAAAGTTGCCACACGCGCGCGCGCCGAGTCGAGCCGAGCCCGTGGCCTTGGTCTTGGCCTTGGTCTTGGTCTTGGGTCGATTTCTTTGATACCTATTCACCTGTAACAAGGATTACTTCCATTAGGGTGCTAAACGCGATTGTTGCTTTGCACAATCTCGAAATTCACCAAATGGATGTTAAAACTGTGTTTCTCAATGGTGAAATGGACACACACACACACACACATATATATATATATATATATATATATATATGGATCAACCAGAGGGGTTTGTAGCACCTGGAAATGAGAAAAAGGTGTGCAAACTAGTGAGGTCGTTGTATGGACTTAAGTAAGCTCCAAAATAATGGCATTTGAAATTTGATAGCACCATGTTATCAAATGGCTTTCGTATTAATGAGTGTGACAAATGTGTGTACGTGAAAAGTACACCAAAAGGATTTGTCATTTTGTGTCTATACGTTGATGACATGCTCATTATGAGTAATGATCATGATTTACTCATTAGTACGAAACGCATGTAGAGTCGAAACTTCGACATGAAAGATTTGGGTGTTGCTGACGTGATTCTAGGAATCAAGATCAGCAGGACATCAAATGACATATCTTTAACACAATCTCACTATGTAGAGAAAGTGCTAAAGAAGTTCAATACATTTGATGATCCACCTGCAAAGTCCCCATTGGACATGAGTGTGCATTTGAGCAAAAACAGAGGTAGTCTTGTAGCTCAACAAGAATATGCTAGAGTTATCGGTAGCATAATGTACATTTTGAACTGTACGCGTCCCGATATAGCATGTGCGGTGAATAAACTTAGTAGATTCACAAGCAATCCAAGCAATGAGCATTGGAATGCACTCACGAGAGTCTTGAGGTACTTAAAGTATACTCTCGATTTTGGGCTACAGTACACTAGGTATCCTGCTGTACTTGAAGGGTACTGCGATGCTAATTGGATCTCAGACACTAAAGAGCAGTGATGTAAATGGCGGCCGCCTAGGCGCTTGTCAGCACCTACCGCCAACGATTAATGCAAAGCGGTCGTATTTGGCGGAAACCGCGTTTGGCGGCGCCTAGGCGGCCTCGGCGGTAGGCAATGCCTAGGTTTTTTTTTTTTAATTTTTTTAAATTTTTAATAACTTTAAAATGTTATATAATTAAAAAGAAAAAAAGAAAAATTAAAAAGAAAATAACAAGTTGCACATATGTGGATTGTGAATTGTGGTAGTTTATTAATTTGAACATTTTGTTGGAGATGTGTTTAATTTTACTTAATTACTTTAATTATTAAATTGGATAATAAACAAATTAAGTTGGAAACATGGAACTTTATTACTTTGATAAATATTAAACAAAATATATTTAATAATAAAAAAAGAAGAAAAAAATAAAAAAAATAAAAAACCTTGGCGGCCGCCTAGGCGGCCTCGGCGGCCGTTTAGGCGGCCTTGGCGCTTGGCGGCCATATACCGCCTGCCAAGCGTCAAACGTCATCTGCACCCTTGCTAAAGAGCTATTCTCCACTAGTGGATTTGTATTCACTATAGGAGGAGCGGTTGTGTCCTGGAGATCGACTAAGCAAACATGCATAGCCCGATCCACCATGAAATCAGAATTCATAGCGTTGGATATAGCTGGTGAAGAAGCAGAGTGGCTTCAAAATTTCCTCGAGGATATTCCATGTTGGGATAAACCCGTACCTACTATAATGGTACATTGTGATTGTCAACCCGCAATTGGTAGGGCTTCAAGTGACATGTATAACGGAAAGTCTAGACACATTCGTCGTAGACATAATTCCGTGAGACAATTGATCTCAAGTGGTGTGATGTCAATAGACTATGTGAGGTCTAAGGACAATCTTGCGGATCCGTTAACTAAGAGTATAAATTGAGATCAATTGTCTAAACTGTCAGAAGAAATGGGTCTAAAATCCACAAAGTAAACTGAAGCAGTGGTAACCCAACCAAGTTGACTGGAGATCCCAAGATCTTGGTTCAACGGGAAAACTAAGCTGTGGAAGTTCAAGAATGCACTTGGTAACCAGACCATTCCTTATAGGACAGTATACCAAGTGAGAACCCGTGTGTGGTACAGACTAAGTCTATACGACTTTTAATGAATCCTAAGTCCATGTGGGGGACGGAGTATTGCAGGATACTCAAGAGGAGTTCACCTATGTAAGTGTGAGGTGAGAGGCCGCCTCAAATATCAGTGGATATTAAACACTTATGAATCCAAAGGGTGTCCATGGCCGAAACGGACAAAAACGTGAGAACAAGAAATGAGCGTAGAGATATTATTAATTGTGTTAGTACTACTGTCTAAGTACACACCAAGGCGGAATGGTTCAAGGCAATGTGTCCACCAGGTTGCCGGTGTACTCGGTAATGCTTGACTATGGAAGGTTCAAAGCCACAAACTACCTATCCAAATGCAATAATATTTTGTGTTTGAACTGGACTGTGAGTCTGCATGTCTATAGGTTCAATTTCCACTCATGTGATTGTTAGAAAATCATGTTGAAGTTGAAACTTTTGAAAAATTATTAACTATTTTCATGAATGTTTGAGAGTATATTTGGAGTATGAATTATTGTGTATCGTCTTTATTATGCTTAAGATGTTAATTTTCATTAATGTTTGTGTGAAATTCGGAGCTATATATCGTGTTTAGTAAGATTTTAATGAATTATTTAGGTTAATTTTTTATATATCGTGTTTAAAAAGATTATATAGATAAGTGAAAATATAATTAATTTTGCAAGTGTTAATTTCATTTTATATGTGAGAATAAATAAAATTCATTTTGAAGTTGTAATGATATATAATAATTAATTAAAAGTGTAATCATATTAGAAATTATTAGAATAATTCAAAGTTTTAACAAATAAATCAAAATATGAAAATCATGTAATTTAAAATGATAATAGTAATTTAATAAATTTTGAAGGTGTTATTATAAATAAAATGATTTATAATAATATTAGTTAATTTAAAGTGTAAACAAAATAGGAATTAAATGAAATCAAAATAAGAAATAATACATATACTATTACAATAGAATTTATTTCGAAAACAAGCCTTGTCCGAGTGGTAAGGCAAAAGTCATAAGTCTCCCATGCTTGGGGGAGGTCTCGGGTTCGAAACTGGTCGCGCGCGGGTTGCTTGCGGGTCGGGCTGGGTCCTCCCCGCCCTGCGAGCGCGACCCGATTTTTTTTTTTAATAATAAGAGTTGACGAGGGCTTCACCCTCGCGAATAGGCGAGGGGCGAAACAAGGGCTCTGGTCACGAGCTTGTCGAGGGCAATGGCGCTCGCCAATTTACATTGGCCCGAGCCGAGGGCGTGGCCCACGCGAATCTGGACGATGGCTTGTCCCCTCGTTAGTTGACGAGGGGTTTGACGAGGGGCTTCCTTTTGTACTTGGCGAGGGTTTTGCCCTCGTTAATTGGCGAGGGCGACTTCCCCTCGTTAGTTGACGAGGGCCACTTTCCCTCGTTAATTGGCGAGGGGCGAGGCGAGGGATGACCTGGCGAGGAGTAATTTGTCGAGGGCAGCTCCCCCTCTTTAAATCCCTCTTTAACCCTCTGCCCCTCCCTAAATCCCTCCCTAATTGAACAGTATTTTGTAGTGATTGGTATTAAAGTTTATTTGAGACTTTAATAGTTGACCAGGTAATTTTGGGTGTTGAAATTAATTTCTCGGAAATTAATTGTTACATGAGCGTTCTACTCTCGGAGTAGATGAGAATGGAGTATTCATACTCGCAAAACCGAATTTCGGTGAGTGAGAAATTGAATCGGAAGTCGAAAGGTATAACGTCTAATTTTTGGGAATTAAATGAGTCATTTAATTCATCCCACATTGAAATTTTAAAATACTAATATACATGATATTAGTATGGGAATAATGAAGTATAATAAAATTATAGTTGATTGCTAGTCAATCAAAGTTGCCACACGCGCCCGTGCCTTGGCCTTGGACTTGGTCTTGGTCTTGGTTCTTGGCAATTGGACTTTGGGTGGATTTTGGGCCTTGGGTCCAGGGGGTATCTAATTTTTTGGAGAACAAAAATCACTACAAAAAAGAAGGAGATTAGCGACGGGTTTTTTGCGACGGTCAGAATTTCCGTCGCAAATTCAGTGAATTTGCGACGGATTTTTGTAAGCCGTCGCAAAAAACGACAATTTGCGACGACTTAGGAAGTCCGTCGCAAATGATAGTAATTTGCGACGGAAAAGCCGTTGCAAACACTAGGGCCCACCGCCTTCGTCTTGAACCGGCTACATTTGCGACGGAAAGGTCGTCGCAAATTTCAATTTTGAGTTTGCGACGGGCAATTCCGTCGCAAAACATACCCGTTTAAAGGTGACAGTTCGGGAAGCGACCCGTTTGACTGATTTGCGACGGAACAGGCCATCGCAATTTTAAACTTTGTATTTGCGACGGACAAAAGCCGTCGCAAAGCTTACATTTGTATTCGCGACCTTTCGGGAAACGGCCCATTGACTGATTTGCGACGGAATTTCCGTCGCAAATCCGAACCGTTTTACGCGTCTTATTGGGAAAAGTTGCGTTGACTGATTTGCGACGGAAAAGCCGTCGCAAATCAGTGAAAAACGGCGTCGTTTTGCGTTTGACGGGCAAAACTGTCCGTCGCAAATTTTTTTCCACTTATTTATACAGAACCGCCACTTTACAGGCGGAGAAAGAGAGAAAAGAAGAGGAAAAAGAGAGGAAAAGGAAGGAGAAGTCGGGTGTCGTCGCTGTAGAGCCAATCCGTCCCCACCGAGTTCTCGTTTCGTCATCTTCTACAAATAAACCGTAAGTTTTCTTCATTTTTACCGTTTAAAATTTAATTTTAAAGCATGTTTAGAGAATTGATTTTAGTTGATTTAGTTGATCGAATTTTAATTTAAAGCATGTTTAATTTTTTTTAAGTGGTATTAAATTGAATTAGTTGAATTGTTTGAATTATATTAAAAATAAATTGATTTTAGTTGAATTAGTTGAATTATAATTTAATTAGTTGATCGAATTTTAATTTAAAGCATGTTTAATTTTTGTTAAGTTTAGAATTGAATTAGTTGAATTGTTTGAATTATATTAGAAATGAATTGATTTTAGTTGAATTAGTTGAATTATAATTTAATTAGTTGATCGAATTTTAATTTAAAGCATGTTTAATTTTTGTTAAGTTTAGAATTGAATTAGTTGAATTGTTTGAATTATATTAGAAATGAATTGATTTTAGTTGAATTTGTTGAATTATAATTTAAGTTGATCGAATTTTAATTTAAAGCATGTTTAATTTTTGTTAAGTTTAGAATTGAATTAGTTGAATTGTTTGAATTATATTAGAATGAATTGATTTTAGTTGAATTAGTTGAATTATAATTTAATTAGTAGATCAAATTTTAATTTAATTTTAAAGCATGTTTAATTTTTGTTAAGTTTATAATTGAATTAGTTGAATTGTTTGAATTATATTATATATAAATGAATTGATTTTAGTTGAATTAGTTGATCGAATTTAATTAGTTGATTGAATTTTAATTTAATTTTAAAGCATAATTAATTTTTGTTAAGTTTAGAATTGAATTAGTTGAATTGTTTGAATTATATTAGAAATGAATTGATTTTAGTTGAATTAATTAGTTGAATTATAACGGTTAATTTTAAAGCATGTTTAGAAATAGTTGAATTTGTTAAGTTTAGAATTGATTTTAGTTGAATTGTTTGAATTATAATAGTTAATTTTAAAGCATGTTTAGAAATAGTTGAATTTGTTAAGTTTAGAATTGATTTTAGTTGAATTAGATTAGTTGATCGAATTTTAATTTAATTTAAAAGCATGTTTAGAAATAGTTGAATTGTAGAGCCGAATTGATTTTTTTTCGAATTTTGTTATAGATGAGCGGACAAGGCAGTGGCAGTCAGGAGCCTCCGAGGGATGAGGAGGCTCGTCGAGGAGAGCGAGGAGGGAGGAGACGACGGGCCTCACTGAGACCCGTGGTTCCACCTATTTTCAGACCGAGGTCTCAATCAGAGACCTCTACACAGCCTGGTGCGGGCTCCTCCTCCTCACAGCAGACTGCTGAGGGCTCATCCTCCTCCAGACAACATCCGGTTGTTGAACCACGGATGACTGTTCAGCCACATGGTTCAACGTAAGTTTTAATATTTTATACTAATTTTTTTATTAATTAAAACCTAATTATTTTACTAACTTTGAAGTTTTAATTTTACAGTTGGATTCCTGGTCATGAGGCTACTAATCAGGTTTTCCGGTCCATCCTTGGATGTGGATTCGAGCCCACCGCTTACACCTGGAGGCTAGTGTCTGATGCAAAGAAAAGGACATACTTCGAGGAATTTAAGGTATTAATTTAATTTATTAATTCACCGTTTATTAATATCAAATATATAAACATATATTTACATTTAAATTGTAATTGCAGAAAGAATGTGTCTGGGCACCGGAGCACGATGACCAGATGTGGAAGAATTTCGAAAAATATGCGGCGGAAAGGTACAAAGACCTCCTTTTTAGAATGAGGGAGAAGTGGTACAAGAAGGGAGAGGCGACCGACCTGGGGACTGACAGTGAAAACCGGCCGATTTGGGACCAATTCCTCCGCTACTGGGATTCCCCTGAATTCCAAGAGAAGTCGGCGAAAAACAAGGTGAATCGGCGTAGTGACCCTGATGGAGAAGGGATGGCGAGACATCGGGCCGGTTCTCGGTCCATTTATGAGCACGGGTTGAGATTTGTAAGTTTCGTCTTTAATTTTGTAGTTTTTGAATTTATATTATTTTTTTCCTAATTTTTTATGAGTGGTATTAATTTTTACTATCTTTTTTTATAATTAGGCGGCGGAGCAAGGACGCGAGCCCTCTCATTTTGAGAGATTGCAGCTCGCCCACCCACTCGTCGAGGAGACTGGGAAGTCTACCTACGGTCGTACTACCGAGATCCACGTAAGTATTATTTCAATATTAATAGTATTATTTTAATTTTTAAAATTAAAAGTATTATTTTATATTTTGTGTTCAATTTATTTAATTTTTTGTATAATTAATTTGCAGAGAAAGATGCTCGAGGACCTTGCCTCCCAGCCTCAGCCTGAGGAAACGGCATAGGGGTCGGGGTCGATGCCCCCCACACAGCCTTCTGTTGACGTTCAAAATGAATTGTACTTCAAGAACGTCAAGGCTAAAAAGGGGCGGTTCGCTGGATTGGGCAGCTTAGGAAAGAACTTTTTCCGACCTCGTGGCTCAGGCTCATCCTCCTCTCAGTCTTCCATCGACTCTCATCCCAGTGAGGTCGAGAGGCAGCTTGTCACGGTGGTGGAGCAGATGAAGAACATGCAGAGGCAGCAGCGAGAGAAGGAAGAGTATGAGAGACAGCAGCGAGAGGCGCACGACCGGTATACAGCTGAGGTGGAGCGGTATCGGGTCGAGGTGCAGGCGTGGTGGCAGATATTCGCCTCTGATTCAATGACACGAGCGCAAATGTCTGCGCCACCGATGCCGCCGCTCCCGCCGACCCAGCCATCGATGCCGCCGACCCAGCCATCGATGTCGCCGATTGTTAACCTGGGCGAGGATGAAGAGGAAGACGGATTTAATTCCGATTGTTAAAAAAATTTGATTTTTAATAACTATGAAGTACAATTTTTTTTTAGTTTGAATTGTTACTTTAATTTAATTTTTGAATTGTTACTTTAATTTATAATTTTGTGAATTTATTAGTTTGAATTTACTTTTATTTAATGGACACAACATTTATAAAAACAAGTGAAAAACGAAAATGAATTAATTTGGTGAATTATGAAAAAAAAAACGAATCAATTTGGATACATACACAATTAATTGCGTACAAATGAACGAATTATAAATTTAAGCGGGAGTCGAAATAAATAATTTTACATAAATAATAAAAAATAAATGGCCCCAATATTTATAAAAACAAGTTAGAAACTAAAATGAATTAATTTGGTGAATTATGAAAAAAAAACGAGTCAATTTGGATACATACACAATTAATTGCGTACAAATGAACGAATTATAAATTTAAGCGGGAGTCGAAATAAATAATTTTACAGAAATAATAAAAATTAAATGGCCCCAATATTTATAAAAACAAGTTAGAAACGAAAATGAATTAATTTGGTGAATTATAGAAAAAAAAAATGAGTCAATTTGGATACATATACAATTAATTGCGTACAAATGAACGAATTATAAATTTAAGCGGGAGTCGAAATAAATAATTTTACAGAAATAATAAAATTAAATGGCCCCAATATTTATAAAAACAAATTAGAAACGAAAATGAATTAATTTGGTGAATTATAGAAAAAAAAATGAGTCAATTTGGATACATATACAATTAATTGCGTACAAATGAACGAATTATAAATTTAAGCGGGAGTCGAAATAAATAATTTTACAGAAATAATAAAAATTAAATGGCCCCAATATTTATAAAAACAAGTTAGAAACGAAAATGAATTAATTTGGTGAATTGTAGAAAAAAAAATGAGTCAATTTGGATACATATACAATTAATTGCGTACAAATGAACGAATTATAAATTTAAGCGGGAGTCGAAATAAATAATTTTACAAAATAAAAAAAATAGTTGGGCAAAATATTTTAATAAACAACTTAGATACGAAAAGAAATTAATTTGGTGAATTATTAAAAAAATGACTTAATTTGAATACATATACAATTAATTGCATAAAAATAAACGAAATTAGCTTGTGCCCTAGTGGCGCGCGCCCCCTCCTCTTGCACAAGAGGTCACGTGTTCGATTCCCCTTGGACGCAAAAAATGGATTAATTGTTCAAGGCCTAATAAGACTAATATAGAAGGTGGGCCGCATATAAAAAGAGATGGGCCGGTTGGCCCAGTGGTCCGCGCCCGCCCCGGCCGCCTCGGGTGCCCGGGCTCGAACCACGCGAGCCACTTTTTTTTTTGTATAGGCTCGGTAATTTGCGACGGCCAAATTCCGTCGCAAATATTGAATTTTGCGACGGAAAACAACCCGTCGCAAATTATAACAGAAAAAAATAAAAAAAATATATATAAACATTTGCGACGGAATGTGGCCGTCGCAAATATTGTTGACCCGAACGGGTCTGACCCGAAATATTTGCGACGGAATACTGTCCGTCGCAAATTCTGTGTGACCCGGCCGGGTCTGACCCGCCGATTTTGTGACGGATATGTCCGTCGTTAATTTGCGACGGAAGGCGAAATCCGTCGCAAAAACTAGCTACGGCTGTTTTAGGGACGGATACGTGTCCGTCGCAGATACCGTCGCAAAACACTGTTTGCGACGGATTTTCCGTCGTTAATTCCGTCGCAAAACAGTGTTTTTTTTTGTAGTGAATTAGGATATCGGGTCCACAGTTAGAGGTCAACCGGATAGTCAGATACTTCATAAGAGCACATAAATCACGTGTGCTAAATTCGTGGGACGTTGCCAGCGTGATTTAAGGAAACGCGTTTTGGGTCAACTTTCCACCAACGAAAACGCGTCCGCATTTAATGCCCACACGATTTTTCCTTCTGCATTGAGTGGAGGTTCGCCTATAAATAGCGTCCTCATGCATTTGTCTGGCCACGCATTCAGAAATCTGCATATAGAGTCTTAAGGTCAGTCCAGTTTGAAGCGCTCGACTCGTCACTACTGCAATTTTTTCTTTTCTTTATTCTCTCCTTGTTATTCGAGTTGTAACTTTTTTCTTTTTGAATTATTATTTCCGCAGTCAAAACATCTTTTTTAAAACAAAACGCAATAGATACAGTGGTGTTGATCCAAGTCAGGATGAATAGCTAGCGTTACGCGATAGATAAAATGATCAGATGATTCATTTAATATTAATTGTTCATATACTATGGTATATATTCAATGCATGCCACATTATTATGGGCATGCGTAAATATTGATGAAATAAAATATTAGTCTTAATTTTCATTTGAAATAGTAAAAAAGAAAAGGTTCAAATATTAGTCTTAATTTTCATTTGAAATAGTAAAAAAGAAAAGGTTCTCTTCCTCAAATTTTGATGAAATCTCCCCTTATATTTAAAATACAGGTGTGAATGTGTGATAGATAGCTTATTTTCCTTAAAGAATCTGTTTTGCTGTCATGATATTTATATTTTAGCAGTTTTGACAAACTAATTTTGACAGTTTTAATACAAGGACGTAACAAAAGTATAAATAGGACACGAGGGTAGATCTGTTATCATGTAAAAAACCCTTCTAAAATTAGAAATGTATCTCGTGACAAACCCTAGTTAGCTCATCTTCCGAAATAGCTGGCACATGTAATTAGATCTACATATTCAACTAACCAAGTGGAAAAGAAAATTAAACGGAAACAAATTTCCTATCTGGTAATTCTAATTAGAACAAATTTCAATCGGTAATACACAATTTGTACAAACTGGATCGGATCATTATTAATTAAATACTCTCCCCAATTCTCTTTAACTGTCAATTGGGTTCTATTTTACAAATTAAGAATATTATTTGTGCTAAAATTACCCTTATTTAAAATTAAGAATTTGTCACGGTAAAAAAGAGATGTCGTAAAATCATGAATTTGTCACGAAAAAAAGAGGGATACAAGTCCGAAATGGTCTTCCAATTCGATCCGGTCAATCGAGTTGAGTCTTTTGTAAACTTGTTTTATTAATGTACAATATAAAATGGTATTAATTATTTTCATAATAGAGTATATTATTAAATTAATGAGTATGTATAAAGTAAAATTGGTTTATATATGAATCACTACGTATTAGTTGTTTTCACTGAAAAGTATTAGTTGTTTTCACTGAAGAGTAATACTGGTTTATACTGAAGAGTCTTAGTTCATTTTCACTGAACAACTAAGACTCTTTAGTGTAAATCAGTAAATACAACTAATACTCTTTAGCAAAAACAACTAATACCCTTTAGTATAAACCAGTTTCACTCTATACTTTGTCTAAATTAATATATTTTAATGAAACAATTAATATTGCTAATATATATATATACACGCAAAAAAAAAACATAATAAAATTGGTTCACAACATACTTTGACCATATTGAGATATAACTAGATTGGTCTAAGGAAATCAATCTAGATATAGCATATTATAAGGAAATTAATTAAATGAATTAATTTAATATTTCTCTATAAGATGAGATGAAATTTTTTCATGGTATCAAAGTCAAAAGCCTCATGGCCATGAGTGAAGGGAAGTATAAGTGAAATAATTAAATAAATTAATTTCACACCTTTCTCTATAAATTAAACTTTTAAATGAAATGAAATTATTTCCTATATTAAATAGAATATTGTTCAAACAAAACTCTAATTCTACTTATTGTATATTATAGGCGTAATGAAAGAGAGATGTCCCGGTGGCGAAGGGATCCTATCTTCGTGCCTAATTTTTTTAATTAATAATTAATTGATATATTATATAGATAATATAATATAATAGTATATATTATATATTTGTATTTAATATTAATTATTAATCCATGTATATATAATAATCTTTAGAATGTTGTGCATAGTTATCGTGAAACAAATTCAAAAAAAGTCTTGGTGACAGTCAAGAGAATTCAACCAAACAAAAATTGTTTGGATATATTGAAGATTTACACCAAGTTCACGGGCCAATGATAAAAATTCTAACATTTTTGAAAACATCAATATATACGAAAAGTCAAAAATCAAAAGATATACTCCGCATCAATATATATTAATTTCAAGCAAAATTTAATTGTATATGATAAAATTAAACAAAAATATATTGGTGCAGCGGCATGTCCTTGTCCTCCCTGAGTCACATGATGGATATATATTATAGCTCCTAAAACTCAACAAACTACATAATAATAACCTCCAAGAATTTGGAGGTTGTTTTTTCTTTTTCTTTTCTTCGCACGTTATCAACGGTTGAGATCTTAGCTGGTCTGGCACATGATGCATGTCTCTTCCCCAATTAAATGGGAGTTTGAAGAGACTTTCCTTTGAAACTAATACACAATTAAGCTATATACATTTTTATAAGTTTTCTAATTAATTATATATTTCTCAGTCTTTTTTAAGAAATAATGTCAACCTAATGCCTGAGAGATGGTAAAAATATCAATTTAAGGCATAAAAGATTTTTCCTATCAATTCAAAACCTGAAAAATAGAAAACTATCAATCTAATCCCTGAAAGATAGAATCTATCAATTTAAGACTAAAAAAATATTAAGACTATGTTTGACATATTATAATTTATATTTTTATTTTATTTATATACATTATTATTTTTCACTAATTCTTTTGTTTCTTATTTTTTTCAATCACATGAAATTAATATATATTTATATTTTTTGAAATATGATTTATAAATGTATTATCGAATAATAAAATATTATTAAAGATCAAATACGGTCTTAAGACGGCAAGTCTTAAATTAATAGTTTTTTCTTTCAAGTCCTGAATTGATAGTTTTCTATCTTTCAGGTCCTGAAACAATAGGAAAAATCTTTCAGGCATCAAATTGATAATTTTACTATCTTTCAGGCCTCAAATTGATGAAACTCCTTTATTTAATTACTCTAACACTCATCTTCACTCATATCATATGTTGGGAAAGAGACTTAATAAATGAACAATTTAATATGGGTGAATTTGTTTTCGGTGGAAATCGAACCTAAGATTTTTGGATCTGAGGGTGAGCCTTTTGGCTCTAATTAATATCATGAAAGAATTTCATCTCATTTAAAGTCCAAATTCATAGAGAGATGTGAAATCAATTCATTTATTTTTTAACAGAGCATTTTTCCAATTATTATTTGCACTGCAGTTCTCCAATTATTATTTGTAGTGCAGTTCTAGTGTCACGAGGTCTGCTTATGTTGTTCATTTTTTATTTAATAATAAATTGCAATTGGGTAATCTTATAAACCGTCTTATTTTTAATATGATAATTTATCATTATGTGTGTAAATATGCACGAAATGAAAAGAAGTTGTGATTAGGCGTAAAATTGTTATATTTTGTAGCCCGATTCGTCCCTATTTTGAGCGTATTTGATGAGTATTTAGAGTTATTTGAGTATCATTTTTATAAACTTACAAATTTGTCTCTGTGATGCTCAATTAGGAAAGAAGACGAAAAATAGAGTTCGTAGGACTTTGAATCGACTCAAACGGACTCCCGGATGAGAAGATATTGAAGAAATACGAAAAGTATTTGTTTGTGCGAGGAAAAGTATCATTTAGTTCAAGAGGAGGAAGTGCTCGAGCGCTTAGTGCTCAAGAACCCTTGATCGAGCGCCCCAAGTGCACTGGAAGATTTGGACCGCTCGAGTGGCCCTTGGTCGAGCGCTAGGCGCTCGAGGAGCGCCCCTTGAAGTCTGGAAGATGGAGACTGTTCGAGTGGAGCGAGCTCGAGCGCTAGACGCTTGAGCAACAAGAGGTCGAGCGCGTGTTTTGTGCTGGAAGAAGGTAGCGCTCGAGGGAAAAGTGCTCGAGCGCTAGGCGCTTGAGCAAGTATAGTGGTCGAGCGGTTTTGACCTTTTAAGCCCATATTCGGTCCAATGCCTATATATACCCCATCCAAGCTTATTTTTAGATACCATAACATATTTAGAGATAGTTTTTTAAGGAGAAGATCTTGAAAGTGAGTTTGGAGAGTGTGAGCAAGGTTTCTTATCGTGTAATCGAGGTTTTTAGCATACAAATTATTAGTTTAAGTGTTTCTTTCGAACGAATTTCCTTTTATTCTTGTTTTCTTGATACTATTAAACCTAGGTTTTCAGATTTATAAAGATTTCTTTTGAGACTTGAATTTATTGATTCCATCTTTTGTTTATGTGCTTGATTTCTTTCGTTAATTTAGTTATGCATATGACCATGAATCTTATTATTGCGTTTGTTCTTCAAACCACCATGTTAGGCTAGTACCCTTGCATGCTTAGGATAGGATGACCTCGTAGAAATAGGACATTGGTACGTAATTAGGATAATTTGTGATGTATAGTTTTGATTCTCTTAGTTATTGAATATTTCTAATAAACTCTAGAATAATCTTGGAATTAAGTACGAAAATTGTTAGAGAGAAGACGACCGCATCACTCTTTAATAACAAATAGGCTTAAGGAGAGAGTTTTAGAAGGAGTTTATAATCTACCGGTTTATCTAGGGAGGACGGCCGCATCACCTTAGTTAAATTAGGGTCTCAATAATTAAGCAAAATCCATATAATTTGATTAGTGGGTTAGTGAAGTAGGTTGATAGGACGAAGTATTAGGGTTAATTCTTGAGTTTTTAATCTTTCAATCTTGTGCTAGATTAGGGAAATTGATTGTCTAGGTTTAGTATACTTAGGATTATAACTCGCACATCACGATTATTTTAATTAACGTACCAAGTTTGTTAGTATACGTAGGAATTCCTATCCCAAGCATCACCATTATACTTGCACTTAATACCGGAGTTAGATTAGCTTATTTACTCTAGTTTATTAAATAGCATAGAATTTTTAGAGTAATTAGAATAAACAAAACATTACATTCGTATTAGCTACGAGACACAAATTTCCAGGTATTTATTCGCATATACATTTTTCCTTGGGTTCAATACTACTTGGTCCATATACTTGCACATACTATACACTACAAAAAAAATATTGTTTAGCGACGGAATTTGCGACGGAAAATCCGTCGCAAAATACTGTTTGCAACGGATTTTGCGACGGACACGTGTCCGTTCCTAAAACAGCCGTAGCTAATTTTTGCGATGGATTTTGCTGTCCGTCGCAAACTAACGACGGATAAATCCGTCGCAAAATTGGCGGGTCAGACTCGACCTGGTCGCACAAAATTTACGACGGACAGTAGTCCGTCGCAAATTATTCGGGTTAGAACCGATTGGGTCAACAATATTTGCGACGGCAGTATTCCGTCGCAAATATTTATTAATATATTTTTTATTTTTTTCTATATATCTCTTATTAGGCCTTGAACAATTAATCCAAATTTGCGCCCAAGGGGAATCGAACGTGCGACCTCTTGTGCATGTGGAGGGGGCGCGCACCACTCGTGCACGTGCTACTTTCGTTCATTTTTATGCAATTAATTGTATATGTATTCAAATTAAGTCTTTTTTTTATAATTCACCAAATTGATTTCTTTTCGTACCTAACTTGTTTATAAAAATATTTTGCCCAACTATTTTTTTTATTTCGTAAAATTATTTATTTCGACAATGCGTAATTTTATAATTCATTCATTCGTACACAATTAATTGTATATGTATCCAAATTGATTTTTTTTTCCATAATTCACCAAATTAATTCATTTTCGTTTCTCACTTGTTTTTATAAATGTTCTGGCCATTTAATTTTTATTATTTTGATAAAATTATTTATTTCGACTCCCGCTTAAATTTATAATTCGTTCATTTGTAGCAATTAATTGTATATGTATCCAAATTGACTCTTTTTTTTCCATAATTCACCAAATTAATTCATTTTCGTTTCTCACTTGTTTTTATAAATGTTGTGGCCATTTAATTTTTATTATTTTGGTAAAATTATTTATTTCGACTCCCGCTTAAATTTATATTCGTTCATTTGTACGCAATTAATTGTATATGTATCCAAATTGACTCTTTTTTTTCCATAATTCAACAAATTAATTCATTTTCGTTTCTCACTTGTTTTTATAAAGGGTGTGGCCATTAAATTTTTATTATTTTGGTAAAATTATTTATTTTGAACTAAAAGTAAATAAATTGTACTTCACAAAAAATTAAATAAAAGTAACATCAATTCAAACTAAAAAAAAATTGTATTTCACATTTATTAAAAATTTAAATTTTCTACTCGTCGGAATTAACCTCTTCCTCCTCATCCTCGCCCAGGTTAACAATCGGCTGCTGCATCGGGGGCATCGGCGGCATCGGTGGCATCGACGGCTGGGTCGGCGGGATCGGCCGCATCGGTGGCGCAGGCATGTGCGCTCGTGGCACATCAGAGGTGAACAACCGCCACCACTCCTGCATGGCGGCTGTATACTGCTGCATTTCGGTTGTATACTGTTGCATCTTGGCTTCGTGCGCCTCTCGTTGCTGCCTCTCATACTATTCCTTCTCTCGATGCTGCCTCTGCATGTTCTTCATCTGCTCCACCACCGTGGCAAGCTGCCTCTCGACCTCACTGGGATGAGAGTCGATGGAAGACTGAGAGGAGGATGAGCCCGAGCCACGAGGTCGGAAAAAGTTCTTTCTGAAGCTGCCCAATCCAGCGAACCACCCCTTTTTAGCCTTGACGTTCTTGAAGTACAATTCATTTTGAACATCAACAAAAGGCTGTGTGGGGGCATTGATTAGGCGTGAAATTGTTATATTTTGGTGCCGGATTTGTCCATGTTTTGAGTATTTTCGACGAGTGTTTGGAGTCAAATGAGTATCATTTTTATAAACTTATTAATTTGTCTCTTTGGTTTTCATAGATGGATAGAGGGTGAAAAGAGGAGTTCGTAGGACTTTGAATCGGCCAAAACGGACTCCAGGTTGAGAAGTTATGAAGGTTTTACGAACATGTGTACAGCCAGCGGTCGAGCGCCTCGCTCGACCTCTTGACCCGCTCGACCACCAAGCTCGAATGGGGCGCTCGAGCTGTCCCGCTCGAGCGTTTTTGCGTGTTTTTGACCCAAAATCGCCCAAATTCATCCCAAAGCCTATATATACCCCTTCCAAGCATATTTTCACATATAACAACATACCAACACATATTTTTACATACTTTGAGCAAGGAGAAAGCTTGGGAAGGAGTTTTGAAGAATTTTATACGTTGTAATCGAGGTTTTAATTTACGAATTCTTCGTTTTAGTATTTCTTTTGAACGTATTAGATTAATTCTTTCTTTGTTTACTCTTGGAGACGATTAAACCTAGTTTTTCAGATTTATATAGATTTCTTTAGAGACTTTAATTTGTTCTTTCGTTTATGTTCTTGATTTCTTTCGTTAATTTAATTATACATATGATTATTGTTCTTGTGATTGCTTTTATTATTCAAACCACCATGTTAGGCTAGAACCCTTGCATGCTTGGGGTAGGATGAACTCGTAGATGTAGGATGTGGGTATGTAATTAGGGTAACTTGTGACGTTAGGTTTTAATTCTCTTGATTAATGAATTCTTAAAATCAATCTTCACTTTGCCTTTGAATTTCGTTCGAAAAGTGTTAGAGAGAGGACGACCGTATCACTCTTTAACAACGAGTAGACTTAACGAGAGGGTTTAGGAAGGGTTAATTTATTTACCGGTTTAGCGAAGGAGGACGACCGCATCACCTTAGTTAAATTAGGGTCTCATTAATTAAGCACAATCTATTAACTTGTTAGTAGATTGGTGAAGTCGAGTGTTAGGGTAAAGTATTAGGGTTTAGAATCTTGAGCTTTCACCTTGCATTCTTAGACTTAGGTTATTTCTTGTGTGTCACAGTTATTCTGATTATGTACCTGCTCCGTTAGTATACGTAGGGATTTCAATCCTAAGCATCACCATCTCTCATTAGAACACAACCCTTAGTTAATTTGATTTCTTTAGTATTTTAGTTTACTTAGTTTAATTCAATCTTTTAATTAATCTTTCAAAAACCCAAAAACATTACACTCATATTAACTACGACCCGTAGATCTTCAGGGATCTGTTCGCATACACACTTTCCCTTGGGTTCGATAATACTTGGTCCCTATACTTGCCCATACTACTGTGAACCCGTTCTCTTGCGGGGTAACTACTAGTAGAAAGTTAGTGTAGTTCGCTTAAAGTCAATGGCGCCGTTGCCGGGGATGGCGTTGTATGTTTTTTGAATAGGACTTGTCGATAGCTTAGTAGTTAGTAGTGAGTGATTTTACTTTTCTGTTTTTTTAATAAATTCGTACATATTCGGCAGTTGCGTTTTGATTCTTCTGTTAGTGTTTCAGGTTTATGAGAACACGCTCACAAGGCAATACGAGCGAAGAGAGGTTACCTGCAGATCCTGAGACAATAGCAAGAAGAAACCGAGCCTTCTTACGAAGGATGAACGCTGCCGGAGGGAAAGAACCGATGGACATCACTAATGAGTTGGACGAAGTCGAGAATGAGTTCAATCAGGCATTGAACCGGGTTGACGGCACTGATGGCAACACCAGCAAGAATCAGGATCCGAGCCAGAGCCAAAACCCGGGTACTCAGAACCAAAACAGCCCAGCTCATAATATGGTCCAAAATCCACATAACAACCCTGCTTACCCACATCCTAATCTACCACAAAACAACTTACCCTATCTACCCTACCCATACCCACACGATCCTTACCCACCATACCCGTATCCTCCACCTCCAGTTTACAATCAACCATCTGTTTACCAACCACCACCACCCCAACAAGTACCAGTACCTGCTGCTAATCCTCAACACGTTCCTCAGAACGTAGACCACAATATGGCTATTCGAGGGAGGTTTGCAGCACAGCCACAACGGTACTACGATGGAGTGGCATTGCCGCCTGTTGAGGTGAATAACTTCTCGATTTCTCCGGGAATTCTAAAGCTACTTACCGAGAATCAGTTCAAGGGGGTGATTGGGAAGGAGAATCCTCATACACATCTGAGGAGTTTCCTCATGATAGCCTCCACATTCAATTACAATGGCATGTCTGAAGATGCCAAGAGGCTTAGGCTGTTCCCATTCACATTGACAGGAATAGCAAAAGAGTGGTACGATAATACGCTTCCACGGGGAGGTATTACCACTTGGGCCGAGCTCGAGCGTCTGTTCCTCGAGCGATTCTACCCTCCATCTAGGATGATCAAGGCTAGGATTGAGATCTCTTCCTTTCGCCAGAAGCAAGGAGAGGACCTACGCCAAGCGTGGGAGAGATACTCAAACATGTTGATAGATTGCCCGCAGCACGGGTACAATGAGGGGGATATTATGGCATTCTTCTACAGTGGTGCCAACAAGGCGGGGCAAGACCATTTAGACGCTTGTGCGGGCGGAGCATTCCTGAATCAAGGCATAGAAAGGTGTAGAGAGATCGTGGACAACATTGTCACGAATGTCGGGGCTTGGAATGGAGATGCAGACTTCCAGAGAGTGCATCAGGTTGAAGAGGGTGAAGGAACGAGAAGGCTATTGATGGCCATGATGGAAAAGATCAACAACCTCGAGTTGGGGAAGAGTTTGGGTGGAGAACATGCAGCAGAGAATGATAGAGTAGACCAGCCAAGTGGACAGCAAGAGGTAGCCAATTACATGGGAGGTCCGTATTACAATCAGAATGGCTACCAAGGTGGTAATCAGTATGGAAGGCCTTCTTATGGCCAACCATTTGTACCTCCAGGCCCTCAGCCACCTCAAAATCAATGGAAGAACACACAAAGAGATCAAAGAGGCCAGCAGCCTCCTCAAAACACATGGAGGAAAAATGAGAATTTTTCATATGCTAACCCAAAAGCTGGTATTACTGTTCCTGCAGGTGTTGATCCGGGGTCTAAACCTCCTGGTGGAGAAGGCGGTGCATCAACCGAGGAGATGTTGAGAGCGATCCTACAGAAGGTGGAGGAAGGAAGTAAAAGGTTGTCATCCTTGGAGTACGATGTGAAAGAGCTGCATAAGAAAGGCGATCATCGTGATCAAGAGCTCCAGAAGATGAACGTTGAGTGGACCAGAACTCAACAAGAGAACAATCGAAGGTTCACTTCTATAGAGTTCCAAATGAGCCAGATTGCAAAGTCATTGAATAGAGAGCCTGGCAAATACCCTTCAATGCCTGAGGGTAATCCCAAAGAGCATTGTAAGGCTATCCAGCTTAGAAGTGGGACCAAATATGATGGTCCCGAGATGCCTGCTGATTCTGAGATGCTCAAAGAAGAAGTTGAGACAGAAGGGATAGAGTCTCAAGGTGATGGAGTTGAGGTTGAGAAGGAAGGAGTTAAGATGAAAATTGATGATAAGAGTAAAGAGAACAATGAGTCCCAGAAGGGGAAAGACTTTGAGGAGATAGAGAGGGTCCCAAAGTGGAAGAAGGCAAAGGAAGCAAGGGAGAAAATGAAAGTGACCGAGCGAGATGAATGGGGGGTACCCAAATCTGTGATACCCGTCCCGTATCCACAACGCTTTATGAAGAAAACGCTTGATGAGAAATTCGCTAAGTTCCTTGATGTTTTTAAACAATTGCATATTAATATTCCTTTTTATGATGCTTTGGAACAGATGCCAAATTATGCCAAGTTCCTGAAGGACTTGATAGCGAAAAGGCGGCGAGTGGATGAGCCGAAGTTGGTGCAGTTGAACCACGAAGTGAGTGCACTAGTGCACAAGGCGCTTCCACCGAAGCTGAAGGATCCCGGGAGCTTCATCATTCTTTGTGACATTGGGAACGGGATCAAGAAGGGAGCATTGTGCGACCTCGGAGCGAGCATTAATTTGATGCCGTTGTCGTTTTTCAAGAAGTTGGAAGGTGGTGAACTTCAACCCACAATGATGACGCTTCAACTTGCCGATCGGTCTATTACTAGACCTCAAGGTGTGGTTGAAGACGTCCTCGTGAGAGTTGGAGATCACATTTTTCCAGCCGACTTTGTAGTCCTGGAGATGGAGGAAGATGAGCACGTGCCCCTAATCTTGGGAAGACCGTTCTTAGCTACGGCGGGGATGGTGCTAGACGTGGCAAATGGGAAGATTACATTGAAGGTTGATGATCAAGAAGTGAAGATTTTCCTATATGAAGCCATGAAGCACCCGAAGGAGGATGAGAGTTTGTATTGCATGGATGCAATTGATCCTCGTGTTGAAGACACGCCTCCTATTCCTAATCCTTCTCATATTCATGAATTTTATAATCCTACACTTGATAATTTAACCCATGAGCATTATGTTCTTGATTATGTTGATAGGGATAAAGTGAAGAAGTTGAAGGATGAAGAGGTGAAAAGTGTGGATGTAACCCAGTTGGAAGGAAAAGGAGGAGTTAAGAAGAAAAAGTCCAAATTCAAGAAACTGTTTGGTAAGACTCCTCCAGATAAAGGTGAGAAGGAGTTGAGACCCATAACACTTGGGGATGAGAAGAAAGCAAAAGAGCTCATGATGGAGGGGCATCAAGGAAAAGAATGCAACCACCACTCTTATGAGAGTAAGGGAGGTAAATTTGAGTATGATGTCCCATAAGCTCCTTTGAGCTTGGTCCGGCATGAGGACCTTAAAAATAGCGCTGAATGGGAGGCAACCCATTTTTATTTGCTTTTGAGTGTTTTTAGTTATTTTACTTTTATGTTATTAGGGTGTTGTTGAGTCGTATGTTTAACCTCGTACTTGAGAGTTTTATTTTGTAGGCTTGTCTCTAAAAGAGTAAAGGAATGATGGAGTATTCAGATTGAAGGGACCAACTCGAGACAAAGGAGAAACTGAATTGTTTGGTTGAGGTAACCCACAACCCCAAACTTAGACCTCTTCGCAAGGTCGAAGTTTGGGGGGTGGAGTATTTATGTGTTTTATGACATTGCACCGGAGCACCCCTTATCTTTGAGTTGAGTTGATTATTTGTGTCTTGAGATACTCCTTGGGGTGATTTTGATTTGACTTGCTATTGCATATTTCATGCCTATCAATCATCTTATGCTTGTTGATTGCTATCTTTGAGTATGATTTGATGAGTAGAGTGAGTTGTAGGGGTGAGTTAGAAATTCTTTTGTGTGAGTGTTTGAGTTTGGGCTGATTTGAGAAAGAACTTGTATGCTTGTGAATTTTTCTTTTGAGTACTTGTGTGATGAGAGTGAGAATGCACTAGGACTAGCATGGATGTGAAAGCCGTGAGCTTTTGAGCCTTATGAGATTTTGATGCATTAATTAATCTCTTCGTTTGTGAGTGAATCGTCACCTTAGAGGTTGCTAGAACTTGTGTGTGCTCTTGCTTCTTGATTGTGTCAAGTTTGATATGCCGAATGTGATCTTAGGCCATCTTTGTTTTTATTTAGTTACTTAGCCAAAATTTTCCTTACCAATGACATGTATCCCTTGCTAGCCCCTTTGAGCCTAAAGCTTATTTTATTTGCTAGCACATTTAAACACTATTCCAAGTTCCTAAGCCTTTTTGTCCCAATTTGAGTGGAGAATAGGAAAAGTGTGAAGGTTGAAGGGATTGAGTTGATTTGAGAAAAGGAATTATGATGGTTGAGTGGTGATAAAATAAGGGTGTGAATGAGATATGAGTTGTGGGAAAGAAAAAATTGAAAATGAGCAAAAGAAAAAATTGAGCTCATGTGTTTGTGCGAAAAAGAAAAAAAAAAGTGAAGTGATTGAAAAAAAAAAGTGAAAAGAGTTAGAAAAAAAAATTGAAGTGTTGAGAAAAGTGGAATTGAAAGAGTGTTGATTGAATATGTTTGAAGTAGTCTGTTCCTAATCTCGAAGTGCCAAAGTTTGACTTTCTATTCTCCATTCACTTAAGTCACTTACCCATATTGTTATCCCACCTGTCCAAAGAGCCTACATTACAACCTTGAGAAAAGTCCTTTTTGATTCGGCATTGATTTCTAGAGTATGGTCGGAGTTGAGAGTGCTTACAAGCCTATGGCTGCCAATATGAGTGATTGATTATTTGAGTGAGTCCCTTTATCATTGATATACACTTGTGAGGGAGTGAAACACATCGTTGAGTGCACATCCATGTTTGATCTTGGTGTTTCTTGTTGTTGTTGCATGAGTATGATGAAGGAAGGTGAGTGAGTATACATGTGATTGATCTTTAAAGCTCGAGTTCATCTGCTTGCATGAGTTGATTCTTTGACTCATTCCTAACAATTTCACTTGACCTATTATTTCATTGCTTGAGGACAAGCAATATGGTAAGTTTGGGGGGGGGGGAGTTGATTAGGCGTGAAATTGTTATGTTTTGGTGCCGGATTTGCCCATGTTTTGAGTATTTTCGACGAGTGTTTGGAGTCAAATGAGTATCATTTTTATAAACTTATTAATTTGTCTCTTTGGTTTTCATAGATGGATAGATGGTGAAAAGAGGAGTTCTTAGGACTTTGAATCGGCCAAAACGGACTCCCGGTTGAGAAGTTATGAAGGTTTTACGAACATGTGTACAGCCAGCGGTCGAGCGCCTCGCTCGACCTCTTGACCCGCTCGACCACCAAGCTCGAATGGGGCGCTCGAGCTGTCCCGCTCGAGCGTTTTTGCGTGTTTTTGGCCCAAAATCGCCCAAATTCGTCCCAAAGCCTATATATACCCCTTCCAAGCATATTTTCACATATAACAACATACCAACACATATTTTTACATACTTTGAGCAAGGAGAAAACTTGGGAAGGATTTTTGAAGAATTTTATACGTTGTAATCGAGGTTTTAATTTACGAATTCTTCGTTTTAGTATTTCTTTTGAACGTATTAGATTAATTCTTTCTTTGTTTACTCTTGGAGACGATTAAACCTAGTTTTTCAGATTTATATAGATTTCTTTAGAGACTTTAATTTGTTCTTTCGTTTATGTTCTTGATTTCTTTCGTTAATTTAATTATGCATATGATTATTGTTCTTGTGATTGCTTTTATTATTCAAACCACCATGTTAGGCTAGAACCCTTGCATGCTTGGGATAGGATGAACTCGTAGAAGTAGGATGTGGGTATGTAATTAGGGTAACTTGTGACGTTAGGTTTTAATTCTCTTGATTAATGAATTCTTAAAATCAATCTTCACTTTGCCTTTGAATTTCGTTCGAAAAGTGTTAGAGAGAGGACGGCCGTATCACTCTTTAACAACGAGTAGAGTAGTAGACTTAACGAGAGGGTTTAGGAAGGGTTAATTTATTTACCGGTTTAGCGAAGGAGGACGACCGCATCACCTTAGTTAAATTAGGGTCTCATTAATTAAGCACATTCTATTAACTTGTTAGTAGATTAGTGAAGTCGAGTGTTAGGGTAAAGTATTAGGGTTTAGAATCTTGAGCTTTCACCTTGCATTCTTAGACTTAGGTTATTTCTTGTGTGTCACAGTTATTCTGATTATGTACCTGCTCCGTTAGTATACGTAGGGATTCCAATCCTAAGCATCACCATCTCTCATTAGAACACAACCCTTAGTTAATTTGATTTCTTTAGTATTTTAGTTTACTTAGTTTAATTCAATCTTTTAATTAATCTTTCAAAAACCCAAAAACATTACACTCATATTAACTACGACGCGTAGATCTTCAGGAATCTGTTCGCATACACACTTTCCCTTGGGTTCGATAATACTTGGTCCCTATACTTGCCCATACTACTGTGAACCCGTTCTCTTGTGGGGTAACTACTAGTAGAAAGCTAGTGTAGTTCGCTTAAAGTCAGGCATCGACCCCAACCCCTCTGCCGTTTCCTCAGGCTGAGGCTGAGAGGCAAGGTCCTCGAGCATCTTTCTCTGTAAATTAATTATACAAAAACTTAAATAAATTGAACACAAAATATAAAATAATAATTTTAATATTAAAAATAAAAATAAAATAATACTATTAATATTGAAATAATACTTACATGGATCTCGGTACTACGGCCGTAGGTAGACTTCCCAATCTCCTCGACGAGTGGGTGGGCGAGCTGCAATCTCTCAAAATGAGAGGGCTCAAGTCCTTGCTCCACCGCCTAATTAGAAAAAAAGATAGTAAAAATTAATACCACTCATAAAAATTAGGAAAGAATAATAAAAATTCAAAAACTACAAAATTAAAGACGAAACTTACAAATCTCAACCCGTGCTCATAAATGGACCGAGAACCGGCCCGATGTCTCGCCATCCCTTCTCCATTAGGGTCACTATGTCGATTCGCCTTGTTTTTCTCCGACTTCTCTTTGAATTCAGGAGAATTCCAGTACTGGAGGAATTGGTCCCAAATCGACCGCTTTTCACTGTCAGTCCCCATGTTGGTGGCCACTCCATGCTTGTACCACCTGTCCCTCATTCTATAAAGGACGCCTCTGTGTCTCTCGGCTGCATATTTTTTAAAATTCTTCCACATCTGGTCATCGAGCTCCGGTGCCCAGACACATTCTTTCTGCAATTACAATTTAAATGTAAATATCTGTTTATATATTTGATATTAATAAACGGTGAATTAATAAATTAAATTAATATCTTAAACTCCTAGAAGTATGTCTGTTTTCTTGCATCGGACACTAGCCCCCAGCTGTAAGCGGTGGGCTCGAATCCACCGCTAAGGATGGACTTGGAAACCTGATTACTAGCCTCATGACCCAGAATCCAACTGTAAAATTAAAACTTCAAATTTAGTAAAATAATTAGGTTTTAATTAATAAAAAAATTGAGTATAAAATATTAAAACTTACGTTGAACCATGTGGCTGAACAGGCATCCGTGCTTGAACAACCGGATGCTGGCGGGTGGAGGATGAGCCGTCAGCAGTCTGTTGTGAGGAGGAGGAGTCATCACCAGGCTGTGAAGAGGTCTCTGATAGAGACCTCGGCCTGAAAATAGGTGGAACCACGGGTCTCAGTGAGGCCAGTCGTCTCCTCCCTCCTCGCCCTCCTCGACTCGACTCCTCATCCCTCGGAGGCTGGCTGCCACTGCCACTGCCTTGTCCGCTCATCTATAACAAAATTCACGAATATTATTCGAAATACTTATAATATTATTCGAAATATTAAATTAAAATCAATGAAATACTCATAACATAATATTCTAAATATAATATTATTTTCAAACCACTATCCTAACATAATATTATTCAAAATCAATGAAATACTCAAAACATAATATTCAAACAACTCAACTAAATTCGATCAACTTATAATTTTATTCAAGAGATAATTACACTAGGATACATCTATATGGAACAACATACAATGGACTAAGCTATATATAACAAAGTGCATCTAGAGACATTTTATTGCAAGGAGTTACATGACTTGGCAATATGACAACTTTATATGATGAGACTGCTGTCCTTTTACCAATAATATAGAAAATTGGTGAAACACACCCAATAAATATCACTCACACACGCACTTATATTTACACACACGCTTATATTTACAATACACACACAGATATATAACAACACACACTCATTTTCTCTCTCTACCGCTCCTCACACTTCTATCTCAGTTTATCAAACCCAGAATATGCTCATAAAAAACATCCCGAAGAAGACGAATACGAGAGGTACGTAAACTATCTAGCATCGAAAGATCAATACTTTTTGGAGGGTCAGTTTTGGAAGAAGTGGGTTTTCAATAACTCTCCGACGAAAATCGGAGACTTTCCCGGAGTCCGATCGTCAAATTGTTTGAGGGATTTTGTTCTCCTCGTCAAGAGCTTTCAATAGATACCAGGGTCGAGACCAACCGCGCGGTGGTGCGACGGTGGTGTTTCCGGAGAAGCTAAGAAAAAGAAACTTAGAATTGGAAATTACCGTCAATTTGGAAAGTAATATCAACGATTGGTTTGTGGATTTGAAATCCTGGTGTTGAGGGGACAGTTTTGGTGTATGGTTCGGGTATCACAACATAATTTGTCGGCGGCCATTTTTCCGGCGGGTTTGGTGGTGGCGCCAGTTGTGAGGGGAGTTGGGATATGTTCCGTGATGGCTAGATGTGCGGCCAACACCACCAACAAAATCGAAGAGAGAGGGGGGAGAGAGTTTTGGGGTTTCTGAGCATCTCCAACCTCGCAACGAGCAAATAACTCTGTTGATGAATAAGTAAAATTTCTTATTTTCTTTGTTAATCTTCATTTCGGTTTCAATTTATTGGGTAACAGGGTTTGATTTCAGTTGCAAGACTAATAGAGATGTAATTTTAAATTTTCATGGGGCCGACCGATTTTTATTCGCCTCTTTTTATTCTTCAATTCTTCCGTCTAAATACGATGGTGGTACACAATATATTTTACTAGTAGTTGAATGGAAAAATTTAGGTTTGAAGATTTTTTTTTCTACCTTTTCTATGTGTAATTGTGTTTTTTAAGAGGTGTAATTGGGATTTTAGGAGTTTTTTGTGTTGATTTCTCTTCTTATAAATCAATTTGCAGATTTTGGCCCTCATTGCAATTTTTTTTTCCTGTTAACTAGGGTTGGTATCTATCTTAGTCTATTTTGATTATTTTTAGTTGGGATCTTTACCAATATTCTGGATTTCTTCAGTTAAATCCTCTAGGTTGTCTATGGATTGAATTTTCGTGCATCATTGTATTTTATGATTTGCACTATTAGGGTGAATGCGGTTGAAAAATTGTACACTAGGATTATACATTGTAATGCGGTGTGTACTATTGGTATATCGCTTGTACTATACTATTATTATGTGTACTATGCGATTAGTATTGTACCATTGTTTATCCGTTGTACTATTACTTACTGGTAACACAAGAGTCATTTACGAAAACAAAAAATTTAAGGGGTTACAGCTGTGCTAATATTTAAAATAAGAAAATAAAAGAACTTGACCGAATGGATTCACAAAGGCTGACATGATTTGAAAAGTATGAATAGTAAAAAAGCATGAATAGTAAAAAGTGAAAAAGCAGAATGATGTGACATGTAGTTTGGAGTAATATGATAAAACCTCATGTTGTCTGTGCTCTTTGAACGGTAATTTTGCACCTTAGTATAATTGCCCCTTTATTCAATTCAATTCCGCTAAACTAAAATCAAACGACTAATATAATTCAAACTACTCAACTAAACTAAAATCAATCAACTAATATTATTTAAAATTATTAAACTAAAATCAAGCAACTAATATAATTCAAACTAGCTACTCAACTAAATTCGATCAACTAAACAAAAATCCAGCAACTAATATTATTTTGTAAAATTATTAAACTTAAATCAAGCAACTAATATAATTCAAACTACTCAACTATATTCGATCAACTAAACAAAAATCAATCAACTAATATTATTTAAAATCATTAAACTAAAATCAAGCAACTAATATAATTCAAACTAACTACTCAACTAAATTCGATCAACTAAACAAAAATCAATCAACTAATATTATTTTGTAAAATTATTAAACTTAAATCAAGCAACTAATATAATTCAAACTACTCAACTAAATTCGATCAACTAAACAAAAATCAATCAACTAATATTATTTAAAATTGTTAAACTAAAATCAAACAACTACTATAATTCAAACTAGCTACTCAACTAAATTCGATCAACTAAATTAAAATCAATCAACTAATATTATTAAAAATTATTAAACTAAAATCAAACAACAATATAATTCAAACAATTCAACTAAAATCAATTCTAAACTTAACAAATTCTAAACATGCTTTAAAATTAAATTTTAAACTGTAAAAATAAAGAAAACTTACGGTTTATTTGTAGAAGATGACGAAACAAGCACTCGGTGGGGACGGATTGACTTTACAGCGACGGCACATTCTTCTCTCTATTTCTCCGTCTGCATCGCGGCTGCTTATATAAGGGAAAAAAATTAAGTGTCAGTCGCAAATTGCGACCGATAAACTCCAAAACGGCGTCATTTTTGCGTATTTGCGACGGCTAATCCGTCGCAAATTCGAAAATTAAAAATGTGCGACGGACAATCCATCGCAAATCGGTCAGACGCGATGTTTCCCGAAAAGTCACGCAAAACCGGGTCAGATTTGCAACGACATGTCCGTCGCAAAATCAGTCAATGCACCGTTTCCCGAAAAGATGCGCAAAAAAAGATCAGATTTGCGACGGGCATGGCGGCCGTCGCAAAATTGAAGTTAAAAATTGCGACGGACATGCCCGTCGCAAATCAGTCTAATGGGCCGTTTCACGAACGGTCACTTTTAAACGGGTCGTTTTGCGACGGAAACGGCCGTCGCAAATATTGCCGGTGTACAACGAAGGTGGTGGACCCTAGATTTTGCGACGGGCATGCCCATCGCAAAATACTAACTTTTGCGACGGCTATACAAAACCGTCGCAAACTCTCACTTTTTCCGACGGCTAATCAAAATCCGTCGCAAATACACGAAATTTGCGACGGAATGTTGGTCGTCGCAAATATTCCGTCGTAAAACCCCGTCTTGTTTATAGTGATAGTGATCCCATACTCTTATGGGGTAACTACTAGTCAACTTAGTATTTTGCGATTCAAGTCAAGTTGATTCTAGTTTTTTAGGAGTCAAATGCAACAAACATCACCAAAAGTTAGATCGATTGGTATCCTAGTGGTTTACGTTGAAGTTTTGGCTCTCCACAATTTTACATATATTTTTGATATAGATTAATATGATGTTGAGGTTTTTATAGGGATCATAACTCCAGCTAGCACAAATATAATTATTAGTAGCATGCATATAGCTAGCATATTATTATATAAATTTTAAGTTCATATAAAAAAAATATATATATTGACAAAAGTCTAGTGTAAATCAATTTTATTGAGCAAATGATTTGTATTTTGTGTTAGTTTTTTAATTAATTGAAATATAATATAAAATATAGTGATTTAATGAAAAAATATCAACTGTTTAATTTAATAATTACAAAATCAGTTGCATGCATGATAAAATATTATAAAATAATTAAATATTTTGTAAAACCAACTCTTAAACATTACTACATGTGTGTAAGCAAGCAAAGTTTGTTACTTGTTATAGAGTGAGTAAGAATATGACTTATACCAAACATTATGTGGAAAATTTAAAACATGCATGGCCTGATCTCAAATGTCATTATTTGAAGTCATTTCAACAGGCACCGCAGAATTAAATATAATTGGCCATTTATCATTACTTTTTGGAATACTTTGAATCATGGCAACCTTGGACTAGAGGTGGATGATCGATAGACAGCTTATATCAGTCACATTAATTAAGATCAAATTCAATCATTGTAGTATATAATTTTGATTTGGATTGAAACAAGTTTGATACATGCTTGGTGTGATTAATGGAATGACAAATAATTAAATGACACTGAGTTCAGATTTGAACTAAGACAAATTATATTTTCTTTAAGGTCTCAATTGGATTGATTTAAAGAAGACTATATATTAATTATTATTGATACCATGACTAGGGATAGTTACATTAGTTTTTTTTTTTTTTTAAGTTTTACTATATTAGTTAAGCTTTTCTGCCGTACTTTTGTAATTTAAAATTGCTCTTTTTTAAGTCTTACTATATCTAGGGAGTATAACATATCTTTTGTTACTTTATCAATCGAATTAGTTATATGCTCTTTTAGTTTTAATTTAATTGTTTTTTTTTTTTTCGTTTTTATACATTAAGTAAGTCTTTTATAGCTAATTAATTTAAAATGATTAATATATCCTTCTACGGTTATCAATAAATCATTTATTTATATACCTAGATACACTTACATCTTTTTTTTTTTTTTAAGCGAATGAAAAAACACTAAATGACAGTTAAATTGAAACCGACAGAGTAAATTATAATTTATCATGGAGTCTTCAAAACACAATATTTTATCGAGATTCTAAGATGTTTGTAATCTCTTTCATGCTCCATTATATATATATTTAATGACAAGGTCTCATATACACCAGTTACATGGTGCACTCGCTCCACTCGACCAGGCTGTCTGACCCGCCTACTGAAATCAAATCCTTTATAAAAATATATTAAAAAATTTGCTCGTGTCTTCCCATTCACTACGTTCTTTCTTTCCTCTGTTTCTCTCTCATATCTCTTTCTTTCCACTGCAAGCTCTTGGTGATTACTTGAACTACCATTGCAATCTAGCAAGTCAAAACCATTCTTTAGATTATTTTTTTCAGAATAAAAAACCAACCCACTTGTTGCACCATTAAACTCCCCCCTACTGAAATTAGGACCCGTTCATCACCACTCGGGTGACTCTCTCGCCTTTCAATATCAGATCCTCGACGTCGATCGTGTTAAACTTCTTCTCGTTGGGCCACGAAATGAGCTTGTTCATGACGGTCAGGTGAACAGGGGACTCGCTTGATATTGAGACTCTATTTACCAAACAGTTTTTAATGGATATACATTTATTTGGTAAAAAATTACTTTACTTAACATTGAAAAGTATTCCCACGAAACATTAAAAAGTTAATCTTCATATAACAGTAAAGTCACTGTGCATTACAAAGATAAGTTACTCAAGATAAAACTAAAAAGTTACCTCAAGTAAAACAGAATAGTTAACCTTCCTATAACAGAAAAGTTTGGACTCTGTTTACTGTTGATAGGCGAACATCATCTAATATGGAGCGAACAACAATTAAAGTCTAAACAAAGAAAATCACGATTTGGGTGCATCAACCAATCTGGGAGGTGTATAAAGTGACGAACAACTCCCCCGACGAACAACTAATAGGCGAACAGGTTTTAAGACCCGAGACCAAGGATGAGCCAATCGTGGAGTCACTAATGACGAACAACTTGGTCAAAATATGATACAACAATCAGCCAAAGAGGTGTGCACATGAACAAAGGACTAAGATCCCAAAGCCAAGCTGAACGAAGCCATAAGGCGAACAACATCCAAAGTACAACCTCAAGAAGCGAACAACTTTCAGTTGAAGGGTCATCAAGATCAGTCAAGCCGACCTAGGCGAACAACAATGAGTCCGAGATAAGGCCCAAAAGAAGACTTTGTAACTAAGATTCAGCTTAGATAAGGTCAAACTAAGGTCAAAGGACACATGTCAGGCATGCAAGCTAGGGAGACCAAGAGTCAGTAGCACCTCATGCTTGCTAGCCTCTATAAATAGTTGTTCTCCAGCTTATTTATATAATTTCGAATTTTAGATAAAAATACACACACAAACACACCCTAACCTACACATACACGAAATAAGTTCAATTTCAAATTCGATAAATTCACACCCCGATTTACCATTTACGGTGGTAATCAATCACACATTATTGATTGGTGACGTAAAAACGGATTAAAACAGCCACTAATCCTTACGATTAGATTCGTTCACCAACAATTTGGCGCTAGAAGAAGGGTTCGAACCTCCGATTCAGTGTGATTGCTCAAGAACTTCGACTCTGAAACTTGAAGATTCAAAGAAATCCTCAAGAAATTCTTGAAGATACAAGCAAAAGTGTTCTTGGTGTTCTTGGTGTTCTTCAATAACAATTTGAAGATTCAAAGATTAAGAAACTAATCCAACATTAGGATGCCTCAATCCAAGCAAACACAAGGGTCACGCCTGTCAAGGAGAGCATCTCCTACTCGGGCCTCGACAGCAGACCATCAAGACCGTGATCCTAAGCACGCGAACAGATCACAGCATACAGCCATAACACATAACCTCCCGCCTGAAATGGAGGCTCTGGCGAACAACCCTAACGAGTTGGCTAAGACCATAGCAGCTCTCCAAGCCCTCCAGAAACAACAGGAACAAGCTAGACCTTCCCAAGCAAGGCCTAGGGATAAGTCTCTGGAAGTTGTGAGGGCTAAAACTGTTAGGGGTAAAAACAACATGAGGTGAACAGCGCTCAAGTTAGGCGGGACAAGGGCAAGGCCAAAATGGCTGACCTAAGAGAAGAGCAGGCTGAGTCTGCCCGTGGGCGAACAACTTTGTCAAGCCATGGGACTACTCGTTCCAGTGCCCAGGACAGACTTGGTCAACCACAACATGTCATGGAAGCTGCTCGCCAGAGAGCAGGTGATGGGCGAACAACTTTTGAACAGCCTCGCCCATCAGTACATGAAAGATTATCTCAGTCCGCCTTCAAACGCCTAGGGCCGAATACGGCGAACAACCCTAGGAAGCAACTCCAGGAGGAGCCCACTCCGAGTGAGGGACTGCGACGAACAGAAAGGCATGCGCCTTTGTTCGCCGAACAGCCTCCAAGTCAGGGGGCACCTTTGGATGAGTTGGCCAGTTTAAGAAAGGCAGTGGAAAGCATGCAGGGGCAATTGGACCAACAGAGAGGTATGGGGACGACCAGCATGCCATTATCCCCATTAGCCCCTCACATTTTAAAAGCCCCAATTCAAAAGAAGATTCAGTTTCCTGCAAGCATCCAGTATGAAGGCCTGGCAGACCCCCGAGTCCACCTTACCAAATATACGGACTACATGGTTTCCGTGGGGGCCAGCGACGCCACCCAGTGCCGGAACTTTCCATTGGCGTTGGGCGACCGGGTTCACAAATGGTTTTCAGCAATGCCACCGGCATCAATCAACTCGTTTGCCCAACTGAGTCGGGAGTTTCTTTCACACTTTTCAACAGCTAGCTCGTATCTTTCCCAGAAACATCGACTGTCAGATTTAAGACAAAATGACGATGAATCTGACAGAGCATTCATGGAAAGATTCGATAAAGTGTTGTTGGAAGGAGAACCGGTCAGCGAGGACACTAAAATTGTCGCTGTTATGGCAGGACTGAAAAAAGGGTCAGAACTATGGAAAGAGGTACGTCTGAAGTGCCCAAAGAATTACGCCGAGTTCAGAAATCCGGCCGGCGTGTTCGTTTCCATGCATGAGGCCCTAGAAGCAAACTTGGGGGAGAACAAAGTGGACCCCAAGGAGAACAACAAAAAGCCTGGTGGAACAGGATACAGAGTCCCGAAGAACATGAAAGCATTCAACGAAGGGACAGATTTGAAAGAAAAGCTCAACCAGGTGCTAACAGTGTCAGTTGACACTGTTTATGATAATGTAAAAGGCAAGGAGTTGCTCTCCCCTCCGCGAAGAATCCGTCAGGACACTGGCAAACTCAACCCCAACAAGTACTGTGCCTACCATCAAAGCGTGGGGCACTTTACAAGTGAGTGTAGAGATTTGCTCAAGCAACTCTGGCAATTTTATGAGGAGGGAAAGCTCTCCGAATTTGTTAATAGACAGCCCGGCAAAAGAGGCCGGGAGAGCAGCCCGGGGGAAGAAAGCGACGAACAGCCTCAACGGAATAATCGCCCCGGACGACCAGTTCCCGCTGCAGCTGCACGCCCATTGGAGGATATTTTCATGATGGACCCTTCCGGCTCTGCCGGAGGTTGTTCTGATGGACGTCCACCAATGTCAAACAGAAAGAAGAAGGCAGAGTTACGAGCTATGGGCCAAGTTCAAGTAATGGGGATCAAACCAACCATCATGCAAACGGCAAAGTTGACATTTACCGAAGAAGATTTGGAAGGAATCTCGACCCCACATAACGATGCGCTCGTAGTCTGTGTCAAAATTATGGGAACAAGAGTCCACAGACTTTTGGTGGACACCGGAGCCTATACCAACATCATATTCAAGAAGACGCTCGACCAACTGGAAGATTGTTCGGGCTACATTCAAAGTACAACTCATAGAATTGTAGGCTTCGGAAATGCTGTAACCACTCCAGTAGGGGAAATTAGATTATCTGTACAACTTGTAACGGCCAATGAACCCGAAAAGAATATTACACGAATGGTTGATTTTTTGGTCGTAGACCAGGAATCAACTTACAACGGGTTTCTTGGTCGCCCCTTTTTAAATGAATTCAAAGCTGCATGTTCCACTTACCACTATTGTATAAAATTTCCAACAGCAAGTGGGACAGGCACAGTGAGAGGAGACCAAAGAAGAGCTCGGGAGTGTCTCCTACAATTAAAAGCAAAGTTTACTCAAGTGTCCATGATGGAGGCTACCACAAGCTATCCTGACGATGAGCCGTCAGTACTGGAGAACATGATGGACATGGACGACCACATGGACACTGACGAACAACACTTGGACGAGCAAGTGTTGGACGAGCAACTCACAACCACCATTGAGGAACTTCCAGCTGACGAACAAAGAAGTGGTGGTGACGAGCAACCTTCATCAAGCAACTTGGAGGGCCGGGTACTGGCTAACAACAACGGATCAGAGCCGACGAATGATCTAGATCCCCGCCTGGGGGCAGAGCCCATGGACATCGAAAATGATACAAATCTTGAGGGGCCAATACTTGATCCCCGTTGGAAAGGACAAAAACGACGAGCAACTCCAGTCGAAGAACTAGAGGCGTTCAGAGTTAACCCTGACAACGAGGATCTTGAGCTTTACATAGGATCTGAGCTCCCTGAGCCATACAGATCCCGGATGAAAGAATTCCTCCTCAAGAATCTAGATGTTTTTGCATGGTCTCATGCAGACATGGTGGGGATAGATCTAAAGCATGCTTGCCACAGGCTCAACATTAATCAAGCCAAGAGGCCAGTCCATCAAAAACGAAGGAAGTACGGCCCAGAAAAATATCAAGCGTTGAATGAAGAAGTAAAAAAGCTGTTAGACAACGATCTGATCCGTCAAGCACTTTGTCCACAATGGGTAGCAAACCCTGTGCTGGTGAGGAAGCCAAACGGAACCTGGAGGCTATGCATAGACTTTACAGATCTGAATGCAGCATGCCCGAAGGACAACTTTCCTCTCCCGTACATCGATCAATTGGTGGACAGCACTGCGGGTCACGAAATGCTAACATTCATGGATGCATTTGCAGGGTATCATCAAATCCCAATGCATCATGGCGATCAAGAAAGCACAGCTTTTTACACTAACAAAAACTTGATGTGCTGGAAGAGAATGCCCTTCGGCCTCATCAATGCCGGGGCAACTTATCAAAGGCTGGTGAACAAGATGTTTGACCAACAAATCGGAGACACGATGGAAGTCTATGTAGACGACATCGTGGTCAAAAGCCCCAAGAGAGGAGATCATCTCCAGCATTTGACCCAAGTGTTCGAGATTCTTCGGCATTATAACATGAAGCTAAATCCGAAGAAGAGCAGCTTTGGTGTCCATTCGGGGAAATTCTTGGGACATCTTGTTAGCCAGCGGGGAATTGAGGCCAACCCAGCAAAAGTTAAAGCCATTGTGGATATGCAACCTCCACGATCAGTAAAAGAGGTGCAAAGGCTCACAGGATGCCTAGCAGCTTTGAATCGGTTCATATCCAGATCGGGGGATAAATGCCGTCCATTCTTTGAGGCCATCAAAAAAGGAAGCTTCTCATGGACTAACAACTGTCAAAGGGCCTTTGATCAACTCAAAGACTACCTGGGAGATGTTAAAATCCTATCAAAACCAGTCCCAGGAGAGAAGTTATTCCTATACTTAGCCGCATCAGAAGTTGCCATCAGCTCTGTTCTGGTGCGCGAAGACGGCAAATTCCACCAACCTATATACTACGTCAGCCAAGCCTTGCATGAAGCAGAGATCAAATACTCCCCAACTGAGAAGCTGGCATATGCCCTGGTCATGAGTGTGCGAAAGTTAAGACCATACTTTTTCGATCATCAAGTCGAAGTACTAACAACTTTCCCGCTCAGACAAATCCTCCATCGCCCTGACACTGCTGGACGTCTTCTAAAATGGTCACTAGAGATTAGCCAATTTGGGGTGACCTATGCTCCTCGAACAGCGATCAAAGGGCAAGCATTAGCCGACTTTATAGTCGAACTAACTTTCCCACAAGATCCGACGAGAGGACTAGATCACCCCTGGCATCTCTATGTTGATGGGTCCTCGACAAATGTGGCGTCAGGTGCAGGAGTGGTACTAATTAGCCCTGAAAGACAAGTATTCACCTCGGCAATCAAATTCGGTTTTATGGCAACCAACAACGAAGCAGAGTATGAAGCTCTCATTGCTGGTCTTCACCTATCCCTTGCCGTAGGTGTTAGACGGTTACAAATCTTCGGAGACTCACAACTGATTGTGAACCAAGTCCGAGGTGAATACGAGGCGAAAGATGATCATATGATTGGCTATCAACAGATTGTTGCTCACCTTATGTCCATGTTAGATCAAGTCTTCATCGAACAAATCCCACGGACAAGCAACACTCAGGCAGATGCTCTGGCCCGACTAGCAACAAGTGAAGGGCCAGCAGAGTTGGCAGACATTATAATTACAAAGATGAATGATCCATCAACAGTAAGCTATAATGTCAACCAATTTGACGATCAAACTGCCGATGAGGACGACTGGAGAACAAATATAGTCAAATACTTGAGAAATGGGGAAAAACCAAACAACCCTTTTGAAGCTGCCAAGCTAGTGAAGCGAGCCGCCAGATATACTCTGGTGGGAGAACAGCTTTACAAAAGGGGAATATCAGTCCCACTTCTCAAGTGTTTGCCTAGGGGGCAAGGACGAGCAGTCCTCGAAGAAATTCACGCCGGAGTATGTGGAAATCACACTGGGGGGCAAGCCTTGGCGTACAAAACCATCAGGCAAGGATATTATTGTCCGACATTACGTCAGGATGCGATCAAGAAAGCAAAAACTTGCCATCAGTGTCAGATTTTTGCCCCGAACATTCATACCCCGGCCCAAGAGCTCGTGTCAGTTTACAGCCCATGGCCTTTTGCAAGATGGGGGATGGACATTATTGGTCCTTTCCCGGCTGGAGTCGGAAATGTTCGATTTGCCGTTGTGGCGCTCGATTATTACACTAAATGGGCAGAAACAGAGGCCATGGTGAACATCACGCAGCAGAAGATGATCAACTTTATTTGGAAGAACATTGTCTGTCGTTTTGGAGTTCCACAGGCAATTGTGACAGACAATGGTCCACAGTTTGATGGACAAGAGTTGAGAGAATTCTGTGTGAAGTGGGGGATCAAAAAGCATTACTTCACACCTTATCATCCCCAGTCAAACGGACAAGTTGAAGCTGTGAACAAGATAATCAAGCATACATTAAAAGTAAGACTGGCGGAGAGCAAAAGTGGTTGGTCTATCGAACTCCCGGAAGTCTTGTGGGCATACAGAGTTTCTCCCAGGTCTAGCACCGGAGAAACACCCTTTGCTATGGCTTTCGGAACAGAAGCAGTAATACCTATTGAGTTAAGGACCAGTACGATTAGGACGACCAACTTTGATGAACAAGCAAACAATTCTGCTCTAAGTGCTGAAATGGATTTGCTCGAAGAAAAAAGACTCAATGCTGAGTTAAAAAATGCAACATACAAGCAAAGAGCGGAACGTTATTATAATTCCCGTGTAAAAGTCCGGGAATTCAGAGTTGGAGATTTGGTTCTAAGAAAACTGCTCGCCCAACCTTCAGGAGTACTGGGACCAACTTGGGAGGGCCCATATCGTATAACGGAAAAATTCGTAAATGGCGTATACGATCTCGAAGATTTGGAAGGCAAGCCGGCCTCATACTCTTGGAATGTCGTACATCTCAAGAAGTACTATCAATGAATGGGCGAACAATTATCTTGGGGGCAAGTATGGCAAATGAAGTGAATCAAGCAAGTGGAATGGATCAAAAACTTGCATAATTTTTTGAAAATTTGGCTAAGTATAGATTCAAAAGTTGCTCGGCACATTGTATAGTCTGGTGCTAGTTCTTTAGATTTTGTAGATAGAGTTGCTCGGCAAAAATATTATAAGCGAGCAAGTTTTAGTTTGTGTTTAAAGCTGTTCGTCATATTGTATATAATAGTGATGGACAGTCTTACAACACCTGTAATTATTTCGCAATGTAAATATAATAGTTGTTCGTCAAAAAGGAAAAGTCCAAAAGCTCGAGGTACAAGTCCATTCAAAGGTTGTTCGTTTTACAAATGAACAGAACCTAAGGACCAAAGCCACTTAAAGGTTGTTCGTTTTTTAAAATGAACAGAACCTAAGGCTGAACCCTGATTCCACTAAAGGCAAAGTTCAATTCGAACAAAAGTCCAACACTATATATTATAATTGTAAAGGCATTGACAGAAATGTAAAGGCAATTAACATATATAAGAAAATGAGCGAACAAAAGAAAGGCATCCATTAAAGAAAGGCTTTAAGCCCAAAAAATAGTACAAGCTGGAAGCAGCCATTACAAGTACTACAAAAAAAAAAAAAAAGAACGAACAGCTATTACAAAAAGTAGTCTGGAAAAGACTAACACCTAAAACTATTGTTGCTCGGCGAGGGGAGGATCTTGAGTTTGCTCGGCAGGAGGGTCAACAATCAAATCTTTGGCCAAGTCCTCCGCAGCCTTCCGCTCAATCTCTTCGGCATTCTGCTCACCCGCGGCAGCCGGCTCCTCTTCCTGCTCGCCGTCATCAACAATTGGTGGAGGTTGAGTGATGGTGATGCTGGGGTCAAGTTTATCAAGTTTAACCCCTAGCACGGCCAAGTCCGCCAACTGGATTTCAACGTTGTTCGGCGGAGGATAGTTCTCAAGGAACTCGTTCAAATCCTTGCTCATCTCCTCCACCATGTCCTTGTAATCATAGGCATCAGCCGTGCGGATGCTGTCCGCGTAGGCACAAATATATCCAAGGTTGGAGATGGGGCCGGCGCGAGCTTGAACCTCCTCTTCAAGTTGCTCGCGGGTGAAGAGGTTGGCTTCCGCCTCCCGAAGGCGAGCATTTTCAGCTTTGAGCTCGGCAATCTCTTGTTCAGCCGCAGTCAATTTCTTTTCCCCCTCGCCGAGCAAAACCTCCTTGTCCCCGAGCAGGGCCTCCTTGTCCTTCAGCTCTTTGGACAAGACTTGAATTTCTTCAAGGCGCTTGTGCTCAGCATCAATGTAAACATTGATATGGTTGTTGAGGCGAGCAATTTTAGCCTCGTATTGGCCGACCAGGCCATCCTTTTCTTCAGTAAGCTGCCGAGCAGTGCTGGCATAATGACGAGCAGACTCTTCTTGCTCGGCAACTTGAGCAATGGCCTTTTGGGCTGTGACGAGGCCGTTGGCAACAAGCATCATTGAGAGGTGGAGATTGTCCACTAGCCCTTGTTGAAGAATGGCTTTGTCCAAAGGACGCGTCCAGGCTCGGGCGACCAACTCCGTCGCCTTGCGAACATGCTCGCCAGGAATCTCCCTTATGTTAACAAGAGTCTTCGAGCAAGCGTACTGATGTACAACACTTGCTCGACCGGGATAATCGTCAGCACGATATCTGCGAACAAGAAAGGAAAGGATACTTAGAAGAATAATAAAAGATGATGATGGAACTTGCTCGGCAGAAACTAATGTGGACTTACTCCTTGAATTTTCGCTCATCCCAACTCAGATGGGTGAGATCCTCAGGGCCGCGACCAGAGGTGGAATCCTTGCTCGCTTTGCCTGTTCTTTCCACAGGCTCAATAGAGCGACGAACAGCATCCCCCTCCGGGCGAGGATGACTGTGGCCTACTTTCTCCTTCCCCTTACCAGCAATGGGGACTTCGTGGGCCAACGGAGTCCCATCCGCCTTCTTTAAGTGTTTCCCCGCGCGGGGTGGAGAAATTGGTGAAGATGGCTGGGCAGGAGCAGGAGGGGCAGCAGGCCGCAGAACTTTGGCCCCCTCAGGCTTGTTCGTCATGGCGAGCACCTTTTGAGGGGGGTCACCTCTCCTTTTCTTCCCCTTTGGGGGCGCCATTTCAAGGACCCTTTGCTCAAGGAGGGCGTAGCAAGGGGGAACGGCAACTGTTACTTGCTCGGCTAAAAAAAAAAGTTAGAATTAGACGAGCAAGTTAAACAAGTCAACAACGAACAAGACTTGAACCAGAAGTTAGAAATTTTCATACCTGGGGGCACCTCAGCTTGAGCCTCCAGGTGATGAGGGTAAGTCAAAAGGCGAGCAGCTCTTTGACACCTTGCTCGGCAAAGATAGTCAATAGTCCTATCTGCCCTATTGCGGAGGCCAACCAAGCACGAAGTAAATAGAAACTCGGAGCTCAACTCCTCTTCCGAATCCCACTTGGGTAGACAAGGGCCTGCGAACAGACAAAAAAAGTTAAATTAGAACCACTTAGCCCAAAGGCGAGCAAGAAACAGACTTACGTTTCAGTTTTCCATAGGCTGCTGGAGAATTTATTCGTCCAGGGCCGCCGTGTGGACCAGAAGATGCTCGCCAATCACCCCCAATCCAGAAGAAGTGTTGCTTCCAGTCACGAATCTTGTTCGGCACCTCTTCCACCATTTTCAACCCAGTTCTGGCCTTGAGATAGTGATAGCCTTCTTCTCCTAAGGGGCAGTTTGTAATTGTCATCAAGTAGTTGATTTCTTCCGCAGTGATCCGATCAACATACCCCTCCAAGGCGAACAAGCACATGGAGCCTAAAAGATTCATCCACCCAATTGGAGTAATTTGGGTGATGGTCAAGTTGGTCGCCTCCAGGAATCGACCAACAACGGGTGGAAGGGGCAGCTTTAGTCCAGCAATTAAGGTGTGAATGTTGATCGCCGTACACCCTGGAGGTGGGCGATCAGCTCTTTCCTTTCTCCGAGGAGCCCACATGTGAATATCATATGGGATCTTGTAGTCCTTCCGGATAGAGTCCAGTTCATCTTCGCGAACAACACTTTTAATCTTGCTCGCCTGGTATCCGGGTTTCACCTTGTCCATTATTTGTCTCTGTGGGCGAGGAAAGCTGTTCGCGTATTCCTCAGCATATGCTCGTCATTCGAATGGCCGAGCAACTCACGTTGGAATCTCATTTTCCAACATCTTTGGGGATGGGAAATTAATACCCTCCAAGAACTCGCGGGTGAGTTCGTTAAGATCTGGATCTTCAGATTCAGCAGAAGACGAAGAGCTTTCGTCCAAATTGTTGTTCGCCACAACTGTTAGTTCTCTCCCAGATGGGCCCGCACCGGTGTCCTCCACAGAGCGAACAACTGAATCCACGTGAGCGTTCGATGCTGAAAAAACTCCAACGGGTTGTGGATCGTAAGCAACAGTTGGAAAAAGGGGATCTAAGGTCTCCTCAGTTTTATTGCTCGAATGCGAAGACATGGGAGGGAGAGGAAAAATTTGGGTGGTGACGGATAGTGTTGCAAACGGCGGTGCTTTCCCGGAGAAGACGGTGGCGCTCGGATCCACACGGCGGCGATAGAATTTTCGAGAGAAAAAGTAGAGAAAAATATGGAAAAAAAGAGAGTAACTACCTGGGAATTGAAATTTGAAGTCAAATGCTGAAGGACGGACGCCAGAAAGCTTGAAATCGCCGGAGGGAAGTGGAAATCGCCGGAGCACTGTGGCAAGAGGGGGAAAAGTGGGAAAAATTTTAGTTTTCCCACTATTTATACCCCAAGCAAAAACGGGGTCCCAGACGTAATTTCCCAAAAGCTCAGGGACTAAATTGAAAGAAGACGGGGTTAATTCCGAGCTAAACCACAAGTTGAAGGGCCTATAAGCAATTATAGGGGCGCGTGGCCTCGGGGTTGCTCGCGCGTGAACGGCGCGCAATCATTGCGCTGGCATCATCTTCGTGATCTCCCCAGATCATGGGAAGACGAAACAGTTATCCCAATGTTGCTCGTCACAAAGATGTTGTTCGTCCAAATCTTGGCCAAGACAATATCCTAACTACAGTTGCTCGCCACAAAGTTGCTCGTCTGATGCAACATCTAGTTAGGATAGGGGGCAATTGTTGATAGGCGAACATCATCTAATATGGAGCGAACAACAATTAAAGTCTAAACAAAGAAAATCACGATTTGGGTGCATTAACCAATCTGGGAGGTGTATAAAGTGACGAACAACTCCCCCGATGAACAACTAATAGGCGAACAGGTTTTAAGACCCGAGACCAAGGATGAGCCAATCGTGGAGTCACTAATGACGAACAACTTGGTCAAAATATGATACAACAATCAGCCAAAGAGGTGTGCACATGAACAAAGGACTAAGATCCCAAAGCCAAGCTGAACGAAGCCATAAGGCGAACAACATCCAAAGTACAACCTCAAGAAGCGAACAACTTTCAGTTGAAGGGTCATCAAGATCAGTCAAGCCGACCTAGGCGAACAACAATGAGTCCGAGATAAGGCCCAAAAGAAGACTTTGTAACTAAGATTCAGCTTAGATAAGGTCAAACTAAGGTCAAATGACACATGTCAGGCATGCAAGCTAGGGAGACCAAGAGTCAGTAGCACCTCATGCTTGCTAGCCTCTATAAATAGTTGTTCTCCAGCTTATTTATATAATTTCGAATTTTAGACAAAAATACACACACAAACACACCCTAACCTACACATACACGAAATAAGTTCAATTTCAAATTCGATAAATTCACACCCCGATTTACCATTTACGGTGGTAATCAATCACACGTTATTGATTGGTGACGTAAAAACGGATTAAAACAGCCACTAATCCTTACGATTAGATTCGTTCACCAACATTTACCAAACAATTTTAGATGAATATACATTTGTTTAGTAAAAAGTTATTTCACTCAACATTGTAAAATATTCCCACGGAACACTGAAAAGTTAGTCTTGATATAGCAGAAAAGTCATTGTGCATTACAAAGAAAAGTTACCCAAGATAAAATTGAAAAGTTACCCATAGTTAATCTGAAAAGTTAATTAATCTTCCAATAACAAAAAAAATTGGACTCTATTTACCAAACAGTTTTAGATAGATATATAGTTTTTTGGTAAAAAGTTACTTCACTTAACATTGAAAAGTATTATCATGAAACACTGAAAAATTAGTTTAAAAAATATTTAAAAAAGTTAACCTACTTAAAACGGAAAAAATTTAATTCACCATAATTGTTTGGTTGCATTAACCTACATAATTAATTGTTCAATTAAAATTAGTGTTATTTTTCACCGTAAATTAGATAAAAGAACAAAAAAGTAACAAAAGTAAAAATTAATAAAAGGAAAAACGGCATAATAAAAAAAAAACAAAAAAAAAATCTAGATAAGAAAAAAAAAAATTGTTAGAAGAGGGAATGGGAATGAAAACCGGGCACGTTTGCCACTAAACTGGCTATTATCCTTGCGCATTATGCGGATATTTATATATACTAGTTGTATACACGTGTGTTGCAAGTTGTACGTAATTTAGTTGAAAAAATAAAATCAAGATTTCAATATTTTAATTTTTCAAGAAAATTGTGTAGAGGCTTCACTTATACACATATATGTGATTCGCAAGGATTTTTCAATGAATTTAACATAAAAATAATTTTCAAAAGAGATCGAAAAATTATTGAAAATTATTTGTCACGTGATCTTCTACATTCAGGTATAATTTTTAGGTTGTCAACTTCTTCATGGTATCTTATTTGATGTAGGTGTGTTCTTAAAAAAAAATTGATAATTTTTTAAACGATTTATGAATTATAAATATTTTGTTTAGATTTTTTTTAGTTTTAATACAAAAAACTCTAATTTTTATATTATACTGGTTTTAAATTTTAAATTTTAATTTTAAAAGTTAAAGATATTTATCATAATTATAATTTATTAAATCCTTTTCTTGATTAAAGAAATTAAGCAAGTTTCTTTTATTCTTAATCAAACGTCCTATATACATCTATAATAAATTCTGTCAAGTTTGTTAGTATATATGAGAAGCTGGAGAATTGAAAAATACAATAGTTGATTAATAATATCTTTCTTGGATGAAAAAAAAAAAAGGTTTTATAAGCATCAACAACAATGTCAATTTTAAAAACACTATTTGAATAAATCAATTTGTAGAATACTCTTCCTATATAAATTAATAGTTAAAACTATCTAAAGTTTGTAATTAATAATTTTTAAATTTAAGTTCTCCTCTTGTCTTTCATTCTCCGAGCTTCTGTCATGAATGTATGAGAGAAGTTGCTTTGAAGATTGCTCTCATCAAGTGTATGTGACTATTAACATCAAAATTAAGAAGAATAAGATTTTGTTAACTTATAGAAAACATGTAGTATTTGAATTTTGTACTTGAGACCAATAATAATCCACTAATAAACATATACCCCACAACTAATTTACTACGACCTCCTCGTTTCTATTTCATCTCTCACCAACCCCCTCAGCCTTTCTGATATGATTGTTGCTTAATTATTATGGCACCTTGTATCAGAACAAGTCTTCATTTTATCCTTTTTTTAGCACATTATGCAACTTTTGGAGTTCCTTCATCGATTATTAGTCCATCTCCTTACGTTGGTCGCACTTAAAACTAAACACTTCACGGGAAAACAGAGAACATAACAAATTAACATTTACTGTGAAATTAATCAAATTGAAGAGAACCATTCGACATATTTTGCAACTGAAAATAGAGAGAGCTAGAATCTCTGAATATATGAATTAACGAACTCAGATTCAGAAAAATTAAATTCGAGTTTTGAAGCATTAATTGCTACCACTCATGACAAATTAACATTTACTGTGAAACTAATCAAATCAAATAGCACTATTCGACATATTTTTTTAATTGAAAATAGAGAGAGCTACAACCTCTGAATATATGAATGAAGGAACTCATAGTCAGAAAAATTAAATTCGAGTTTTGAATCGTTAATTGCTACCACTCATGCTATTCCGATAACCTATGAAATAGATAAGTAAAATTTGTATTATAATTAGAAAAATATTGAGCTGACTTCATAGGAAAATGGAGGAGTGCCCGACAAAAATGGTCTTAGGGTTTATTAGATTACTACAAAGACTATATAAATCATACTAATTATAATTTTTAATGTAAGAATTTCAAAGGTTGTAAAACAAATAAAATAGATAGTTAGGAGTCAAGATTAAAATATATCATTACTAATTTATTGTAAGAATTCCAAAAGTTATAAATATAAAATAAATGAATATAGGTAGATGGGGTGTAATAGTAAAGATTAAAATATGTTAAGGATAAAATTGTCCAAAAATATTTATCAATCTCTTGTTACTTATTAATATAGTATAGATTAAACGTTTATTGAAACGCCACTCATATACAAAATGGGTCATTCTTAGGCCCAATTTCACCATACAACTGGTGCATAGGAGACTCACACATATTTAATTATTCTTATTATTATTTTGCCGACAAAATTGATGATTTCCCTTATATTATCAAAATAATAACCAATTATCGCGTGAATCTCAATATGTTTACAAGTATTTTTTAACAGTTGCTAGTGGGGTAAATGGGCCATAACATTCAGCTATGCAGATGATAGCTACATGATATTCCATGATTTGGGCCCTAACAAAATATATTCCTTAATAAAGGCCCAGTAATTAGTGGGCTGTAAAAGTGTTGTAGCAAAATAGTTTAAATTTAAATATATGATGTAATCAAGGATAATACATGGAGTAGTTGAGACTGTTTTACACTGAAAAATATGATTTGATTACACTAAAAAATGTGGTTAGATTATACTGAAAAGTTTATATTGAAAATCGATTTCCATGTAAACTTTTCAGTGTAATCAATCTACACTTTTCAGTGTAAACAACCTCAACTGTTGAGTGAGTGCACCGTACACCTGGTGCATATAAGAGTGTGACATGTTAATTTTTCAGTGTAATCAACCTACATGTTTCAGTATAAACAATTCCAACTATTGAGTGAGTACACTGCGCACCTGGTGCATAAGAGAATGTAAGAATTCTAAAACCTCCGAAGCAATAATTGCATAAATTTGGTGTCCTATTTTCTTAATATATTTTGAGCCAATTTATTAATTTGGATTACAATGGTATTATATATTCTCTATTCAAAGTAGCCCGTTTCTGTATCAGCTTGGTCCTGTTTCTTAAAATATTGTAGAAGGTAAACTTAGTCCAAGCTACAAAACGGCCCGTATATAAATTGGAAAAGCATAGCCTTCTTCTTTCTTTTTTATTTAAAGTAAATAAGTACTAGAAAACAAAAAATTGCCTACAAATTTATAATTACCTACAAAAAATTTCATAGTGGAATTGTCTACAATTGCCTACAAAATTTTCTAATCATGTAAGAACCTTCCTTCATCAAGTTACAAGCAAATTGCCTACAAAATCAATTTGTCTACGGAATGAAATTTCTAGGCATTAATTACCTACAAACAATTTGCCTACAAAAATTTACCCACAAACAATATGCCTACAAAAATTCCGTAAGAAAATTTCTTTGTAGGTAGAGAATGAAAATACATATATAATAAGAAACTTTTGTAAGCAATTACCACCACGAGTTTTTTTGTTGGAAATTTCGTAGCTATATTGAATATTTCATAGACAAATTCATGTTTTCTTGTAGGGTAAATATATACATGTTTAAAAATTATAAATAAAATGGTTCTCAAAAGAATATTAAAAATAAAATGTCAAACTAATTAGTTTTACATCTACGAGTTATGTTTCAATAACTAAATTTAATGTCAAATATTGTGAAATTCGAGTTTAGTTTATCTATCTTAAGCAAATTTTATTTATCGGCCTGAATCAAATTTTTTTTTTTTATCAAAATGTAATATTTAGGCGTGCCAATTGTATAGTATAACTGTAGAAATATGTGTCTTTTATCAAATTGAGCTTCAATTATCATGATTCATTAGTATTCATGAGAACTTGAACCTACATTCTCCATTGTTTTAATCTATACTATATTAAAAAGTGACATGCATGTATTTGAGAAACATTTTTGGACGATTATATCCTCATATTTTTTATTTTTCCACATTTACGTCCATGAATTTTATACGCCAAAGTTATAAGTTACCATTTGGCTTCTAACCTTTCATCTCCCACCTTCATTCTCCCATAACTTATGGAAAATTTCTTGCAATTAATTCTTGTGGGTCTCATCGGTTGATTGTTGGGATTAACATTGATCTCCTAAATAGAGCTCCTTCCCTCTTGGATTAAGGTTTACACTTTCTGCTTACTGCATTCTCCTAGACACTTCTAAATCCTGTAAGGAAGGGCCCTGATAGATTTACTCTACACTATTCTTTAAAAGAAATAATGAAATATGCTTATATGTTTGAATTATTTCCTGGTTTTGTATCATCAATTTGCAGAAGAAGGATGTTTTCTTACTCAATATAAAATAGCCGCTTGAGACAAAGATATGTACTTTTGACTTTTGTTTTTGGTCTCTAATTGCCCTTTGTATGTCTCTAATTGGCCTGCAACATATGCATAGATGAAACATTAGCTATGAAACTAAGTTTGCCAGTGTATATATCTTTATTTCTTAGTGAATTAAGTTTGCCAGTGTATATAGGAGTGAACAATAATAACTACCACTCAAATTTTAGCTTAAAATGAAACTATTTGGGTAAATAATTTTAGCATTATGTACACATCATTATTCACAATAGTAGAATTTCTTTGCATAGTAAGAATTCTTCTTGAAATTGATATTATTTTAGATTCTGCTATAGATATGTTATTTTTATTTTAAAGGTTCATCAACTGACCTTTTTTTTTTCTTTCTCTTGTAGGGAAATTCAAGAATTTCAACACGCGTTGTTATTTATAAAATTATAAATATGATATGTTTTTAGTTGTCTTTACTGAATAGTCTTAGTTTGTTGTCAGAGACTAACATTTATCTTTTGGTGAAGTCTTATATTTATGTGTGATGGAATTGCCTCTTCCTCATAAAGCTTTGATTTTTCTATTTTGATTAACCTCGGATGAATTTGGGAATTCAAAATGTTAAAGTTATGTTAACTCTGTTCTTTTACCTACTACTTCGTCTCATATTTTAAAATATGACTTATCATTCACAAGACATCCAACTCTTAACACTATAATAATACAAAACATATGATATTTAAAAAAGAAATAAAGTATTTGCATTATTCCTTAGGAATTTGGTGGAAAAGAAAGAATTGACCATGTCCTTATTGGACATAGTTTTGATCATGATGATATCTTTTAGGTTGCATTTAAATAGAGTCATTTTAAACCAAGAGATTTGAAAACGAATGAATTTAAAAATCAATAAATTTCAAATGACATTGTCATTTGAATATCTTACCCAAACAAGTGAAGTGGATTTAAAATACATAGCTCAAATCCCTCAATCCAAACACAACCTTAATGTTTTTTCGTTCAAGTATTTTGATGGATATGGATACCAATAACATCAGTTAAGCAGACATAAATGTTATTTTGTGTCTTTCATTGATAAGGTTGAACTGCTTTCTTCGGCACTTATGTTTTTTTTTTTTTTTTTTGCTTATATTTTCAAACATGCCTTGAATGGGCTTTAAATAAAGTTTGCTTTTTGTACCAGTCTTCCCCAAAAATCTTGAGTATATATATATATATATATATATATATATATATATATATATATATATATATATATATATATCTTGCAGTGTTAGACAACTAAGATATTTCTTGAAACATCGATTAGAAACTGACATGAATTTTACACTACATGAAAACATAAAATTGCCTACGAAAATTGTCAATGTATATGGTTACCAAATTTTCAACAAAAAAAAAATCGTGGTGGAGATTACCTACGAATTGCCTACAAATTTTTTTTATTGTATTAATATTTTCTTTCTCCACCTACAAAAAAAATTGCCCACAGAAATTATGTAGGCAAATTGTGATGTAGGCAAATGACTTGTAGGTAATTATACCTAGAGATTTTATTTCGTAGGCAAATTAATTCCGTATGCAAAGTTATTTCTAGGTTGAAAAATGTAGATGTTTTTATAATTAAAAAATATTGAGGCAAATCGTAGGCAATTCTTACTACGAACTTTTTTGTTGGAAATATTTTGTAAGTAATTCAAATTTTGTAGGAAATTCTTTATTTTCTTGTAGTGTTATAAGATCTAACATAAAAGGTTTGCCTAAAATATTTTGCTCAGTGCTTACATTATGAGGATAATTTTGAACGAACTCCTTTGGGAATAAGGTTGAGACCATAAGATCATATATTAATGCAAATGAAAGCTATTATATATACAATCCTCTGTTTGATGTACCTAATCATTTTTACTTAAATATATATCTATTTAATAATAAACTCTATAGCTTTTTTTAAGAAAGAATGTCGCACAATGTTTATTTACATTACAATAGTTTCATGTAATACTTTATGCATATACCTTAAAGTGCCAAAGTAATTTATCATCATGTGGGTGTCTACTTATTTTAGCTGCAGCTATACTAGGGTGGTGGATTATAAGAAATTAATTACATTTAGGAGTGGACAAAGGATGGGAGAAGATCAGCGACAACGATACCTGTAAGTTAGAGAATGTGATTTATTGATGATAACCTTAGTCTGTCTCCATCTAGCTATTTGTCACTTGACGTTTTATAATTTATGCAATTACTTGTGATGGCACCGCATCATCATATTAATTTTCTCATCTCACAAGATTTCAATCTCCTTATTCGACCATGCCTAAAATAACGAACACTTGAATTAATGGTGTTGTAAGAAATGCTTCTAGATATCTGGTGTCTGAAATATAAGAATTAGTGTATGTATGTTACATCTGATGCACTGGGTTCGTCACTTCAGTCCTTAAAATTTTAATTCTCTTACAATGTAAGTCGGAATTCGTATCTATACAAGAGTAATTTTGAAGACTAAGGGCCTGCTTGGATGAGGGTAATGATTATAGGGTAATGGGAATGATTCAATTAGTAGTGTTTGGTATTATCAATACATTGTAATAAGATTGAAAATGAGTTATAATTTACCTATCAAATGACTCATCATTCATTATTCTCTACTTGAATGACTCATCGATAACTTTAATTTTCATTATCCTATAATCATCACCTCCAACCAAGTAGGTCCTAAGTGCCTTTTGCCATTATTAAATTTCAATTTTAAATTATAATTTTGTACGAGTATTTATACACAATTTATGTAATTGTTACTACTTATGTAGCATAATTTATATGATTGCAAGAGCAATTTTCTTGTCTCATCCACATAAATTTTCTTCAAGGGAATTTGCAAGTGGCAAATAGAAAGAGATATTGACTCATTATTATTAATTGAAAGGGATAAAAATCGAGAACACATGGATCATGAAATCTTCTATGTGAAGCCTATGTGAAGCCTTGAGCTTGCCTAAGATAAATTCTATAGTTTTAAAATTATATTGTTGGATGAGAAAACTTGAAATGCTCCTTGGTCTGATGGTTGTTTCTGTCATTTCAAGCAAAATTACTAATCATTCTTTTTATTAATGAAGGATGTTACAAGAATGCAAGTCTTATAAAAATTGTTCTTATTTATATTATTTTATCAATGACTAATTTAATTTTTAAAATACTTTTCATACTTCCATTTTGCATCATTTCAGCCTAGATTTAGACCTATACAAGTTGATATACGACTACAAAAAAAAATGTCAACTATTCTTGTAAACTTATCAACAACGTGCAACGCACGTGCGAGACAACTAGTAAATATAAACGTATTAATCTCTGAAAAAGGCATATTACACTAAGTACAATTCAAGTGTATCTTTTAAAAAGTATATTTATTATTATTAAAAAGTTATTCATGCTATAAGTGAAAAGTCAATTTAATAAGAGGTAATTTTTTTATAATAACAGGGTTAAATTTTTAATAATTGTTCGGGTAATTTTAAAATGTACACTTGAATGGTATGGTGCACTTACTCATAAAAAAATACCAGTATTTCTAACATAACAATTTTTTTAAACAATCAATATTACCAAGATCTCTCTCTAAAAATAAAAACAAAACAAAACTGTGTCTGATCATTGATCAACTAAGTAGCTTGGCTCCTAACTGGCAAATTCTTTCTCCTCTTCCAAATAAAACAAAACCCTAATCCACCCAAAACAAGAAAAATAATAAACCCATCAACCACTCCCACCACTATTATCACCCATTTTTTCACCCCTGAATTTTTACCATGCCCATGATTTACCCCTTTACCCACTTTAACCATGAAGGTAACTCCAGTCCTCTCAACTTTGTTAATCCCCCTAGCAATTTTATACAACAAACACTCCCCAGTACCCTGCTCATATTGGGCAGCCACACAATTACAATCATCCAAACATGCCTTACCACATTCTTTTTTCCCAACATTCTCCTTGTAATTACCACCCCTAAGCACACTAGCAACCCCTCCCAACTCCACCATCTCGCTCGTCCCACACGCCCCGTCGAAACTCTCCTTCCCACAATTGGGTGCGTTTTCGACGAGGCGGATGCACGAGCACGAGCCGGACGGCATGCAAATGCCGTAAGGCTTACAAGCCAAGGGAAGATCACAAGTGAAGTTTAGCGCCTGATATGAAGCTTCAAACTTTCCTTTTTGGACCGAGTAATGGTAGAGCCTTAGATTCCCTGTGGTGTTCTCCAACGTAAGAAACCGGATCGCATCAGGGCCGTTGGATTTGATCTGATCAAACCTCTGTTTGCCATTGAAGATGTCTAGGCCGTCGGATGTGAGTTGTACGAATGTGATGTTTCTATTAATGGAAAGACGATGCTCCCAATATGAGTACTTCCATTTCCCTAGATTTAGGAAAAGCTCCATCTTGTTATCTTGGATTTCAAGTGAATAAAAGAGGGATGAATTGATGGGGAAAGAAGTTAGTCTTGTTTGTGAACTTAATCTCTGGCCCCACAGCATCATATCTGTGGGAAAATTGAAACTCTGCCATTTTATCAAGTTTAGATCATCAATTAGAACTAGGTTTCCTGTCTTTAGTAACCTTAATCTCTGCATTATTACAAAATTAATCCAAAATTAGAACTTGATATAATTAATACTCACAAGAATATTAGCATGTAACCAATCAAGGCTCAAATGACATTCAACAAGTTTCAATTTTTAGATTAATTTACATGAATTTTTGCTCTTTTTTTTCTCAATTTTAAGTATGTCACAAGATTCATTTATTTCAATTCCAATTCATCAAGACAGACAACATGAAACAACATGCACCTTCGTGATGATTAAAAATTATACTTGCACTTTTTATTCTTGTCGATTTGAGGAGGAAAACAACAAAAGAAAAATGGACCTTGAATTCACAACTTCTAAAATTAGGAAATCAATTGTGATTTAACAATGACATATTCTAAACGAAAAAAATGCAGTGTAATTAACCATCATAAATGAGGGATGTAAGTGAGTTGAATCGACTCACGAGCTATTCGTATTCGATTTGGAAAAAGTTCAAAACCGATGCGAATTTAATAGACTAATTCTCGAGCTCTCGCGAACTTAACTGGACTCACATATTTTTACTATTTTACCCTAATATAATAACTATTTACCAAAATATTCTAATCTATACTAATATAATAGTAAAATGTTCTAAACATAGTAACTAAGTATATTAAAGGTCCTTCTAATTTTAGTTAATATAATATTTAATATTTACATCTAATTAAAGTTACATATGCAATAAAAAAAGTCTTTTTATATTCTAACAAATAATATGTATCAAAATTTTTAATCCATTAAATAGAATCAATGCATAAAAAATTACCATTAAATTTTGTTTGGCTAAGTGTTTTTTTATTTATTTTTGTTAATTTTTATTAATTATTGTAATTTATTTTATTCTAAAATTAATTAATTTAAAATCATATAGTATCAAGTTTGATAAAAATAAAAAAATTTAACAAAATATTTTAGAAATCAAGTCATACCAAAAAATTCTTTCTAATTTTAAATAAACATAGTATTTAATATTTTGATATAATTAAAATTAAATGTTTAATTAGAAAAGATCATTTCATTGTATATTTTTTAAAGACTCTAAATATTAATATGCATTAAAGATTTAATCCACTAAAATATTAAAGAACATAAAAATGCACTATTATATTTTATTTAGTTAATTCTGATTTTTATTTATTTAGTTTGTTTTTTTCTTTGATTAATGTAGCTCAATATTAAATTAGTCAAATCATAATTAAAGTATTTGTTATGATAGCAATTGTAAAATTTACATTATATTTGAATTTTCCCGATTTTCATTGTTCATTTGATAAAACTCTTCGTAATTGTCCCCATTAAAACATAGTTGGTTGGAGCTCTCTAAACTTATGAGTAATAGTAAATGAAATTTATTTCACATATGAAACCATCTCATATGTATCTATTTTTTATAGCACATCTCATATGTATCATTATAAAGCCTTGAAACATCTATTTTGATAGGAATATAAATTTACAATTGATTTTTATTTATTTTAATGAGAGACTCTTGCGTAAGACGGTTTGTCTCATAATGATATTTCACTTAAATATTTAAGTCATTCTCTCCTTTAAATTATAGTTGAGTTGGAGCCCAATAAACGTATAGGTCATATAGTAAATGTAATTCGTTTCATATATTAGAATGTCTCATAATGATCATAATAAAATCCTAATTTTAAGACACTAAAAAGATCAGAAAAATATCATGCAAATATTGGAATACTAAACACATCACATATGTGTATGGAGAACTTATTAAAGTAATATATATCAGTATATTTTAAAATATAAATAGAGACATTTCAAAGTATCTCAAAATTATTTTAGTATCATATATTTATAAAATACATTGATTTTTTTTATTTGGTTGTACTATGATTTATAAAATATATGTTCGAGAAAGATAATACAAAATATTATATTCATATTCTGAAATTTGTTTAACTTTATGGTTTTTTTCTTTTTATTATGAATTTGTCATCATTACAATTATTATACATTACAAAAATAAATTATTATAATGATGATAAATTCATATTAAAAAACAAGGAGTACAAAAATTTATATGAGAAAATCAAATACATGAGACGAAACTCATTTGTCAAGTTTTAAAGGTAAATATGACGTAAACACAAAGTGAAGCCCCGTTTCATATATGAGATTTTGAGTGTCTCACATATTATGTCTCCCTCAAATATATATTATCTATTTAAATTTTTTAAATTATATAATACACTGTTGATCGTGCATCGCACGGGTAACATACTAGTTATAAATGAAATAAAAATATATCTAATTACATTATGTAAGTTATCAAGTATTTTTATTTTTCTCTTGAATCGAGGTGGAGTTTAAAAAATTTGAATTCGAGTCGAATTTTGTAATTGAATTGAATTAAAGTTTGACACTAGTATCCACTCATTCACTCCTTATATATATATATATGATATGATTTCTTTATAGCTCTTATCTCCCCAATCCCACATTTTAGCAGCTAATTCGGAAAAAAACATTAATATTGTACTAATGAAGAATCACAAAATTACCTTAACACCTTGCCCTGAAGTCCCACTCTTCCACCCAACTCTCCCATTCTCACCCTTCAATCTCAGCTCTCCATCCTCCACCAACTCCAGCACACATCTATCACTCGTGTAGAATCTGGACAAATGCCCCGAGCTCCACACTCGCACGTCGCCAAGAAAAACGTCGAGCGAACAAGCAAACTTTCCCGCCGTGGCCTCCACGCTTATCGCCACTCGAAAACGAGGCTCTGTTTGGTGTGCTTCCATTAGAAAAGCCCTCCCCACAAACCCTTTTGAATACTCAACAGGAATTGCAAGTGTGAGCTGATACCCAATGAGAACGTCTGATTGGGACAAAGCCTGGTTTACGAGTAGTAGTAGTAGAATAAGGAACACATAGATTCTCATGACAAGTGTGTGGCAGTGGGATTGTTTGGTATATGGAATTCCATGGCTGATGATACCTACTCCTTAAAACCTTTCATCTGCTTAATTTAATTTTGCATATGCCCCATTTATTATGGATTTGCAAATTACAACCTGGAATGAATATTATGCCATCAATTTTTATGCTTCCTAGCTACACCCAAGTGCATATATGCATATACTGATAATGTAGGTAATTTAATGACATGATATAAGTAATTTATGAATAAATAATAATTAAGAAAAAGGGCAAAAGTTGTAGTAGGTGGAAGTTTGATTGGATACCAAAATGAGGAGTAGTGCTTTTGTTTCTTCTTTTTGGTGATGGTGGGGGGCATGCGATTCAGTGGATGGATGGTTGTGTCCTTAAAATCAGGATATATATATTATTGGATGCCTAATGATGCTTATTTCACGTATGAATGACGTCAATAATTGCCAACACTTATCGGATTTGCATTCCATCTTCTGCAATATAACCGTACCGTTGTTTTGTGAATTTGAATTCGGTCACAACATGAATTAATTGTATACTCTTCTATAAGTGACTTTAAGATGACTGACAAATTCTTTCATGATATTAAAATCTCTCAAATCCTGCTGACAACTATTTTACTCTTATTAAATTAAATACTTGAATTTTCTCAATTTTTCACGTTATAAAGTTGACAAGCATAAAGAATAACCAAGTCCACAAGTAAGGAAGAATATTGGAAACTAAATTAATCCCACACTTTTTATAAGCTTAAACTTTTAAATAATACGGATTTCTTTCATACAATACAATTAAAAGAAAAACTATATAACCATGCAATATATGACACAGAATGGTATTGTACCGCATCAAATTCAAATCTAGACAAATTCTGAAATTTGAATTAATCATTAATTTAAATATTTTACAAAGATGATTTTATCAACTAGTGAAAGATTTTACAAATATTTTGAAACTGTCTTATATGAGAGTATTTAAAAAAGGCTAAAAAAGAGCGGATATATGAAATAAAGTGTACAGCTAAATAATGTTAGATTTTCAAATTTCAAATACAAAACACATCGAAAGTGTTGGCCAAGGAAATTCATTTTTTAGGGAACATGTATTATGTAACATGGTAATTATATTTAAGAAAAAAAATCCATAATCACGCTTTGTTTATTAAAGTAATCATAGATTATGGATATGTGGTTTATGATTATGAGTGATAATGTCGAAATGTTATGTCAAAATCAATGGACCAGTCTGTTTGTCACACGTGTAATGATTAATTGGAGGCCCCACAAAGATTTGTGAATTGAGGAATTTCTTGCTTTTGCCAGATTAACTAAAAGCTTAGCTAACATTAAGAGTATTTCAAATTGTTATTGCTTGTTTACCTACTATTTAGCAGTGAGTCAAAGAATTAAAGAACGGGAAGACTTTGTCATATGAAGTTATTTAGTTTAAAACATGAAAAAACAATCATTTCTTATCTTAATTTGAAAAAAGGCAAGTTAAAAAAAAAAAATGAAACTAATCAGGTCCTATAATATAATGTGAACTTATTTAACATGGAAAATTTAAAATTAAATGCAAATGCACAAAAAATGGTTTCCTCTTCTAACCGTTAGCTAGCGCAGTAATGCAACAAACCAAATTGAATCACGACTTTGAATTTGAATGTAGTCCCACGCTTTTGGTTTCCTCGGCAAACGCTTCACTTGGAAGTGCGAATTAATAGCAAGCCGCTTGATCTTCGCTCTCCATAATCCGTGACTATATTACAGGTGCATTGGATCTACTCTTCAACTCATGCAAATTGGGTTGTACCGTACAGCCTTAGCAGCGGCGCGATTGACCTCCGAGTTCACTCTTTTTCGAATCGGAAGAGGCATGAAATCGAGTCCTATGGGAAAGCCTTCGAATACTCCGATAAATGTGAGAATCTCTGTTACTTTTTGTGTTTTCCATTTGGCAATTCACCAAACAGTTGGTGTGCAAAAAATATTGTAGCCTGCAAATGTATGAGGACCTTGATATATTCGTTTATTTTGTTGCATTTAGATACATAATTAACCTGTTACTTATGTATGATTGAAAGACCTTTGTGCTTGTTGGATATGAAGTTTCAGTTTTTATTTGTTAGTATTGTTATCAACTGCACTAGTTCTGTGCTATTCATTTCTTGCTCATGATTCATCATCTTAATAATTGAAGGTGTGAATTTAGGATTCCAAGCTAGCATTAGTACGCTTAATCCTTGGATACTTGCTATGATTTTCCTAGTCTCTCATTTACTGTGAGTGAATTGCATAATGTTGTCGAGAAATGCTGCAGTTCACAGACGACGATTTTCCTACACTTGCCTCCAGTATTATTACAATTAAGCAGAGTAAAAGGAGAACCAGAATAGACTTGCAGACTACTAGTAAACAAAAGTTGGAAGAGGATCAGAACAATGGTCCATTGCACCATGAAGCATCTATACCGATGATGAGTCATTCGTCTTCTTCTAAACTTCCTAAGCAGCAGAGCACTGATCATGATCATGGAGAGCCAAAATCTAATTCAGCTAGCCATCAGTATGACACAGAGTTGCCCCCCGGGTTTTGGGAGAAACGGTCGTATTCTTCCCATACTCATCACCATGAAGCATCTACACCAACGAGGCGTTCTTCTTCTCCTAAACACCCTAAGCAACGTGACATTGATCGTGAACATGGAGAGGCAAAATCTATTTCAACAAGTGACCAGTATGACACAGAGTTGCCCCCTGAGTTTTGGAAGAACCGTTCATCTTCTTCTCTATCTCCTAAGCAACGCCATACTCATCACGAACATGGAGAGATAAAGAGAAGGTTAACATACTCCCCGCCTACTAATGAGGGTGAGCCTTTTGATATATGCCTTCCTGAAACTAGAGAAACCAACTCTTACCATAATTATGTGAATGAGAAAAACAGAAAAAAGTGGACTGCAAAGAGAGAGTTACATGATGAGATTGACAAACACATTGATGATGTAGAAAGAAGCCTTAATATAGAAGAAGAATCAGATGAAGAGTGGGCACGTGTGTTAAGACCTGGAATGGTACTATTCAAGCATTATATAACCCTATCTGAACAGGTATTCCTCTATAGTGTATTTTGAAGTTATGGTTTCATTTTTAATATTTCATAATTCTGATATGCCTTTTCTTGCAGATTGACATTGTATCTAAGTGTCGAGAATTAGGTTGTGGTCCAGGTGGGTTTTACCGACCTGGTTATAACGATGGTGCGAAACTGCGCTTGTACATGATGTGCCTAGGTCTCGATTGGGATCCTCAAACAAAAAAATATGGGGGTAAACGCCGCCATGATGATGCTGAACCCCCTGTTATTCCTCAAGAATTCACTTCATTAGTCTGCAGAGTTATTGATGATTCCCATTCTCTAATCAAAAGAGAACTGAAGATAATAAACATAGAGGATGAACTCCCTGCAATGTCTCCGGACGTGTGTATAGTCAACTACTATACCACTAATGGTCGACTTGGTCTGCATCAGGTTGGTTCTGAATCAATCAATGTTGCATGTAGAAGATTGGAACAATTAACATCTCTACTGCTTTACTGTTTTTTACTGATTGTTGGCTGTTTAAACTATCTTGCTGCCAGAGTGTTTGTTGAAAATGATATCCACAATAACTTCAAAAAACTCAAGAGACTGATATGTTTTTTATGCAAATTATCTTGAACTGAGTTCGTGTCTTCTAAGACTTCCTGTTTTGTGTTCATACAGGATCGTGATGAGAGCCCGGAGAGTCTCAAGAAAGGGTTACCAGTTGTTTCAATCTCTCTTGGTGATTCAGCCGAGTTCTTATATGGTGATCAGAGGGATATTGGCAAGGCTGAGAGCGTCGTGCTAGAGTCGGGCGACGTTCTGGTATTTGGTGGTGAATCTAGGCATGTTTTTCATGGGGTTACAAGTATTTTTCCAGACACAGCTCCTCTTAAATTGCTCAAGAATACAAATCTTCGACCTGGTCGTCTCAACCTGACATTCAGAAAATATTGAATGCTTTCTGATATTGAGACTGAAATGTGATTTGGGCTTGGAAGTCTAAGAAATTGTGAATACCACCTTTCTTTAACGTTGGTGATATATGTTTTATAAATAAGGGTTCAATGACCAGACCAAGAATTATTCGATCATATTGGACTGTTTTATCCAATCATCTTTATCTTGCATACTGGTGGAGTCAGTCCTGATTTGGGGTTAAGTACTATAATTAGATTTAAGTATATACACTTAACCAACCCTTGTTCGGTTGTTGAAACATTTTCCTTCTTGCCCTTTCTTACTTAAGTGGAAAATGTTAATTCATAAATTTATATTTCTTATTTAGAATATTTTATAAGCTCTAACCTCATACAAATTGTTTTTAAATTTATAAGATTTCATTTTTGAATAGCTTATAAATTATTTTAGAATTATAATATAATATTTTTAAAATTTTAATTTAATTTTATATTTTTATGTTGAGATAGAGGTGAGTAAAGGTGGGGTATTTGGTGGTTGGAATGGAATTAGGAAAATAAGTTTGGAAATCTCAATTTTTTTTATTTTATAGTTTATAAGTTGTTAAAAAATTATTTTATAATGCTATAAGTGGTTAAACATCTTGTTTTACCACACAATATTTATAAGTTAAGCTCAATCAAATGAGCTCTAATTCGTGTATTATATTCTTGTACTGCAATTCATATTTAGCCTCGTATTTCAGTAGATCCTATCATGGGTTGACGATGATTCGAAATAGCATCATATAAAATGGGCTCGAGAGTATGTAACTTTGTTATCTCATCAATACGGAACTAAGTATATTGTTTATCTCAAATCAAATTGTGAAACTATGACAAGCAATTTATTTAATTCTAGTAGTGATGGGTACATCTATAATTAATTCGAGTGGAAGAAGTGGGGATCCTACAAAGCTAATATTAGTTCTTGTTAATTTCCTAGGAAAGATTATAGCGTCGTCAATCGTCATAGTTATCATTATCTCGGACAAAATATATAATTAGGATTCTTGATTATAAAATTACTAGTTCAAGACATTATTGTCATCGTGACTGCAATGTCCAAAAACACAAATGTATCCGAAACTCTTTGATTGGGGTCCTCTTTTTTTTTTTTTTTTCCTTTGAGTTTCAACAATTAAGGACAGAACCGTTTAGTGGAAACATTAAACAGCGCATAAAACAAGGCTTCTTATCTTAGTTTTAAATTATTATTATGCGTGTAAAGACAAAAATTATTGCAACTGGTTAAAAAACCCAGCCAAATTCATTGATGAATTTAACTCTTTTGCTTTGGCGAGATTCATTTTACATAAAAAAAATCATAATAATTCAAAGACGTGACAACTTAGGTTCTCAACTTTAATCACATCTTTTCATGAATTTTTTTTTGATAATGAGATGCATGTGTGACTCGAAGTCTACTAGAAGAAATGTTATTATTTCATATGGTATTTCAATTCGACACATGATGTGTAATTACATGAAAATAAGTTATAATATATGAGGATGTTTTTGCATTAGACCGTCTTATGTATGAGATATAATATTTCTGTATATTTTTATAATACTTTTAGTATTTAAGTATCAAAAAAATAAATAAGAATTTCACGCCTCATACATAATAATATATTTTCGAAATACTTTTCTCAACAAGACTAAATGGTTGATAATGTTTCACTGGAATTTTATTGCTAATTATAGTGTACACCGTAGAGAATAATTATAAATTCTTAGTCTAGTTAATACAAAAGTTATACGATCAATAAGTATTTTGTACATGGTAATGCTTAAATGTATTTTTTTTAAATTATATTCATTGTTTTAACTAAATAGTTACAATTGTTTTTAATAAATATTATATTTTTACTAACTACTATTGTCCAATAAAAAATAATTGTAATTATTCAGTAAAAATAATTTCATTAAAAATAATTACAACTATTCAGCAATAATTTAATTTGTGCAATGCACCTAATCATGCATACAAAACTAAGGTTTTTAATGTGTGTATATATATAAGTATATAGCATTGTGTGTACAATACATACTATTACAAATCCACTAATAACAATACTTTGAGTTCTTTTTTTCCGCAGACACTTACTGCGGGAGGGTGAGAAGCTTTTGGAATAAAAAATAATACTTATTACACACAAATTCTATTTTTATGTGTAATACATACATAACACCCACTCAAATTATATATGGTTATGAGATACAATGGCATCTCTCCCATTAACATTTAAACAAAAAGAATGGTTCCAAACTTTACATACACCAAATATTACTCATCTAAACTAAAACAAGTATAACCGGCTAGAACTTGGAGTTGATTAAGTGTGAAAAATAGAGGTATAGCGAGTTATTTATTTTCGGATTGGTTAGATAATCCTAAAATAATTTTAAGAAGCTAAGTGATGGACTTTGTAATTTGAATGGGTACCTCAGGTACCTCTTTTTATTTTACTCTTTATAAAAAAAATTACCAAAAAAAAAAACATGTACAATTAATTTGGGCAAAGTTTTATAAAAATCAGTTGCATTAATTGTCTATACTAGTACTAGTAGTTTTGTCAAAACATATTTAGTACAAGTAATAGTCACTTCGTACACCAAAAAAATATCATTTGTCTTATTTATTTATCCACTAAAAGTATGCACATTTCTTTTATAGACATAATTAATTTATTATTACTACAATCACCACCTAATTATCTACATGCCATTGACTTTACCTTCTCACACCATTACTTTATTAAAAAATGGACCTCACAATACTCTTAGTTTATCTATTTTATCAAAAAAAATTAAAACTTGTGTTCATCCATGTGAACATAGTTTTCATGGATGTGGGGAGTAATAGTTATACTATAAAGTGATATTTGTGAATCGGTTGAGTGGTAATTTATTAATTTGTATTATGTTCTTTTCATGTATTCTAATTGAGTCGCTTCCCTGTGAAACTTATTCATAGTATAAAATCGATATCATTATATTCATTTGGTGATAAAATTATCTTTATAAAAAAATACTCAAACATTTTACATTATGATATTAGTTTGTAAGTGTGATGACATCACTCGATAAATGATATAAATTTCATACATATGATAAAAATAAAAATAAAATCAGGGGAGTTATGCGTTCTGTTTTGAGTATAATATGTAGTCGGTGCCGATTTCATAATGTTTGTGGAATAGATTAACTAATCACACCTGGAGGCATGAAATACTACCTAATCTCCTACCATAAATAAATGGTGTACGTTACATAAACGCAATTAAATCCAACAAATTGAATTGTAATAGTCTATATATATTTACATAAGCGTCCATATATTTATTCTTAGAGATCATCTCCAACTCCAACGATACTTCTCTCTCTCCTTTCTCATCAATTAATCTGTATAACCATTCGAAGACTAAAAAAAAAAAAAAAGTGCATAGAATTATTTTTACTATGAAGATGATCAGGAGAGTTGTAATGAGAATGGCATTATCGGAATCCAAGCGATTCGGAAGGTGTAGACGTGGCTATTCCCAGAGCGCCGCTGCCTCCGACGTCGGCTCAATTCCGAAACTACCCCCGTTCGACTTCACTCCGCCGCCGTATAAGGGTCCCACCGCCGCTGAAATCTTGGCGAAGCGAAAAGAGTTTCTCAGCCCTTCCATGTTCTACTTCTACAACAAACCTGTGAGACTGTATATCTTTTGGTTTTATTATTTGAAAACCGGTAGGATTGCATAAATTAATACAACTAAATTTATGTATGATAAATTAGTACAATAAAATTTATCAATATATAAATTGGGAGTTTTGAGATTAAATTAAAGGTGAATCAGCAAGAGACGGAGATGTTGGTAGAGTTATTTTGTTTTTATCTTGACTAAATTTGAAATTGGGATAAATGACCTATTAAAATTCAATTTGGGGAATTTTTTATTTTTTCCTTATAAAATTATTACGGAGACAATATAAAATCGCTCGTCTCAAATTCATCAAGTGCATGGATATAACTTGCTCAAATCCGGTCCAAGGAATAGTACTAGTAATATATAATGAAATAACGTTTTTGCTAATTTAATCAAATAGTATAACCATGAAGTAGGTTTTGTTGTCCATAGGGTAATGAAAATTAAAATGATTGATGAGTCATTTTAGTAGGGGGTAATGAATGGAGAGTCATTTGATAGGTAAATTATAACTCATTTTTAATCATTTACGAAGCGGCCGTTTGGTGGTATTAGTTTATTTATATGCCAAGTTACTGTATGCAATTAATTGGTAAATAGATGCACCCTTTTAAAAATTGGATTAAAATTGTCTGAAATGGGCTGATCTAGCCATTGTTTTGAAAACAAATAGTAATTCAGAAAGTTGTTTCTGTAGAGTGTAGTGTTTCAAAACAACAACAAAATTAATGTATAATCTACACTACACTTGTTATGTTGAATGAATGCCTATATATATTAATTAATAATCTAACCAAAATGTTGATTGGATGGAAGGTGCAGGTGAATATAGTCCATGGTAAGATGCAATACTTGTTCGATGAAAAGGGGCGTAGATACCTGGATGCGTTCGGAGGCATAGCCACCGTTTGTTGCGGCCATTGCCACCCAGACGTGGTGAAGGCCATCCTTCATCAAACAAACACCCTCCAACATTCCACCATTCTTTATCTCAATCATGCTATTACTGATTTTGCTCAGGCCTTAGCTTCCAAGTTCCCCCCCGAATCCGATCTCAAGGTACTTTACCCACCATATATATTATCAATAAGTTGCACACAACCAATTTTTTTTTACTGGTTTGCAAAATATATGTAAACGGTAATAGTTGTTTCATTCAAATATATTATTAGTTGGTTTTCGTTATTAAAATATACTACTTCTACCCTATATTAAAATTAGTTCTTTGTTCAATAAATTTTATTTTATTTTCAATTTACAATTTCCTTTATTTTTATATAAATTTCTCAAGTTTCATAATATGAAATTTGTATAATAATGTATATTTATTGATACAATTAGACCTATAAACTAAAAGTTTATGGTATGTAGTTTTATACCACTAATGAATAGGAGACCCTAGTGGATGTATTTTTAAATATTGGATGGAGGAAGTAGTTTATAATAGTTATGAAGCAATAAGAGTGCAAAAGTGTTTTATGTGAGACCATGATTTGGTTGGTTTTTCAGGTTGTTTTCTTTACGAATTCCGGGACGGAGGCGAATGAATTGGCGATGATGATGGCACGATTATACACAGGTTGTCAGGATATTATATCGCTGAGAAATGCGTACCATGGAAATGCAAGTGCGACTATGGGGGCAACTGCACAATCTAACTGGAAATTCAATGTCACACAGGTCCAAATTTGTAATCATCGATCATTTGAATTTCATTTAAATAACTTGCTAAATTAATTAATGATATTTTTTCAACAGAGTGGGGTTCATCATGCCCTGAATCCGGATCCATATAGAGGGGTATTCGGGTCGGACGGCGAAAAGTACGCCAAAGATGTTCAAGATTTGATTCAGTTCGGAACATCTGGCCATGTTGCTGCCTTCATGTCGGAAGCTATACAGGTACTGATCATATTCAATAAACATATATACAAGTTTCTTTTTATAGAGTAAAATTGGTTTTTTTCACTAAAAAGAATTGAAAACAACTAATGCTTCCCATTTTCACTCGTTGGTTTTTTATTAACCTCTTGAGTAAAACTACAGGGTGTTGGTGGGATTGTTGAGTTAGCTCCGGGGTACTTGGGTGAGGCATATAAGAGCGTGAGGAAAGCCGGAGGTCTGTGTATCGCGGACGAGGTCCAATCGGGGTTTGGGCGAACGGGCAGCCATTTCTGGGGGTTTCAGACGCAAGGCGTCGTCCCTGATATAGTTACAATGGCTAAGGTTCTTTGTTTGAGTTCTCATCACATATATTCATTCATTCATTAATAAATAAATAAATAAATAGAATTAATTAAATGCAGGGGATTGGAAACGGAATCCCTGTTGGCGCGGTGGTGACCACGCCTAAGATTGCGGAGGTTTTGAGTCAACGAAGCTACTTCAACACGTTTGGAGGGAATCCGGTGTGCACGGCTGCAGGGTTGGCCGTGCTTAAAGTGATTGAGACACAGAATCTTCAGGAGAATGCTCATGTTGTAGGTTCTTATCTTAAGGATCGCCTCACCGCCCTTAAACACAAGCATCAAAGTAAATTATCTACCTAATTGAAGTTACATTATCATATAAGTAGTGGTATTTATGTATTTATTTTGGTAGTTATTGGTGATGTGAGGGGACGAGGGTTGATGCTCGGGGTCGAACTAGTGACTGATCGGGCGCTCAAAACGCCTGCAAGGGTTGAAATCGCGCGAGCCATGGAACATATGAAAGGTATGATCAACTCGTGTGTCTTTTTTGATTGGTTTATCATCTTGAATTCCTAGAGAAATTGATGTGTTTGATTGTGATCAAGATTTGGGAGTACTTGTTGGAAAGGGAGGATTCTTTGGAAATGTTTTCAGAATCACACCTCCATTGTGTTTCACCAAGGAAGATGCTGGTAAGCCATGTTCTTAACTACAAACAGATCATCCACAAATTTATTTTAATTTTATACTACCTGCTGTAGATTCAGTCCAACAAGAGCAGGCCTTTTGAGTAAAAAACATTATACATCTTTTTAAACCTAAGGGTGCGTCTCCCTCTAAATCCGTTAATTACTCGTGTTTTATGATGCAGATTTTCTGGTGGATGTGATGGATTATGCAATAGAGAGGTTGTGATTAATTGCATTCAAAATGTTCAAAGTGCTGTCATTAAATAAGGGCCAGGGGACAAGGAATGATCACATATATGATTGTTAACTAGCCACATTTCCTATGTTTCTCCGGTCCATATATGTACTAATTTGAACTTACTGCAGTATGTAAGCTTGTTTATAACCGTTCCAAATACACTCTAATTATCAAGAAAACAATAAGCGTCATTGCACTAACTTCACGGTGCTACTGGGCCAGTAAATTAGATTTAACTGAAAACATGAAATAAAATGTGCATACGGGACTAGGTGAAACAATAAATACTCATCTCATAAGCTAAAATCAAACCCACAACATACATTTCATCTCATCAAAACTTGATTTGAGCCCCAAAGAAAAAATTACGAAAGTGTAGAATCTTGAATATATAAATTGATGTGGTCACTGCAAGAAAACTAATCTTTAATGACAGAAATATAATCTTTAGTGACAAATTCGGTCATTAAAGATTATTCTCATATTGGTTATTTTCTTGCAGTGAAAGGAAAGAAAAATAAAATGATCTACCCATCGAAACGACGAAACATGGATGATCGGGGCGAGTATCTGCCCGAAATCGGGTCGGATCTTGACAAAAACAAGCCCGAAAATCGAACAATGGAGGTAAGTATAGAGAAAACATTGACCACCAAGAATGCAAGCTCGCGATAAAGGCTCATGCTCTTCCTCAACATCACGTGCATCAGCAAAGTTAACGCATTCTCCACAATTCTTGCCATTTTTTGGCATCAGAAATAGCTTTGATTTGATCGAATAGTTTGACATCATATAAATGAATGAGATTATTGCAAGTAGCCCAAGCTTGTGCGTAGTTACTGAAATGCCCTTCTCTCTTGCATAGGTGAACTTCTGATAGGTAGATTTGGAAGATGAAAATTTGTCAAGAGTTCATGAATTGGCTTCACCAGATATTATCGGAGTTAAAAAGTTTTTTGGTCCCTTAATTTTCACACTTTCTGTAAGTTGAGTTGAAGGGCGAAAGTTATGGGACCAAAAGTGAGTGAAAAACGACACAGTTTTATAAAAGTTAAATATAAATTGAGCAATGTAGACAACCACGAGATTAAAATAATATTAAAATGTAAAATAAGATACACCAGTGAAATAAAATATGAGCTAAAACCACATTAAAATTAATTAGAGGATATAAATTGATGCCAACTATAACTAGTTTTAACTTTCAACTTAAGTGGTTGAATTTGTATGTATGGAGGGGTAGCAGTGTCATCATAAAATCCTAGAGGGTGGCTACATAATGTGCTCATCTTAAGTCGGACTATTCTCTTATTAAAATCGAGCTACATTTCATTTTCTGTCTTTACAAGTGTCACATGCAAATGTGTCGACATGAAGATGGTTCCTTCTGAATATTTATTAATTAATTGTTTAGGAGTAGCTGCATTTTAGCATTTGAATTTTGAATATAAACATTTTTATTTTTTTAAATAGTCGTTCCTTGTGTACCCGTTGTTCTGCGCAATTAGGCATAAAAATAAAAATATTCATATTAATATAATTAAAATGGACAGACGAGTTTGATTAAAAATGTAAAATGAAACATTAAGGCTTGACATTATTGAAACTAAATTTATAAAGTATTGACATTTATATCTAGATCCAACTACATTTTAACTTGTAATTTACCCAGTAGGTATAAATATATATAATGCAGCAAATCGTAGAATTCATAAAGTAAAGATTTTCATATGTCAGATGGTAAAGTGCAAAATTTTAAATAATTTGGTGAATAAAATTAGTACAATTAGCTCCTTAAATTTCTTCAATATGAACTAAGATGAAAATTTAGAATTTAAAATTCATCCGTTTAAATATCTTACCCAAATAAATAGAATTGATTTAAGTTGTGAATTTAAAAATTATAATTCAAATCTCTCGTTCAAACACAATGTTGGGTAAAATTTGCACCATAATATGTTTCATTGACTCACATGTATGTATAGTAATCATCATCATTACAAAGGTCAGTATTTAAATCTTATTCTACAGAACGTACAAAATGGGCTTAACCCTAATTATCAAAGGGTGCGGATATTTTCACTCCCATAATTTAGTACTTCACCCCAAAAATTTTGTTCAGAATTTTTTTAGAACATTTGTCATTTGTTCGAAAAAACGATTAGAAAATTATTTAATTTTAGATATTTTTGTGGGGAGTGAATAATGTTCTAATCATTTTTTTGAATAAATGTTCTAAAAAAATTCTCGAACAAAAATTTGGAGGAATGAAGTACTAAATTTTGGGGATGAAAATATCTGTACCCATTATCAAATTATCTGTCGTCGTAGTCTGGCCCAAATTCTTGGTTCAACACCTCAGGCCCAATCCCAATATGAAATCCATCTCAGCAGTTATTCACTCTACTGATACAAGCTTGTGATTTTGGAAAATCAAAAGGATCAGGTTACCTAGAGTCCTATTTTTTAATTTATATACTCCACATAAAAATGTTTAGAACAAATTCAAAAAAATTGACAGTTTTGCAGGGAAAAAAAGAAAATCCGAATTTCTTTTTTGTCTTCTTTTAAACTTTTGAAAAAAAAAAATCTGAAAATTGTCAAGTTTTTCAAAAAAAAAAAAAAACATTTTTTGATGGAGTGTATTAACAAAAGAAGAGAATGTATTTAATCTGGGTCAAATCAAAATGATTTATACATAGGCCTAATTGCACTAAACCCACCAAACTATCCGCAATTTTGCACCTAAACCACCAAACTATATTTCTTGGCGCTAATGCTAACAAACTATTAAATTTTGGCACATAAACTACCAAACTTAATTTCTGTTAAATTTTTTCCAGAATTTTTTTTTTATCCCGCACATGCCTTAGAAAATGACATTCTTCATAATTTCTTTCCAATTGGAATGAGAAATACACAAAACTCATCATCACTTCCGTTGTCTACCGCTTCATCTTTGCTCCGCCATATATAGTCTCGTGCATCTGGCCCTTGACACCATTCTCCGTCTCATGTGCCATCTTCTTACGCTGTTTCCTGTCAATTTGATTTTTTATGTTAAATCGGGGAATTTTTTTGCTGCAAATTAAATTTAGTGGTTTATGTGTCAAATTTTGATAGTTTGTAAGTATTATTGCCAAAAAATATAGTTTAGTGGTTTAGATGCAAAATTGTCGATTGTTTGATAGGTTTAATGCAATTAGACCTCACATAAATACTTATATATATATATATATATATATATATATATATATATATATATATATATATATATATATATATCAAAGAATGAACTTCTTGCAAGTATAGTAAAAATAACAAGCTCTTGACTCTATTGTGATTTCTTGAGATGCATTTTGCAATACTCTACGGCACATAATTTTTAACTTTTAAATTCACACAATATTATTAAAAATGTCACTCATTTTATTTAACTTTAGCATTATTCATTAGAATCATTACTTTACTCCAAAAATAAATATGTGGGTCACTGTATACTAATAAATAAATACTCTTTTTAAAGAAAATAACAAAAAGCCTCCAGAGTGGAGGAGCACATTATTAGGTATAAACTTGAAGCGGGAAGCTGTATCTCAATTTTATTTTTCTTGAATTACCACCACAACTATATTAATAATGTATGACATGAATGGCTTTCCATTATTGCATGCCAGCCCCAAATAGCAGTCATACATTTCCAACCTAAATATATAATCATTAGATTTTAGCCTGTAAAGAACATACTCATAAGTCATAAGTAACATGTCTGTGTGTGTTTTTCCAAGGATTGATCCTTCATGGGCCTCGATTTAGTTGGCAACTGTGGGCCCTCCAATTGATATTGTCTAAAGATGTTTTATTTATGCAATCCAAGAGGCCCATTCTTGTAGCCTTCATTTCCTAGGATTAAGGTTTCTCGTGATTAACATATTAAGTTATTATTCATTAATATGGATGGATCGAATTGCCTCCAATCGCGCTGATGATGTTATCAACCAAGAGTAGGTTTGGTGAATTTTTTTAAGTATCACTATAATGCCAAAAATTTATATGAGGATGTCTCATGGCATGGGACAACACAAATTAACGCATACTCCAACTAGAAGTATTAATGAGTCATGCTCTAATTATATCAATTCTCATTGTCTCATACTAACTAACTCTGTTTAAAAAAATAACAATTCTCATTGTCTTATACTAACTAACTCTGATTAAAAAAATTATTTATTTTTAAACAATATTAATTTATACACATAACAGTGATAGTAAATATACGTAACAAAGACAATATATATAGTCAATATGAATTCTAGTTCACAAATTTTTCTGTCGTCTGACATATTTTGGCTCATATTTATTTGATTTCACTATATTATGTTCGGGACATAGTAATTATTTGAAATATACGAGGCTAACATGATCACAAAAATAAAAAGATCGTAATTTGAAGGGTTTTTTTTTTAATTATTTACTTTTTACATAGTGAGTAGTTCTAGTGTGCACTTGGGTGTATGATATGCACTTAAAATTTAAAAAAAATACTCCAAGTAGAAATCAGTAATACTCCAAAAAGTAATCAGTAATACCTCATGAAACAATCAGTAATACCCCATCTACAAAAAAAAAAAAAAAAAAAAACAGTTCAATGTGTTAGTGTGTATTTTTAAAAAAATCAAAATTAAAATTAAAATACAAGTGCATGCTAATGCACTTAAGTGTTGCTAGAATTTGTGTTACATAGTTGCTTTTATTTTCTAATTATATTTGGAAAATTATTATTATAAATATTATAATTTCTTTAGTTTACTTTAGACGGATGTATTTATGGTAAGTCTCATATAGGCTCATCTATTTAAATAAAATCATTATTGTAATCGAGTGGTGGATTATTGATTTAAAAACTATAGTAAATGAGATTTTATACTTCCTTCTCACGCTCTCTTCGAGGATTGATAGAATCAACAAAAGTACTGTAGCTCTGTTTATTGTTCTTGTGGATTCACCCCCTCGTGCTAAATCACTATTCAATCAAATGATAACTGTAACAAAATGTGCAATTTGATTTTATTACAACCCCTAATTTAAATTTTGGAGTATCTAAATTCTTTTGTTTCTAGGAAACTCCGATGGTGATATGAATTTTAAATATGGATCATTTTAATTATGTTGTGTTGGAGTTGGATATATAGTTAAAATTTTAAACAATTTGCCTATAAAATAAGTGCATTTGTACTTGGACACTTGGGCAACAAATAATTGAGCTTAATTATTTCACTTTTTAGTTATTAGTCAAAGTATTAACCAGAATAAATAAACTACCAAAAAAGAGGGAGGCATAAGCATTGCCAAATAAATTAGGCATGTGCCCAAATAGAGAGCTAAGTGAAAGTGAAAATGGAAAAGTAATTATGAAGAGGTTTAGTTTTGACCCTTTGATTTCGACTCATCTATCACCCAACAAATTTAGAGCAAAATGAGTAATAAAAATTGATAAGTTAGGTTTGTGTTTAGATGTAGTAATTTGAAATGAAAATGAATGGATTTAAAAATTTATGGATTTCAAATTATATATTTTTATTAAGTAGTTGAAATTCTTCTAATTAAAATTGGAATTAAAGCTAAGTATTTAAAAGTCAACAATTTGAATATACTACTCAAATAAGATGAATGAATTTAAAATTCATAGCTCAAATTTCTCCCTTTAAACATAACCTAAGTTAGATTGTGTAATGTTGGTGTATGTTTATATATTTGCTACTATAAAGTTAATTTTAAAATGATACATGATTGATCTTTAAAAAAAATAAGTATGTAATATTTTACGAGTGTGTTTTACGTGACATTATTTCACGGTGAGATAGAGTGTAATATTGCAATGATCTTACACTTTGAAGAACGCGTGTGCGTTAATTTATGTTAATTTTTTAATGTTACACAAGTTTTTGTCTTTTTTTTTTAATTTCATTTTTATCTTAATAATAAACATCACGTTTATTGTATGATATTAATGTGATACGACATAGAAGCACGATTTAAATGCAAGAATTTACTATTTCACACACACATGTACACATATATATAGTCAATCTTCTAGAAACTTCTCCATTCAATATTTACTGTGATAAGAAAAATAATTTTGGCTTATATTGAATTTACTATTTCACCCACACATGTATACATATAGTCAATCCTCTAAAAACTTCTCCATTCAATATTTACCGTGATAAGAAAAATATTTTTACTTATAGTGAATTACCCTGATATAATATAGGAGTACACTTTGTTATTTAATAACATTCATTCTTCATATTACTATTAAAAACAAAATAACACTTAATGTATTACATTACTGCTCATTTCCATAAATATCCCAAAATGTGAAATCAAATTCATACCAATTATTTTAAAACAATATACTAAAAATATCTCACTCACAGGAAAAACAACGCAGATAGAAACTCAAATCATCGCAAATAATTTCACCCAAATCATCGCAGGTAAACCCTTAAAAAAATTAGCACAAATATAAAATAAAATCAATGAGATCTTCTCCGCACCTCACACAAAAAAATCAACGCACACTTTACAATCCTGTCCATTAATCCTCAAGAAAAATTTAGGATATTCAATTCGGCTATTACTACTTCCTCCATGTTTGAGTTTCATCCGAGTCTTTTGATCTCTCTCCTTCATAAGTACGGTTACATTCCTAAAGGATTTGATACTCTCTATTTCAATCAACCCTTAAATAAAAAGTCAATCAACATGTGAAATGTCAAATATTTAAAAAAAAAAAAAAATACCATGTGCAATGTAAGTTTTTATAAAATAAAAATGCACATGTTCAATTGAAATCACAAATACTTAGCAAATGTGTGGTGTAGGTTGTACATATACTTAATATATTGAACATACACTCAATACATTGCACATAGGTTAAATAGACAAAATTGAGTTGAATATATTGCATATATTGAACTTAATAAATTATTCAAATTATCCTCAAAATCCAAACAACAATCGTGAATATTATCAATTAAGAAGGGAGAATAAATTTGATGTGCTTGAAAGTCAATCCATTTACCAATTACAAATTACCTGAGACACAAATTGCTAAATGAAGTATTTTCATTAAAATTAATTTACATTCTTCCTTATATTTGACACTGAGAATAATATGATCGTCCATGAAAACAAATTTCCAAATTAACATTCAATTATTGATGAAATTCAAAATTCAATTGGAAATTATAAAAAGAATATGATCAATTATAGAAAATTTGAGGGAAAAAATATGTGATATTGTAAAAACTGATCTTAAAATATCTATGCAAGTTTAATAAGGAAGAAGAAGGAATGTGTTTCTAAATCAATAAACACGTTATTAAAATTTTAAAAAGTTTAAGGAAAGAACTTATCTATTGATTAGCAAACATGTTACTAAAAGTTTGAGAAAATGAATATTAAAAAAAAAAAAAAAAAGATAAGTAAGGTCATAATAGGAAAAACACTATAATAATCTATATCTATACTAATATAATAACAAAATAGTTTAAAAATAGAAATTAATTATAAAGTCATACCAAAAGTTTTTACTAATTTTGATAAATATGAAATTTAATATTTTGACATAATTAAAACTAATGTAAAATTAATTAAAAAAATATTTTTTCATTGTATTAAAGAAAAAAAAAAGACTCTAACTAATAATTTAATCCACCATAATAGATTAAATATAGAAATGTGTACTATTAGATTTATTTGGTAAATCTCTTTTATATGTCCTTTTTTTCCTAATTATTTTAACTTATTATATTTTAATATTGATTTTAGCAATAGAAAGTTTTTAACAAAATATTTTGTTTATGAGGAACTTTTGTGTTAGATGAGCTCATATACAAGACGATATTTCACTAAAAAAAATTGGGTCATTGTCTCCTTTAAAGAATAGTTGGCACCATAAACCTATGAGTCATCTCGTATAGTAAATGAGGGTTGTTTTATGATAAAAGTCTTGAAGCATTTATGTTTGTAGCAGTTTATAATTGAACTTTTCTTTTATGAGAGACTTTTAGGTGAGACAGTTTGTCCCATACACATGAAATGATGTTCCACTTAAATATTTGTGTCATACTCTCCTTTAAACCATAGTTGGGTTGAATCCCATAACCTCATAATCATATAGTAAATGAGATTATTTTTATGTATGAGAATGTATTATAACTACCATAATAAAATATTACTTTGATACACAAAATGTGTAAAAATAAGTTATGCAAATATTAAAACACGAAGGCTCCACTTGTAAGGTCTTCTTATTTGAGCTGATATAATAGTAGGGATACAAATTTAGTAGTGATTATGTATATTACACTACTTGATAGGTTGTATTAGGAAGTTTTTTTTTCTTTCCAATCCATAATAAATCTGTACGAGTGGAGAGGCAGTACAATTTATTGTTGATTTGAGCATATAAAGACTCATTTTGTACTGTATAGGGATAAAATACATTGAGACTTTAAATTTTATTGTATAAGTTATATGTAAGACCATATATAAAGTGTGAGATCATATTAGATGTAAAAAAAAAAACATCCTAAGTGTCAATTTGCATAAATTGAGATCATCGTTAAATTATATATTCTTTTTTACATGTTCTTTAAAGTTGCACAAATAATGTCACTGTTAAAAAAATATTACAAAATCTCTATATTATATAACTTTTAAAAATCTAGGAGATACACAAATATGTAAACAAAAACTTATATGAGACGATGTACATGTGACGAATCTCATTTGTCATGTTTTAAAAGTGAGTATAACGTAAATACGATAATGAAGATTCATCTCATATATGGGATTGTCTCACACGTTAAAATTCAAGATTCCGTCAAATATATTTCATCTATTTAAATTAAAAAATTATACTACATCCGCCCCAATACTTTCTTCACACTACCTTTTTTTTCGTGTTTTAGCGAGGGAGTGTTTATTAATATTTAAAATGATAAAGTGACTTTTAAAAAGTGGTATGATAGATCTATCTCTCCTCTATTATAAAATGACTTAAAACATTACTTTATTATTTCAAATACTAATAAAAAAAACTCGTTTGCCAAAACATGTGAAAATAGTAAACATGAAGAAAGATTCGGGACGAAAGGAGTAATACACATTATATATATACTGATCGTGCATCGCACGGGTAACATACTAGTTTAGTTAAAAAGAGATAGCTAGATTAATCTCATAGTACCAATTGGTGATGTAATTTCATAATTAATTATCCCATTTTTTTTCTTTTCGTATTTTATTTTCTCAGTCCCACAAATACTTTCACATTTGTTTATTTGGACGTCCTACAACTATTTTTGCAATTTAAAAAAGAAAATAATTATTTCTCATAAAAATCAATAAAATAATTTTATTTTATTAAAAAATATTCAACATCACACTTTTTTTTTTTTAACAAAAATAGCTTTAAAAGGGGGGAGTACGAGTACGAGTTAATTGTCAAGAGAATGTCAATTGTCAGTTTCATTTTCCAAGAATACTTGAGTATATCGTGAGCTTCTTCAAAAAGCAAAAACACGTATTTGCAACAAAGTGATCAACGACAAGAAATTGTAGTAGAGAAAATCGGTTATGAAATAGTAATAATCTTAATCATCTAACGAGAATAACATCATTACTGCTAAATGGTTTCCCTAGTGTGATTTGGTATGCTATACATAAAATACAAAAACATATTGCATATTGTATTGAAAGATTCGATATATAAAATATCATTATCGTAATGAAAGTTTTGGTATATCGAAAATGGGTATACCAAAATTTTGATCTGCTAAAAGTGCATGTTGTATATCGTACCGAAAATTCATTATACCACATAGTATCGATTTTTCGGTAAATACTGTTATATACCGTAAATTTGGTGCGCAACTTCATACCAAAAATTCAGTATATCGTTTTATACCGAAATTAATTACAAATAATTATTTTCTAAATTTTTATTAAGTGAAATTATATATGAATAACATTACTTATATAATAAAATTGTTAATATACTTTTGGTACAGTATATATAGAATAGTTTTCATTATTTCACCATATATTAAAATACCGTGGTATATATTTTTAAGACGTTACATTATCGTACCAAAATACCTAGTACGATATTATACGATATCATTTTAAAAAAATCGGCATACTAAAGTTTTCGGTACATTAAACGCGTCATACCAAAAATTTCATTATTTTACCTAACCCTATTTCGGCCGCCCCATTGTCTCTCTTATCTCCGCAGTTAATTTTGGTTTCTTTTCTCGGCGCCTTTTCTATCTCTCTCTATTCCGAATAACTTATAATAATAGGAGTATTATTTTGTATTTTCTTTTTATTTGTGGTTTTGTATGTCTTTTTGTTATTTTTTTCGTTTGCGGGATCGACGACAATTAAAATATATATCTCTTGAGTTGAGAGTCTTTGATTCTCTCTCTCTCGTGTGGAGTCTTGTGTCCCTCTCCAAAGTTGAGAACATTTGTTTTTATTCCCGCGTTGAGAGCCTTCATTTTTTTTCTTGTGAAAACAATAATTTTGAAGGTAGAAATTTTCTGACAATTATTATTCTATTTTTACTGAGACACGCAATAGAAGGGGGAGTCTATCACATACTTTCATTATTAGATTGAATCTCCAACTGTTGTGGATGATATTTTGTTCTTATAATTCTTAAGTTATGCGTGTAAAAAAAGTATGCACACTCGCATAACTCTTTTTTTTTTCTTTTATAATTATGTTGATTTTTTAAGTGTGTTTTTGTTTTTGGCTTTAGATTTCTCTCATGGCACACACAATATATATATGGGGGAAGATTTGTGTCATGATATTGATCGATGAGTACTTAATAAAAGTTAAAGTTATAGCTTAACTCGACGGCTGGTAGCCAACCATACATGACATAAAAAAAAAACTATCACAGGAGACAAACAAAAATATTTTTTGATTTTGTCTCCATCGATCTTATGCTTTAACAAATGTTGTATCTTTTATCTTAAATGATCACACGGTGTAATATATTTTTTAAATACTAATTTTTTTCTCCTTCCATGATTTTTTAAATCTGTTTCATCAGAATTCAAATCACCCATAATTAATGTTTTAAATAAAATTAAGTCTTATAGGTAAATTTGTGTCGTGCAAAACACATTAAAATTGATAATAACAATTGATGCATGTGTATTAAATAAGTACAAATTTGCACTAGAATAATGGTTAATTAAATAGTTGGAATTTAATTTTTGCAAAAAACTTCATCTCTTAACTAAAGTTTTAGATTTATGTCACTTACTTAATATGTTTGGATTATTTCTATGGTAAATCTAGAAGATTTTATATTCCAAATCCAGAAGATTTGATGTGGACATTCTGGGTCAAGTAGCCTTATAGGCTTTAGGGTTATATATATATATATATATCCCCGTACGCAATATTGTAATACACACAACACATGTACATACACACAGATATATAGTGAAAACTCCTGGCTTGGTACGCCCCCAAACGTAGTCGTTAACGACGAACTGGGTAAACAAATCGGTGTTTCTACTTTGTGTTTATTATTTTACAACACGTTATCAGCACGAGTCTCTACCCGCAGTTAATCGGTACATATCTCAGTTTGTTTTTCTCTTTAGTATAATGATTAATTATCCTTTTAATTGTGGTATCAAATTTTAGATGTTTTTGTGCCATAAACTTATATGCTATTGTGCACTTAATATATACACTACATCTATATTCATACATTTGCAATTATTCATATGTTGATCGAAAAAAAATTCACGACCGAGACCCAGCAGGGTCGGCCGCTGCCGGAATCGCGACGGAATCACGCGCGGCGGACGCCACAAATTCGCGGTGGCTGGAAAACGACCGTCGATCCTCCGGGAAAGGATCTGAGTCGCGCTGCCCATGACCAATAGCAGCCTACGGCTATCAACGTCCGCACGTGGAGCTTAGTTGTTGGTCGCTCATGGCGGCAACGACCACTGTTGGTCGTCCATGGCCGAGCGAAATCCGCCGCTCACCAGGCGTGCCGTCACGGCGCTGCAACTTATCGACGCCAGCCCTGGCGGTGGCGGCCTATGGCAATCGTCCGCCCACGGAGCGGTGCTTTGGCGTGCGGCATAGGGCTGTCGTCGGTCCTCCGTCGGCTGCTGTTTCCCACCAATTGCAGTGGCCGTGCTGACCCCTTCCTCCCAACCTAGCCCTGCCTCCCTTTTTGGGCTTGTAACCCAACAAATGGGCCGAAAAAGAAAAAAAAATTCTTTGGGTTTTTAATTAATTTATTTGGGTCAATCATTTTATGAAAATAAAATGAAATAAATTGTTGCATATAATTAAGCCCAATATTTTAGGATTAATTTTTATATTAGTTCTCAAAATATTAAATAAATCGTCTCTTGGAATTTACTAATCCATTTTGTATTGAGCTTTCTTTTAGACTCGATACCTGTATGATTGCTCCACCCATTTGAGACGTGTCCAAGGCTGCCCGATGCTAGCCGAATCCATCAACAGATGTTTAGGAACCCTTATCGTAGGGTTCCGCCCTGGTAAAAGACTTAATTCTTTCTTTTATATCTTCAGCAATTAGCATTGTTTGCGCCCTTCACTTTGCTGCAACATATGCTTGTGAATTATTTGCTGTAGAAGTTAGGTTTTATGTAAAAATCCTTATGTGTCTATTATTACCTTCGCTGCAAATTTAATTCACTCAAACAATGCCCACATTTTTCGTATACAAGTTTGTCTGAAGCAAACATGAGCATTGACTAAAATTTGATCTTGAACAGTTGCTCATACTTGTATAGTTATTTATGTGAATTAAATTTACTTTATTGATTATAGCCCGCATATATTGTCTAGGTAGGCGGTACCCAGTATTTGTCGGACCGTAAAATCATGTTTGGGTAGACGGCACCCAATATTTGCTCCTTTGTGATTGAGCATGTAAATTAATTCATTTTTCTCCCTTGTTAATGAAAATTCAAATCGTATGTCTTACCATGTCCATTTAAAATGTAGTGAAAATGCTTTGTATTACTAAGAGAGAATTTACTGAGCTTACTCTCGATGGCAATAACTACGTAACATGGTCTATAGTTGTTGAGATTCATCTAGCCTCATCCTAATTAAGCAGAATCATTGTCCATGGTCCCAAATCCACTGATGACCAGAAGACAAAAGTGTTGATTTATCTGTGGTACCACTTAAATCAGGACTTGAAATATGAGTACTTTACTGATATGGACCCTAACATTTTATGGACATCCCGGAAGGATTGTTTTTATCAACAAAATGATATAATCCCTCGGGCACAATATGATTGGCTGAATCTTCGTTTTCAAGATTGAAATCTATAAACGGAGAGCAATTCTACCTGACATCGTATTGTATCTCAGTTAAAATTATGCCAACGACAAATTACTGAGGCCGAGTTGATACAAAAAATCTTATCAACATTCCATGCTAGTAACCTTGTACTCCAGCAGCAGTACACCTCTCACTCAGAGCTAATTTCTACACTTTTAGTGACAGAAAAACACAACCAACTCCTGATGAGAAATCACAATACTAGACTGGTTGACCCACAAGCAAGCACATGTTGTAGATTAAGGGAGCCTAAGTGGGCGTAAGCGTGGAAGGGAAGAAATCTGCAAATGCAAGCACTTGGTTGAGGCTTATCGAAAGATACAAAAGGACAACAAGGGCATGGCCCCTCAAGGTGAATTCACCATGTCAGTCTGCCTGAAGCAGATTTTGATATAGACAATAATGATCTTTTGAGCTTAGAGCTCAAAGATATTGGTGACAAAGAGTGATTTACATAAATGGACATTATCAGTATCCTAACTTAGACTTTGAGATTCGTCTTGCTTCATTTGGGACAAATGTAATAAAATTTTGACCCCATCTTTGCCCAGAAGGCAGATGCACTGATTAAATTCTCTGATACCATCTCAATAAGATATCAATTGTTTATGGAAAATCCCTGAAGTATTATATTTATCGTAGTTCATAAAAATCTTTGAAGGATTATATTCATCGATAAAATTTGAATAAAATCGATAGCAGAAAATATCAATAGATGAAAATCCTGGCCGATGCCATATAATTATTGAGATGGTCGAGATCGAGTATTCCCCAAGCGAATCTCAGCATACTAGTTTGCCGGAAGCAAACGTGAACATTGTCAGTGACATGACATTAAAGACTATGAGTTGTCAAGATACATAGTGTCATTATTTTGTGATTTTTATGCATGTTATGACTATATGCTTTGTCATGATTAATATTTGCGAAAAATTACAACTCAATTACCAAATGTCTTTAACAACTCCAGCAGAGTTATTGAATCGCATAGTTATATAGAATATTCCCGGTTAAAATTGATGTCCCTGAAGCATGAAAGACCTTATTAACAAAATCTAACCTCCTGAAGAGTTGTAGATCTGGACTTAAAATCCAATTTAGATTCATACATATTATAGCATGAGCGGTTAGTCCATCTAAAATAATAATGTGATATGTTGGATTTTGTCTAAGTTCATTGGCTATGACACGTCAAACTCTTTCGTAAATAAATTTATGGCATGTACAAAGGGTGAACTTAGAGTACGGCTGAATCGTACTAAAGTTGGAATTGAATCTCCCATTTTTAGAATGGTTTTATTGAGATATTTGTGGACTGGTTATCCTAGTATGGGGATCATTTTGATAGTTAATGTCCATAATTAATTCTTTCACACGGTGGACTTATGTATGCTCGGTATCCACATGCAATCACGTTTTTGTCAAGACTATTGCAAAACTATTGAGCTTAGTTCTCATTTCCCAAATTATCAAATTAAATTCATTCGAATGGATAATGCCAGTGAGCTCACATTGACCGCATTCAATGTTTATTATATGGCATTGGAAAATTAAAGTGAAACATTAAGTCCCCTTATGTCCACACCATAATGGTCCAGCTGAGTTACTAATATAATGCATGAAACTATTTGTTAGACCGTTATTGCAAGAAATTCAAACTTAGCTACGTGTTAGGGGCATGAAATTTACATGTAGCTACTCGAATTAAATCCGACCCACTGCATATCATTAGTACCCCCCTCTATAACTAGTGCGCAGAAAATGATACATCATTTTCCACCTGTAAACATTCTATCGTGCAGTACGCGTACCACCACAACACGTCAACAGCCCTGTCGGTTGATTGCATAATTGATGAAAAGTCTATTCTCGGTATTAGGGGGAGATTAGAATCCAAAAATTAAATGAATGCCGAGAAGTTTCCTTGAAGAAAACAGATCGGGATATTTTCCTTGAAGGAAAAAAGACCAAGAAATTTCCCTGAAGGAAGAAGGTCTTCGATATCTAGACTCGTGCACTAGTTAAATTGAACTTGAAGTTCAAAAGATGAGTAACTTGCAATATATAGCAAGTAATCTGCCAAATGAGTTTACTGACCACAAAAGTGTAGAGGTCCAAATGAAAACGAGTATACATGCCCCCACACGCCAGAAGCGTGAAGGACCTATAAAAGAAACATATACACCTAGAATGAAAGCTAGCAAAACTGGTTAGCCAAACTTGAAATCTCCAGAAGAGATTTGTACTGAAGACGAAGAATTCTAGTAACAAAACACGTGCACAAAATGATCTAATACTAGGATTACGGAATGACCAGATCAAATACATAAGGGAAATGATGTGAATCTGGTCAACATGAGATCAATAGATAAATACCAGAGAAACAATATAAATTTGTTGTCAACAACGTATCTGTGTCCATAATTGCACTTTCTAAAATCTGAATCTAATACCTAAGTTGAGTGCCTGAAGCATTTTGATTTGGGTGCAATAAGGAAGAAGCAAAAGTGTGGCAGAGCTAAACTCGCTAAAAACTAGGTTTGGTTCTATCGTACGTACACTCTAAAAGTTATCCCTGTAGGATAATGAGTGTTTACACGGAAACCAAAGTAAAAATACAGTGGTGAGCGAGATTAATAGCTTTAGGGTTTTCGCAGAAACCCATGGTTTTCACAAAGACCCATGATTGTTTGTGATCAAACATATTCTCCTGGTATGAACGAACAAAGTTCCGCTAATCACTGGTAGTTAATAAAATAAAATGTAGTTAATGGACCTTGTAAAGCGCATATTTTATATGATTATTACATGTCAATATTTATATCCCTGGTGGATTTAAGATTCTCTATAAGAGGAATGATGAAAACCGCAGAATGTATAGTACAAAACTGGGAAGGTCATTACATGATCTAAAAACAGTTGGATCAAATATGGTACGATTAATTTAGTGAATTCCTCCCGAAGAAGGAATGTACAAAGAATATAGCTTTCCCTTGCGTATTTATAAAGAAATTGCAAAGTGGTTTTTGCTTCATATCTGTATATATTGACGATCTAAACATAATCGGAACATGCAAAGAGATTAAAGAAACCAGTTCAATCTTGAAAGCTGAATTCGAAATGAAAATCTTGGACAAAACCAAGTATAGTCTCGACCTGCTGATTCAAGAATTTTCCTGAAGGAAAAATGAATTCAAGTATTTCTTTGAAGGAAAATTAATCCGAGCATTTCCCTGAAGGAAAAATAAAAGCATTTTCCTGAAGGAAAATTAAATTTAAGTATTTCCCGGAAGGAAAATTAATTCGAGCATTTTCCTAAAGGAAAAATGAATATGATATCTCCCTGAAGGACGAATGAATTTTATACACCGGTCAACCTACTTGAAAAGGTTATTTGAGAGATCCTACATGGATAAATCTCATCCACTTAGTACACCTATGGTAGTTCGATCCCTTGAAGTGGATAAGAACTCATTTAGGCTCAAAGAAGATACAATGGATATTCTAGGTAGTTCCTTATTTAAGCGCTATTTGGTGCATACTTTATGGTAGTTCCTATGGTAGTTCCTTATTTAAGCGCTATTTGGTGCATACTTTATCTCGCAAACTGCATCAGTCCGGACAACTCATTTGCGGTAAATTTGCTTGCGAGATATAGCGTTTCTCCCAGAAGGAGACATTGGAATGATGTTAAATACATTCTATGATAACTCAGACTGGTTATATTTTTCTTTGTGATGATATTGTGATCTTATGGAAATCCATTAAACAATACATTCTCCACTGTAATCAATGAAGACAACACAAATTGTGTTGCAAAAATGAACAATGGGTACGTTAAAAGGAACTTAACGAAATATATTTTCCTGAAATTCTTCTTCCTATACGAACTCCAGAAGTGTGACGAAATTACCATACAATAGGTACGATCTAGTGACAATCCAGCAGATGTGTTCACTAAGTTCCTACCTACCTCTACTTTTAAAAAGTATGTTTATGGTATTTCGATGTGAAGACTTAGAAAGTTGTTGTCTTCAGGGGGAGTAACAACATCGAAACAATCCTGAAGATTGGATCCGGAAGATCAATAGTTGTACTTTTTCCCCAGTCGAATATTTTATTCTGGCAACTTAGTCTATGGAGTTTTGACGTGACATGGACGTTACGTCGTAATGTCCAAGGGGGGTGTTGTAAATCTAGAAGATTTGATGTGGACACTACTTATGAGCCAAGTAGCCTTATAGGCTTTAGGGTTTTGATATTATATATATATATATATATATATATATATATATATATATATATATATATATATATATCCCCGTACTCAATATTGTAATATACACATGTACATACATAAAGATATATAGTGAAAACTCATGGCTTGGTACGCCCCCAGACGTAGTCATTAACGACGAACTGGGTAAACAAATCGGTGTTTCTACTTTGCGTTTATTATTTTACAATAGTTTCCTCTCTTGTACATTCATCGTCCAACTCACCCTTTTGGTTTAGTAAGATACACTACAAGAAAATATAAAATTGTCTACTAAAATTGCCAATATGGCTACGAAATTTCCAACAAAAAAATTCGTAGTGGGAATTGCCTACAAATAATTGCCTACAAAATTTTCTAAATGTATAGATATCTTTCTTTCCCACCTATAAGATAATTTGCCTACGAAAATTCCGTAGACAAATTGTGTTGTAGGTAATTTTTTGTAGCCAAATGACTTGTAGGTAACTATATTTAGGGATTTATTTCGTATGCAAATTAATTCCGTAGGCAAATTATAGGCAATTTTTAGAAAATTTATACTACAAATTTTTCGTATGCTTTCATAGTTAGAAAATTTTGTAGGCAATTATAATTTTGTAGACAATTTTTTATTCTCTTGCAGTGATATATGAGATCATGAATATTACAAGTCTGACATCGTTAAATTTATTGACTTACAACCTCAAAAGATAACTGATGACCACACATAATATATATATTTGTTGATTTGGGTGTATTGAAGTAAATTTGAACATTACTGATTTGGGTGTATACAATTACATTTATTTCGAGGTTAGGTATGCGGACATAATATTATAGTTCTATAAATTTTAAAATTTTGTAAACAATAAAAATATGTGCTTGTTTTGAAATGTTTAAGATGAAAATTTTGTTTTATGTAAAATTAATATCTAATAGTGTTTGATATTATTGTTGTAAAATAATGAGGCACAAACAAGAACACCGATTTGTTTACCCAGTTCGTCGATAACGACTACATCTGGGGGCGTACCAAGCTAGGTCTAGGAGTTTTCATTTATATTTCTGTGTATACAATACTGAGTACATGGATCTATTTATAATAGAGAAACCTTAATCTAATCCCTAAAGCGTGTTTAGGTTATTAGGCCCATAAGTAATGTCTACATCAAATCTTCCGAATTTGGTATATTAAATCTACTAGATTTACAACACTCCCCCTTGGACATTACGACACAATATATATGTCTCGTCAAAAAAACTCCACATGCTAGGTAGCGATAAAAATGTTTAGCTAGGGAGGAGTGCAATTATTGATCTTCCAGATTCAATCTTCAAGATTGTTTCGATGTTGTTACTCCCCCTGAAGACAACAACTTTCTAAGTCTTCACATCCAAATACCATAAACATATTTTTCAAAAGTAGGGGTAGATAGGGACTTAGTGAACAGATTTGTTGGATTGTCACTAGATCACACCTGTTGTATGGTAATTTCATCACTCTTCTGGAGTTCGTATGGAAAGAAGAATTTCGGGGAAATATGTTTCGTTAAGTTCCTCTTAACGTACCCGTTGTTCATTTGTGCAACACAAATTGCGTTGTCTTCATCGATTATAGAGGGGAATGTATTATTTAATGGATCTCCATGAGATCACAATATCATCACAAAGAAAGATATAACCAGTCTGAGTTATCATAGAATGTGTTTAACATCATTCCAATGTCTCCTCCTGGGAGAAGTGCTATATCTCGCAAGCAAATTTATCGCAAATGCGTTGTCTGGACTGGTGCAGTTTGCGGAATAAAGTATGCACCAAATAGCGCTTAGATAAGGAATTTTCGGTCCTAGAATACCCACTATATCTTCTTTGGGCCTAAATGCATTATTATCCACTTCAAGGGATCGAGCTACCATAGGTGTACTAAGTGGATGAGATTTATCCATGTAGGATCTCTCAAATAACCTTTTTCAAGTAGGTTGACTGGTATATAAAATTCATTCATCCTTCAGGGAGATATCATATTCATTTTTCCTTCAGGGAAATGCTCGAATTAATTTTTCTTCCGGGAAATACTTTAATTTTCCTTCAGGGAAATGCTTTTATTTTTCCTTCAGGAAAATTCTCGAATCAGCAGGCCGAGACTATACTTGGTTTTATCCAAGATTTTCATTTCGAAATCAGCTTTCAAGATTGAAGTGACTTCTTCAATCTCTTTGCATGTTTAGATTATATTTAGATCGTCAACATATATATATATATATATGATGCAAAAACCACTTTGCGAAGGGAAAACTATATTGTTTGTATATTCCTTCTTCGGGAGGAATTTACTAAGTTGATCGTACCATATTTGATCCGACTGTTTCTAGATCATGTAATGACCTTCACAATTTTATACTATACATACTGCAGATTTCATCATTCCTCTTATGGGGAATCTTAAATCCATCAGGTATATAAAATATTGGTATATAATAACCATATAAAATATGCGGTTTACAAGGTCCATTAACTGCATTTTATTTTAGCTGACAGTGATTAGCGGAACTTTGTTTGTTCATACCAGGAGAATATGTTTGATCACAAACAATCATAGGTCTCTGTGAAAACTATGGATTTCTGCGAAAACCCTAAAGCTATTAACCTCGCTTACCACCATTCTTTTGGTTTTCGTGTAAACACTCATTATCCTACAGGGATAACTTTTCGAGTGTACGTACGATAGAACCAAAACTTATTATTAGCGAGTTTAGCTCTGCCATACTTTTGTTTCTTCCTTATTGCGTGCAAATCAAAGTGCTTCGGGCACTCAACTTAGGTACTGGATCTAGATTTTAGAAAGAGCAATTGTGGACACAGATATGTTGTCGACAATGAATTTATATTGTTTCTCCGGTAATTATTTATTGATCTCATATTAACCAGATCATATCATTTTCCTTATGTATTTGATCTGGTCATTCCGCAATCCTAGTATTAGATCATTTTGTGCACGTGCTTTGTTACTGGGATTCTTCGTCTTCTAGACGTATCTCTTCTGGAGATTTGAAGTTTGGCTGACTAGTTTTGAATACTTTCATTTGAGGTGTGTAGGTTTCTTTTATAGGTCCTTTACACTTTCGGCGTGTGGGGGCATGTATACTAATTTTTCATTTGGACCTCTACACCTTTGTGGTCAGTAAACTCATCTGGCAGATTACTTGCTATATATTGCAAGTTACTTATCTTTTGAACTTCAAGTTCAGTTTAACTAGTGCATGAGTCTAAATATCGAAGACCTTTTTCCATCAGGGAAATTTTTGGTATTTTTCCTTCAAGGAAAGTATCTCGATCTGTTTCCTTCGGGAAAACTTCTCGACATTCATTTAATTTTTAGATTCTAAACTCCCCTCAATACCGAGAATAGACTTTTCATCAATTATGCAGTCAGCCGACAGGGTTGTTGACGTGTTGTGGTGGTACGTGTACTGCACGATAGAATTGCAGGTGGGAAATGATGTATCATTTTATGCACACTAGTTGTAGAGGGGAGTATTAATGATATGCAGTGGGTCGGATTTAAATTCGAGTAGCTACATGTAAATTTCATGCCCCTAACATGTAGCTAAGTTGGAATTTTTGCCGTAACGGTCTAGCGATTAGTTTGATGCATCAAATTAGAGACTCAGCTAGACCATTATGGTGTGGACGTAAGGGACTTAATACTTCACTTTAATTTCCCAATGCCATATAATATAAACATTGAATGCAGTCAATGTGAGCTCACTGGTATTATCCATCCGAATTGATTTAATTTGATAGTTTGGGAAATAAGAACTAAGCTCAATAGTTTTGCAATAGGCTTGGCAAAAGTGTGATTGCAGGTGGATAATGAGCATACATAAGTCCACCGTGTGAAAGCATTAATTATGACCATTAACTATCAAGATGGTCCCCATACTAGGATAATCGGTCCACAAAAATCTCAATGAAACCATTCTAAAAATTAGAGATTTAATTCCAACTTTAGTACGATTCAGTCGTGCTCTAAGTTCACCCTTTGTACATGCCATATAAATTTAATTATGAAAGGGTTTGACATGTTATAGCCAATGAACTTAGACAAAATCCTACATATCACATTATTTTTAGATGGACTAACCGCTCATGCTATAATATGTATGAATCTAAAGTGGATTTTAAGATCAGGTCTACAACTTTTCAGGAGGTTGAATTTTGTTACTAAGGTCTTTCATGCTTTAGGCGTGCTTTAGATTCGTTAGCATGTAATATTTTGTCCTTTAGGGAAATCAATTTTAATCGGGAATATTCTATATAAATATGTTATTTACTACCTCTACTGGAGTTGTCAAAGACATCCGGTAATTGAGTTGTAATTTTTCGCAAAAAAATAATTATGACAAAGCATATAGTCATAACATGCATAAAAATCACAAAATAGTGACACTATGTATCTTGACAACTCATAGTGTTTAAAGTTATATGACTGACAATGTTCATGTTTGCTTCAGGTAAACTGGTATGCTGAAATTCGTTTGGGGAATCCTCAATCTCGACCACCTCAACAATTATTTGGCATTAGCCATAATTTTCATATATCGATATTTTCTGCTATCGATTTTGTTGATGATCTTAATTCAATGTAGATGATTAGTGGCTATTTAGGCTTGGAAGATCATCAAACAAGATAATTGAACTAGGATTAATTACTAAATTGAAACAAGTAAGGGTTGAGAATCGAAATTGCAAGAGTTTGGGCTTGTTTTTTAATAATTGAACCTCTTTTTCCCCTCTCATGAAGGGGTACTTATAGGGTACAAGCAAGCATGAGGTGTCACCTCCTTAGTCATCCTAATTTATATATTGACAAGTTTTTAGACACTTGTTTTAGTCCTAAGCTATTACATGTTACACAATGACAAGTGTTAAGACACTTGTTTGTTCCTAATGTAATGCCTAATCAGTGGGATTCTTGATGATCCTCTGAGGTGCCCTGTTGCTCGCCTGCTCACTCTTTAGGTTTATTCTTGAATCTTCTTGTTAGTGCTACTCGCTTAGCTTTATTCATTCGTGACCAGTTGCTCGTCCGGTATGTTCTGACCTTCTACCCAGCTGCTCGTCTTGTCTAGTTGGTTAATAACAAGTCCCAACTTCTCGCCCCCTTTGATCCTTTTTTTACATCTAATAACCCTTTAAACATTTTTTTACTTTTAATTAGCATAATCCCGTTGCTCGGCTATCAACAATGCCCCCTAGTTTGACCTATTAGAATGAGAATCATCACTCTTAGGTCAAACTATAGTCTTTTGACAATGCTCTAAAGTCATGGGCGAGCAATAGGGATTCGAAAAAATTTAACGGGAAAATTTGGGCGAAAAATTTTTTAGCGGGAAAATTTGGGCGAAAAATTTTTTAGCGGGAAAATTTGGGCGACTAGTAGGGTGTGACACTTGGGCTGGTGATGGTTCGTTCTCCGAGGTACGAACTCCGAAGCAGCGTGGGCGGCTATGACATCATCTGCCGCCCACACCTATTTTTTATTTGCATATAGGGGCTCCGTTTTTCCATTAATTCCAACACTTTCTTCTCTTATATATTCCTTCTTTCTTCTTCATTTATTTTCTTTTCGCACCTCTATCCGAATTCCACCATTGTCAAACCTTTTGAAGCTTCTTTTTGCTTCCAATCTATTTCAATCCCTGTCGATTCGTTCAAATTTAAGGTAGATTCATCTTTTCTTTAGTTTTAATTCTCTTTTCGCATTCGTATTTTCAGTTTTTCCTCGATTTCTTGCACTTGATTTCAATCACCGCCGCCTTCAAACGCCCTCACCGTTGCTTCTCCGCCTCTTCCGCCACCACATTGCCTCCAGCACCACCATTTTTGTTTTGATCTCTTTGCACCAGTAGTCCCTCATCAAAAAAACCCTTATTTTTATCTCCATGGCATCCCCGTCTTCAAGTAGAACGACCTCCGGTGAATACATTGGCCTGAATCCGGAAAAACCTCCGATGGAAGGTGGAGAGTCACTCCTTGTTCCTCGCCGCTCGCTTCATCAAGCCATTGCTCAGAATCCCCGCACCTCCGTTGCTTGCTCAATCGATGTCTTTTATGCTGTGGATAGTTCGGGCGAGCAGGACGTCGTCTAACCAGTCGCTCGCCCAGATATAGAAGGAAATACTTCATCTGACTTGGGAGAAGACTCCACTGAGGTCGCCGCAGAAATTGATGAAATAAGCATTCTTGAGGTCGTTGGGGCGAGCAGCGAGCAGGTGGGTGAGTCAAGAGGCGACCAACAGGGCCAACCTTCTCGTGGGGTGACTTGGGAGTTTCTTAGGGAAATTAATTTCCCCATCTCCAAACCGACTCCCACCATTATTCCTTCCCACCTCCTGAAAGGATCATCATGACGGCTCAAAAGACTAAGTATACGACGAGCAAAATATCGAGTCTAATCACGGAGAACGACTTGGTTCGTATTCGATCTACCTATCGGATTCCTTACGATATCTTTCTGTATGCCCCACAAAAAGAAGAAACAGTTGATCGCCCACCTCCCGGTTGTACAGCAATTAACCTTGACATCTTGAAAGCTGGGTTCCCACTGCCTCTACACCCCGTGATTGGTCGTTTTCTCGAGGACACTAACTTGGCGATTACTCATATTACCCCTAACGGGTGGAGTAACTTGCTTGCTTTTATAACTCTCTTTGGACTTGAGGGTTATAAGAACAAGATAAGTACCATCGAGATTCATTACGCAATGACTATTTTCTCGGCTGCTAATGAAGATGGGGTGGGATGGTACTACATCAAAGCCCACAGTGGTGTGAAACTAATTGAAGGGGTGCCAAATAAGGTGAAGAGCTGGCACAGACAGTTCTTTATTATCGGCGGTGATTGGCGGGCGTCTTCTGACTTTTCTGGCGGACCCGGTCGTATTAACTCCCCTGAGGGCTTTGGCGAAATACGGGGTATGTTTCACTTTTGACTTGCTATGGCCAGGGTGAAACTAATTTTAATTTTTTTCTCTTTTGTTGTTTTGCAGGTCCGCGTATCTTGAGGTGGGGACACCCTGAGTTGAAGGAAGAATTCTTATACGTCCTCACCATGATAACTTTTTGGAACGCGAGTGACCGCAGTATTAAGCATTGTTAGGAAAAATATTATTAGTTTTGATGAGTTAAACAAACCAGAAGATGTAATAGGACCATCTGGACCTGTTAGCCAGATGAAGAACTAGATTAGGACTTAGTCTAGGGGGAATTTCCAGACCAGAAGACTTCACCAGAAGAGTCACCAGAAGACTTCACCAGAGGACTCCACCAAAAGACTTCATCAGAGATGTTCATATCAGAGGCAGAAGACCTTTCCCCAGACCAGACGAGTCTGGTGAACTAAAAGATGCTCAGAATTATCTCTAGATTCTACTGAGTATTCTGGTTCTTAACCGGCTCTGGACCAGAGGACCTCGAGGTCATCTGGTGTCTGGTTCAGCCTACTCTGGAAGAATCAGAGTTGTGCATTGGAAGCATTTGACCGTTGGTAATTCAAATGAAGTCAACCATGATCGGATTGGAAAGTCGGAATGAAGATATCAATCCAAGGATCTCACCAACCCAATCAATCAATTAGGGAATTGATTGATTGAAGCTTCCATAAATAGAGATCTTATTAGATTAGCTCTCCAACAGCTAAACCATAATCACCTCTATAAATACAAGAGTGCATCATTGAAGAAAAGCTCTAGTTACGCGCACGAAGATCATACATAAGCTTTAATACTCTCAAGCAATTAGCACTCATATAGTTCTTATTTCATATCCACTCATAAGGAGTTTGTAGTTGGAGATTAAACTCAACCTGTTCATCTTGTTAGAGAAGGTTGTAGTTGAATATACTTTAGATCGAAGTTAGATCTAAAGTGTGTAAGCAAGGAGCTGGTACTTGTCAATTCCAGTGTTCGTAAGTTGGCTGGTTGGTTAGTAAGGCCCCTTGAAAAGGGAGAGTGGATGTAGGATTGTTAATATCCGAACCACTATACATCTTGTGCTATTTATTGCTTTCATTTACATTTGGTTTATTATTGTGCTCTTGTTAAAAAGATGTTGAAAAGGTTTTTCTCTTTAAGCTTCCGCATTATTAAAAACTGACTAGTGGGACCAACAAGTAGTATCAGAGCAGTGTGTCCTAGACCACTGCTTTGAAAAAAGCTTTTGGTGGTCACCGGGCAGATCCATTGCTCTATTTAAAGTTGTTTAAACCTTTTGAAATTTGCTTAAAATGTCTTCAAAATCTTCTTACAAGAGCCGCAAGTTGCCTGAATTCTCTTTTGAGGATTATAGCCACGGGAGTTTCATGATGAGTAATCATCTTGGAGCTATTCATCACCGCATGCTTGATGTGGTTGAGAGTGGCCCCATTCAATTTTACTGGACTCCCATTGATGATGGCAAATCAGAGTCCAGGGAATAAACCAGTGAAGCTACAGAGAAAAGTGCTGAGGACAGAGTTCCCAAGCAAAAGATCCTCAAGAAGAAAGATGAACTAAATAATGATGAAAGGAAGCTGTACAACCTGGACCAGGTGGCTAGGACTGAGATCATCAACACCCTCACTAAAGAAGTGATAGAGAAAGTGAGAACCTGCATTACGGCTAAGGAGATGTGGGACAAATTAGCTCTGCTCTGCGAAGGAACGGAGAAGATAAATGATAACAAGCTCTAGGCTGTTCAACACTCATTTGACACATTCAAGATGAAGCCAGATGAGACTATTGACCAGCTGGACATGCGTCTCACCAACCTCCTTAACAAGGCTAGTGCCTTAGGTAAAACCTACTCTGAAAAGGAAATTAATAGTAAAATATTAAGATCACTAACGAGCAGATGGAGAATTAAAGTCACGGTTATCAAAGACAACAAGGATCTCAACACTCTTGACCATCATCTTCTCCTATCTGATTTGAAAGCCTACGAGTATGACCTACAAGAAGAAGATCAATCAGAGGAGATTTCTTTTTCTGGTAAAAAAGGAGTTACTTTCTCTTCAACTATCAAGACTGAAGAAAAAGTGAAGGAGTCTACTGCAGATGACATGAGCCTAAAGGAGCAGGTAGCACTTCTAACTAGAAAAATTAATAAAATGAGCTCCAAGTATGGCAGGTACAAAAGACACTGGAAGGAATCTACCGGAGACAGGAAGAGTTCCTTCAAGTCTGCAGATAAAGAGAAGTCATCTGGAGACTCAAGGGAAACCAGATTCAAGTCACCAGAAAAGAGGAGAGATGGCAGCTCTGGCAGATCAGACTACCAGAGGAGAGAGGGTAGTCCAGCCAGACCAGAGTACAACCCCAGGAGAAGAGATCCAAGTCCCAGTTCCAGAGGAGACAACACCTGTTACACTTGCAACAAGCCAGACCACTACAGCTATGATTGTCCTCAACTCACTCCTAGAGAAAGAGAAGAGAAAAGACTCAAGAGGGATAGGAGATATGCAGACAAGAGAGCATTGCTGGCAGAAGCAGAGGAGGAGTATACTAGTTCCAGTTATTCTTCTTCTGACTTTGGACCTGATGATGATGTATGTCTCATGGCAGACATCACTGAGGTACAAGAATCTACTTTATGTTTATCTAATTCCAAATATACTAAATCCTCTCACTCATCTGGTACTTCCAGAGAGTCTGATATGCAACAAATGCTATCAGATCTCCAAAATTATGTACAACTTCGCCAGAAACTTGAGAAGGAGAATGGTAGGCTCAGAGCAGAAGTTCAATCTTTATCCCATGAGCATAAATCCACCAGAGAACTCATGAAAGATCATTCCAAAGAAGTCTTTGAACTTCAGGATAAGATCACAGAAAGAGATACTCTGGTAGATCAACTCATAAGAGAAAGAGACTCTATGGAAGATGAGTTCAATGAACTTAGAGCCAAATACCAATCTCTTATCAAGGGAAAGCAAGTTGTAGATACCACTGAGGAAGTACCTATGCCCAGAGAAGCTCCAAAGATACCAACTATTGTATCTATTATATCAGAGTCTTCTCAGCACATTAATGATAAGAGTGGTTTAGGATATTCTGAAATTACCACTAGATCTCATAAATATCATTATAACAAAAACAAGTCTGTAAGATCTGGTGAATTGGTAGAAATCTGGGATGAAAAAGATCCTAATGGTAATGGTTACAAAGTAGTTCACAAACCTGGATGGAAAAGGAACTACTCTGCTAATCATTTAGAATATAGTCCAGAAGAGTTGACTGTTCTGGAAGAGAAGATCTTAGAGACAAAACTTCATAATAGGGAACCAATGACAATTGATGGTTCTGTTAACATTAAACCTCAAAGAGTAAGACCTAATCAGATTGGAGGACCTCAGAGGAATCCTTAAAGAGTGGAACCTAAGTAATTTAGGGGACCTCAGAGGAGATACTCAAGAAGGGGGAACTTCAATCAGAATAGGAATTCTCAGAGAATGAACTATGGACAACAGAACCATCATCAGAACCAGGGACCCCAGAGAAGGTTATCTCAAAGGAATCAATTCCAGAACAGATACACCCAAAGGAACTATAATCACCAGAAAAGGTCTAGTTTTCATCAGAACCAGAGACCCATCTATAGAAAACCAATTGATCTGGGTAGTTATGACACCAGAGATGGTTCTTCTCGGATGAACCCTTACAACCAGACCTTTAAGACCATATCTTTGAGGCAGGCCATTCCAAAGGCCAGATTTGAGATGAGATACACCAGACCAGTGTATAGGAAAGGTGTTCTCATCAGACCAGCAACTCAATTTGTCATTGTCAGAGGATATGTACTGGTAGATAGATTTGGAAGAAAGATAAGATTTCCTCATCCAGAAATGGGTGATCTTTATCTATGTATTCCTACAAAACCTGCAACTAACCAATCAGGACCCAGCACTAGTAGGGGACCTAATTGATTTCTCTGCAGGAGGACAAGAGCCCATTGGAGAAAGGACTTTCAAGCAACAGTGTCTGGTACATTGATAGTGGATGCTCCAAGCACATGACATTTGAGAAAGATTATCTCCAAGATTTCAAGCCACTAAATGGGCCAAGAGTGATGTTTGGTGACAACAATTTTGGAGTCACCAGAGGAGTTGGAAAGTTGATCATCAATGACGTATCTGTAGATGAAGTCTACTATGTTGAAGGACTCAAGCATAATCTGCTTTCTATATCCCAATTTTGTGACAAGGGATACTCAGTGAAGTTCTCTAGTGATTCATGCAATGTCTTTTCTTCTGATTATAATGATATTTTGCTTATTGGCTTAAGGAAAGGAAACATTTATTTTGCAGATTTCAACAATTGTCCCAGAAATACTTGCCTGGTTGCAAAGGGATCTGCAGAGAACAGTTGGCTTTGGCACAAGAGGTTGAGTCACCTGAATTTCAAAGCACTCAACAAGACTGCCAGAAAGGGTCTAGTTCGAGGTCTTCCTAATGAAGTGTTCAAGAAGGATCATGTTTGTGGTTCCTGCCAGTAGGGTAAACAACCCTAGACTTCCTTCAACTACTTCACATGGACCTGTTTGGACCTGTTTCACCTCTTAGTTTCAGTGGGAGGAAGTACACCTTGGTGATAGTAGATGACTTTTCAAGATACACTTGGGTAGTGTTCTTGTTTAAGAAAAATGAAACTATCACTAAGCTGCCAGAGTTCTTCAAGCAGATTCAGAATGGGCAGAACCAGAGCATAGTGAGGATCAGAAGTGACAAAGGGACAGAGTTTTTGGATTCACACATTGCAGAGTACTATAAGGATAATGGAATTTTTCATGAGACATCTGCTGCCAGAACACCCCAACAGAATGGAGTAGCAGAAAGGAGAAACATAACCCTTAAGGAAGCTGCCATAACTCTTCTAGCAGAGTACAAGAGATTTTGGGCAGAAGCTATCAACACAGCTTGTTTCACCCAGAACAGATGTCTCATTGCCCAGAGACATAGTAAGACACCATATGAGGTATGGAAAGGTAAAACTCCATCTGTTTCATTCTTTTATGTTTTTGGGTGTAAGTGTTTCATCCATGACAATGGGAAGTCCAAGTTAATGACCTTTGATGCTAAAGTGGCAGATGGAATATTTTTAGGATATTCCAGCACCAGTAAGGCATACAGGGTCTTTAATAGGAATTATCTTTGTGTGGAAGAAACACCTCATGTTATTTTTTTATGAATCTATTCTTGAGTGCAAGGTGGACTTAAGGAATCAGTCTCCAAAAGAGACACAGAATCAGACTACTCCCAGAGTCATCAAAGTCAATCCACTTATTCTTAATTCAGAATCAGATTCAGATTCAGATGGTGACCTATCTTCAGGTTCTCTGGAGCAGAAGTCTCCACAAGGTGCAGAACCAGAAGAGGTTGGAACTCCTATAGGGGGAAGCTCTCCTGCAGTTGGTGATAATCACCAAGGTACTGTAGTAGATGATCAATCAGGCAAGTCCAAGGGAAGGAAAGCCCTGGTTGATCACCCCAATGAGTTAATTATAGGAGATCCAACTAAGGGTGTCCAGACTAGGAGAACTCTTAACTTAGCTGTCTTGTTCAGTTGCTATGTGTCCTTGATTGAGCCCAAGAACATCAAGGAAGCACTGAAAGATTCAAATTGGATTGTTGCAATGCATGAGGAGTTGAATCAATTCACCAGACAGGATGTTTGGGAGCTAGTAGACAGACCAAGACATCAAAAGGTGATAGGCACTAAGTGGGTTTTTAAGAACAAGAAAGATGAGAATGATGTCATTACTAGAAACAAGGCAAGGCTAGTAGCACAAGGCTATTCTCAGTCTGAAGGAATAGACTATGATGAGACATTTGCTCATGTTGCCAGACTAGAAGCCATTAGATTGTTTCTAGCATATGCAGCTCACATGAAGTTCAAAGTATACCAGATGGATATGAAATCTGACTTTCTTAATGGGATTCTCATTGAGGAAGTGTATGTGGAACAACCTCCTGGTTTTGAACAAGGTGACAAGGTGTATAAGCTTAAGAAGGCTCTCTATGGACTTAAGCAGGCACCTAGAGCATGGTATGACACTCTATCTCAATTTCTTCTGGACAATGGTTTTACTAAAGGTAAGATTGATAGGACCTTGTTTAGGAAAGAGGAAGGAAATGACATCCTTCTGGTCCAGATATATGTTGATGACATTATATTTGGATCCCCTAACAAGAAGTTGTGTGAGAGATTTGGTGATCTCATGCAGAGCCAGTTTGAAATGTCCATGATGGGTGAGATGAACTATTTCTTAGGTTTGCAGGTAAGGCAGACAAAGAAGGGAATTTTCAT